>OZ029929.1:6800436-7195436 GCA_964023275.1 Norana najaformis
AATCCGCCTTTGATTTGATCAGCAAAAGGTCAAACATAATAGTTTGTGTCTTTGTTTTTGCGCAGCCTGGCTTGTCGGCGTCGGCTGTGTCGTTTCCGTCTCCGTTGTCGCCATGGCAATCGTTATGGTTGTAAGGTGCGTCGTGGATCAAGGTAGAGCATTACTGCTGATAATGCAGTAATGTGGAGCGCTTCCGGTGACAGTGACGTCATCTGTCAGGAAATTCAATTTTAGGATAAATGTAAAGCTGAGTGACTGACTAACTCGCTCGTTCGCTGTCTAGCTCGCTCACTCGCCTGCCAATCCACTAACTCACTGAATGTCTTACTGATTGACAGACTGACTGACTGACTCATTCACTCACTCAATCACTCACTCACTCGCCAAACTATCCTCTCCTGCTCCCAAGCTTGGGCCCGACACAGTTTTTGTGTGGCACTGAGAAATTTTGGAGTTTTACATTACATTACCTTATCCTACGTTACATTAGCTTATCTTATCTTACCATGCCTTACAACGCATACACTTATATCTAACATAAGTATCCTGTCTTATATAAACTTAACTTGTCAAACCTCAACTCCGCCACTGCCTTTAGTCGGGTAGTGCCGGTCCAAAGCCTGGATAAAGGAGGAGGGCGACGTCAACGGCTTTTGATGCCATAAGATGTCGTTAAACACTTGAACTACTGCTACCTCAGCTTGATTTGTCCTACCTATCCGTTGCTTCTCTTATACTGTAACTACCTTAACGCTATCTTACCTGTGACTTAGCTTGCCTTTCCCGCTTCACTAGGTCTTATTTTGACTTAACATACCTTACTTTGTAGACATTACATTTATGAGCAGAAGTTGGCCAGTCTCTTCTGGAAGATTGACTTCAAGGAATTTCTCATGGCTGATCTCGAGAATGATCAAAATGTGCCGGAAAAAGTGAAGGTCTCCAAACCACTGATCGAAATATGTTAGGAGTTATTGATATGAAAAGATACTTATTTGTATATAAGATATTTTTGGAGAATTGATATATAAATCTAAAAGTGATATATTCATCGGTGTCAGAATTCATATATCTGTGACTGGTTTGAATTGTGTTACCTGGAAATGTGAGCTCTTCTCCGCTTACCCTGTATGCTGGAGGGTTTCACTTCGGATTGAAACCAGACTTTTCAAACTATCCTCTCCTGCTCCCAAGCTTGGACCCGACACAGTTTTTGTGTGGCACTGAGAAATTTTGGAGTTTTACATTACATTACCTTATCCTACGTTACATTAGCTTATCTTATCTTACTTACCTAACAGTACTTTTATCTTACCTTTAGCAATATCTTACCTTACATTTCCAGCATTAGCTTACATTACCTCCTCTCACATCACCTCACCTTATCCTATCTTACCATACATTAGTCAATTAAAATTAGCTTTTATTACCTTACCTCGTATCACTTTATTACTGCTTACTTTAGCCGAGACTGTTTTATAATATGCTACAGAACCGGACCTTCATGCGCCTCAGCTACATTTCCAACGATGACTCGCGCCACAGTTCGCGGTCATCGCGTGTGGCCTTTACGAAGGTGGCCTCGTACAAGGGTGCCCTGGTGGCCGTCAAGACCTTCAAGAAGAAACACGTGGAGGTGACGCGAGCCATCAGCAAGGAGCTCTACCTGATGAAGGAAATGTCGCACGACAACCTGAATCGGTTTATTGGTGCCTGTATTGAACCGACACAAGTCTGCATCGTCACTCAGTACTGCTCCAGAGGCAGCCTTAAAGTTAGTATCACAACCACCCCTTACGGTGTTTTTCATCACGGGTTTTTTTGCTAATTAATTATAATTGATAGCTGGTCAATATTATTATTTTTTGCCCCGAGGTATTAATGATCCATCAGGAAGTTAATAAATTATCCGGAAGAAAAATTATGTTCTGAGATAGCTAATCTTCGCTGATGTCTCGCTCCTCAAAAGTTCCCCGGAAGGCAATCGAATTACTATTATTATTATTATTATTATTATTATTATTATTATTATTATTATTATTATTATTATTATTATTATTATTATTATTATTATTATTATTATTATTATTATTATTATTATTATTATTATTATTATTATTACTGTCTGTATTCATGTAGCGCCAGTGTATAATTAATTGTCATCAGTCGACTGCGTTAAGTAATCGCACGTGAAGGAAGTTCAGGTCTACGCACAGCGCCTCTTCAGCAGAAACTTAGAAACTTATCAGAGATGCTTTGTACGTTAGTCCATTTGAGAACAAAAAGTTTATCTGTATTATTTCTCGATTTATCTCGATATCTCGCATGTTTGTGGCTTTGAGAAAGATCTCCTGTGCATTCTCCATCACGCAATCAGCAATTCGCAATGCCTCGGAAAACGACCTCACCTTGGGATGTCTGACCACAGTCCAGTGCGGATGGCCTGAAGCACTGGCGAGCAATTTTACCTTACTAGGAAATCGCGTCCTGCATTTGGACAATGTATAATGTCAGAGAACCAGACGAGGGTTCAAAGCGTTGAGGAATTGTTCGAGGTCCCAATATAACGACCGTCTGAGGAGAGAATCTAATCTGCTCGCTGACCTACCAATCATTCTCCGTGATCACTCATAACCAAAAATTCATAATTATTCAAAACCATTTGTTAAATAATAGCGAATAATAATAAATCATTAATGATAATGTCAAACAAAAAATACTGTAGTCGGTAACAGTGCGACGATATTGAAATCATTGCAAGCTTAAAGACCAGATAAAATGGTGATGATGACGACAATAAAACGACGATAATGGTAATGAATACGAAGATGATACCGATAATCTCTTTCTCTTAGGATATCCTGCAAAATCCTGATATCCGCCTCGACAGCATGTTCATCGCATCTCTCGTCTTTGATCTGGTGAAGGTAGGAAGGTCCACGACGTCATCTCAATCGTCCTCATCACCACCAGCAGTAGCTATGGCATCATCGCAGCAGCGTCATTCTGGTCGTCGTCGTCATCATCTTCTTCTTCTTCTTCTGCTTCTTCTGTTCTTGCTTCTCCTGCTGTTCCTCGTTATTCTGCTTTAGTTTAGCTATCACTCCTCATAATGTAGGCTAATTAATGCCCTGTCCATTCGCGGACATTAAGCGCATTATTAGGACATCATAATCTATAGTTGTTGTATGTAGTTGATAAACGTGCGAAACCAATTTACAACAGCTTTACCCTGTCATATCATCTCAACGGGAAAATTTACCTCGTCATAAACAAAACTTACCTTGCCATGCTATAAATTACCTCAGTTAACCTTACCTTGCTTTGCGTCACTTGTTTTCCTTGAGCTAACACTCCTTTGTTATCTGGTGCTGTCACTGAATCTCGCCTTTCCTTATATTGCCAATAGTTATAATTATTCGCTAGGGAATGATCTACCTGCACGACAGTGAGGTCGTGTCGCATGGCAACCTCAAACCTTCCAACTGTTTGGTTGACAGTCGTTGGGTCCTTCAGGTCTCCGACTTCGGTCTTCATGGACTCAAGCACTCCGATAGCGGAGGATCAGCGCAGATAAACGTAGCAGATGAAGCCTACTTCGACAGTAATCTAATCGAATCTAATCAAATCTTATCAAATCAAATCAAATCTCGAATTTTCTTGTCTTGTCTTGGTTACCCCCACTGCGTCATATCTTTCAGAGCATACTGCCATTTTTCAAAGTTTAATTTCCCATATAAAGCACGTCCAATTTTACAAAATTTTAGATGTGGCTCTAAACTTAAAATTTGTTTAAATGAAATAATGGATGATGTTTAAGCATCTTCATTAATATGGTAATCTCCAGCACAAACAGCTAAGAAACTCCTCCTTAACTCATCGAAAACTGAATTTCTGTTACTAGGCACTCCACAGCAACTTAAGAATTTTGAATGACTTAAATCCTTAAAAACTGTGTGACTCATTTTTTTGAGTTGGCAGGTGCTGCTCGTAGCTTTGGCGCTGTATTTGATTCTTATTTTGGCTTTGGTGTGCCATCAGCTGATGCTTGGTCATTAGACAGCAGCGTGATGGAGGTTACTAATTAATCAATAATAATTAATTAATTCATGGTCAATTAAATTACCTTTTTGTAAGTTACCTTAAATTACCTTCGTTTGCAGAGCTGCTGTGGCGAGCGCCTGAGTTACTAAGAAACCCGTTTGTCCTACCAAGGGGTTCGCAGAAGGGTGACGTCTATTCCTTCGCCTTTATCCTCTACGAAATCCATACCAGGAGTGACCCATGGAGCTACACCAAGCTTCCATCATCAGGTTTTGCTGACAACATTGCCATGTATTTAATATATGTGTATGTATGTATGTATGTATGTATGCATGTATGTACATAATACAGTGGTGGAACGGTGAGGCACGGTTGTTGATTGGTTAAAGCGCTGAGCTTATAACACACAGAGTAGGGGTTCGAACCGCATCCAAGGCAGTTACTATGTAGGGACCTTCAGCAAGTTCTTGGCGCAGAATTGTTCAGCGCCACCTATCTCTGCCGTATGGTTGTGTGTGCACTCCTGAACTGTGAAAGGAGGCCAACTTCAAGGTAGTTGTATTTTTATCTATACTTGTACATTAAAATTCGTCAACAGTGATATATAAATAATGCAGTGCAGTGCAAATCGGTAGATTTAATTAGATTTTATTTTGTCAGATAAGAGTCGAACTGGATTATATTTAATTTATTTACATTAGATTATAATTGGTTAGATATCATGTGAATACGTAAATTAGAATTTGTTGGTTTCATTCATTTATAATACAGTAGGGTGGATTATATTACATTTCGTTATTTTACAAAACCTCTGCAGTGCAAATCACGGTGATCATTTAAGATGACTATTGTCTCTTGTTATAGAGATAATCGCACGGTTGAAGGAAGATGATGCTGGCTTCCGTCCTGATCTCTCGTATCTCCAGTGTGGCGAATTCGTCATCAACTGCATCCAGGAGTGCTGGGCCGAAGTACCTGATTCAAGACCGGACTTCAAATACATTCGTATACGTCTTAAGTCCATGCAAAGCGGACTGTGAGTCCAAAATACGCCTTTAGCGCAATCGTCATGTGTGGTAATCGTAAGCTCAAAATTTCTTTAAGCGCTATTCAACAGATAAGCGCAGGGTACCAGCTCATTCAAGTAAGGCATGGTAAGGTCAGATAAGGTCAGTTGAATTCAGGTAGGGCAAGTTAAGGCATGGCAAGCTAAGTTAATGTAAAGGTAAAGTAAGGAAAAGAAAGGTAAGGTAAGACTAGGCAAGGTAATCGCCCATTTACATCCTTTCAGCATTAATAATCTACACAGGAGTCACACAATTCTAGACTGTTCTGGGCCTTTCCATTTTGTTTCTATTCTGATCATGCCTGGGCTGTAAGACATGCTTTGCGATATTTCAGGCGTTCAAATATATTCGACAACATGCTTGCGATCATGGAGAAATACGCCTCGACTTTGGAAACACTGGTCGAAGAAAGAACGAACCAGTTAGCAGAAGAGAAGAAAAAGACTGAAGCACTTCTACTGCGAATGCTTCCAAAGTGAGACCCAAAATGATGATCTGACTCCAGACTTACTCTTTACATTTGGTTTCCTTTGACTCTGGTCTGATCTTTGCCGTTCTGTTCTTTAATGTAACGAAAGGCAAAACAAGGCATGGCAAGGTGAGGTTATGTAAGCTGAGATAAAGTAAGGTGGGGCCCAGTAAAGTAAGATATAGTAAATGGATACATGATGTTACGAGGCAATTCAGTCAGGACAGTTCAATACAATGCCAAGTAAGGTAAAGTACGGTAAGGCAAGACAAGGTAATGCAAGGTAAGGCAAGATAATTCATGTTAAGGTAGAATATAGTGAGGAAATCAACGCGAGATATTATAATGTATTGTACAATAAATCAAGGCAAGACTGCAAAGCTAAGGTAAGTTAAGATAATGCAAGATGGAGAAAAAATAAAGACTATTAATATTATTATTAGCAGCAGTAGTAGTAGTAATTAATTACTTCTATAGTAAGTTAACAAATGCCAAACTTTCGGCTTATGTCTGAAACCCATCCCATTGATAAGATTTGGCTCATGTACCGCTGAAACTCCGTAGTTCATCGATGAACTGGTTTCTGGTGATAAACAGATCAGTGGCTGAACAGCTGATCCGAGGAGAACAGGTGGTTCCGGAACACTACGACAAGGTGACGATCTACTTCAGTGACATCGTCGGATTCACGTCACTCTCAGCCGAAAGCACTCCACTCCAGGTCAATGCCAAACACGTCTTCAAATGCTGCCTGGTTAGATATGTATGAATGTGTGTAAGTTTATGCGAAGTGCCCATTAGTAGGAATTCAGTTTTCGATAGGTTAAGAAGTAATTTATTAGTCTCCATCCAAGACGGCACCTTCTCAAAGGCATTGGACAACAGCTTCACAGATGAGTGACAAGATGTACTGTCAAAAAAGTAAAATAAAAGATCATGGGCACATAACGGATTATAGTAAATATTTATAATTATAAAGATGATAGCAACGCTGTTGTTGCTAATGATGTCGTTGCCAATGACGATGTATACCTGTGAACAGGTGGTTGATATGCTGAACGACCTGTACACAATGTTCGATTCAATCATTGATTGCTACGACGTCTATAAGGTGGAGACTATCGGTGATGCCTACATGGTCGTTAGCGGCCTTCCACTGCGCAACGGAGACTGTCATGCGGCGGCCATCGCTTCCATGTCACTCCACCTGCTCCAGGCCATCAAGGGATTTACGATCAAACACCGGCCGACGGAAAGACTCAAGCTCCGGATCGGAATACATTCAGGTAAGTAAATGTCTTGAAGGGCTCTGTATGAATGATTGAGGTGAGGCGAGAACGAATGAGAGCAACTGTGTGAGAATGGTGAGGAAAGAACAGTAACGGTTTTTTTTATTTTGCGTAATTTGATTGTTCTGTTTACTTATTTACTTAGTTAATTATCTAGACCCATAATATAGCGCCTTTTGAATACCTCACAAAAGAGCTGTCCACTCTAGCCTAAATTGTGTTAAAAGCATCGAAAACAAAAAGATCAGTCAGCAAATAGAGCTCAGATGACAGAGAGTCACTTTGTGCTTTGCGTCTGGTTTGTATGTATTGTTATTGTAAAGTATGCATGTCTCGCTCTATTGAAGATTACTGGCTTACTTCCTTAGAACTGTTTGAAATTGTTGGTCGCTCTGCCTCCTCGCCAGCTTTTGATTGACAGTTACTGAACGACGGTTGCAGTTGCGCCATAGCGGTTTAATTTCAAGTAAGGTAAGGTTTGGTAAGATGACTTATGTATAGTTAATATAATTTAAGATACTGAACGGTATAATAATACAATCATTTATGCATTCGTCTATTCTTTTAATTGTGTATTCACAAAATCGATCGCCAATTCGTTGTTTCACTTATGTCAATTTTCGGAAAATTTATGTTAATTACTGGTTATTTCTTTAATCGGTTAACGCATTTATCCATTGCTTGATTGCTTGATTGATAGACTGGTGGTTAGTTGATTGGTTCGGTTGCTCTTTTATTTACTTATTCATTCATTCCTTCATATGATTTGTGTAGGTCCAGTTGTCGCGGGAGTCGTGGGTTTGAAGATGCCAAGATATTGTCTGTTTGGAGACACGGTGAACACTGCCTCCCGAATGGAATCCACTGGCATCGGTCAGCCTAAGACAATCCCCTCTGCGTCTAATTCAGAAATCAATAGTCTTCCTATCACATTCTATGCGTGTGTGTTGTGATACAGGCGCTAAAGAATTCCGAAAGTCGCCCTAAAGTATCCATGAAAATCTTTAGAAAACCGTTCGGATTAGGTTGGATTGTTTATTGCCTCCGGCCGGAATTGCTTCTCTGCTGTCCTGTTTCTTATCTATCCTCTCCTGATGCCTAAAATCCTGTCCTGATTCTTCCTCTACTCCTTATCTAGTAGCAGTAGTAGTTACAATGTTTAACGACACCTTATGGCATCAAAGGTCGTTGACGTCGCCCTCCTCCTTTATCCAGGCTTGGCACTGGCACCACCCGACTAAAGCAGTGGCGGAGTTTACTCCTTATCTTTTTCGCAGTTCCACTTTTAAGCACCATCCTCCGCAGCCGTCAGCTTGCTTACCTGCATGACTTTTGGGTCGGGACTTGGAACCGAACCTGACCATATCTGTCTCATAGAAATTGTTTTTGTCAAAAGCCTGTGAGTAAGCTTATTCCCGCAACACTTAGCTCTTAGGCGCTGAAGAAATCCAAATATCTCTACTGAAGAAATCCAAATATCTCTACTGAAGAAATCCAAATATCTCTACTGAAGAAATCCAAATATCTCTACCGAAGAAATCCAAATATCTCTACTGAAGAAATCCAAATATCTCTACTGAAGAAATCCAAATATCTCTACTGAAGAAATCCAAATATCTCTACTGAAGAAATCCAAATATCTCTACTGAAGAAATCCAAATATCTCTACTGAAGAAATCCAAATATCTCTACTGAAGAAATCCAAATATCTCTACTGAAGAAATCCAAATATCTCTACTGAAGAAATCCAAATATCTCTACTGCTTCCTCGCCAACAGGAAGTCCCAAATCAGTCCCCTTTAACCATCCCTCATTGCAAATCAACCTAACGACTGCTTCATCTCGTTTGTCCTTCTTTCCCTTTTCCTGGCAACTAAGTGTGTGCCATTACTTCCTAATTCCATTCTGTTTCATTGCCCTCTTCTCGGCGATAAAATGTACAGTTCAGTTTTCATGAAAGACAAATAATAGAGGTTGAAGTAGAAAAATGAGGAATTTAGTGTTTATGTTTTGTCTTTGGACAGCTTTGACGATTCACTGCAGTAAGCAGTGTAAGGAGCTCTTGGACAGGTGCGGCGGATATGTGCTCGAGCCCAGAGGTTCTGTATCGATGAAGGTATGATCGGGAAGAATTCAGCCAGTGGCAATTAAACTGTTAATCTTTCGGTCTACCGTCCTAAACAAAATTTTACTGTCGCAAACCAACACTGTCTGGATTGAGGCAAAGGCTATTGTGCTTTGACGCCATACAGTTGGCTGTACTACTTGAAAATAACAGTCGTGTTAGCGTAATGGTAATCGTAAACTCGAGAATTTCTACAGCGCCCAACGAAAGCTAAGTCGCGGAACCAGCTTATTCACAGGCGCTCAGTCAAAAATTAAATTGGTAGGCAAGAAAGGTTCGGTTCCAGGTCAAGATCCAAGAGTCAGTCAGGCAGGTAGGCAGATAGGCGGCTACGGTGGGTGGTGTTTGGAATTGAATCTGGAGGACAGATAATGGGAAGATTCAGGATAGGATAGCGTTTGGATTCCGGGAGAGTCCCTTAGGTGGTCCATATGAAGCATAACAGTATTAGTGTGCATTGTTTTCATAGATGTGATTGCGCTTTGAAACAAACTGTGATACCTATTAGATGAAAAAATGATGGATGTTCATCTCCCTTCGACAGACGGCGACAGAAGAACAAATGACAACTTATTTTATTCATGGCATAACAGAAGCACTGTTCATCTACTTCATATCAGTAGGCGTTAAAATCGAGGTCTGAATTAGCATACTTTATGCAATTACTTACTTTTAACGTGACTACTTTGCGCATTGACTTTGGAAACTAAGATCATGGCGTATGAGGATTATATCTTCACATCATGTTATGTAATGTAATGTAAATGAAACGACATTTATATATCCCCCGCCTTTTAAGAACCTCGCAAAAGTGTTAACTGATAGAAACCTTCTGCTGAATTACAGGGGAAAGGCGAAATGTTCACGTACTTCCTAGTCGCGAAGTGCAACGCTCCCGACAACAACAATAGCTTGTCTCCCATAGCAGAGGTAAACGCGACCTCAGACGACTCGGCCATCGGGTCTTCCACGATCTACGACCAGCCCTGGGACGCCAAGTATTCTCCTCCGGAAACTCCGACGAAGGAACTTCCGCCGGTTGTGTACATGTCCACGGAATCCATATTCTGAACTTCTACAGCCATTCCGTTGATCAGTTTTAATGGGACCGATCATCAAATTAGTAAATAAGTAAATAAAATGAACAACTTTCCACTGGAGTTCTTAACTCTTCATCCATCTGAGCACAAGACTGTTGTACTTGATTAACTTCTTGCCGAATGACACAATACAGGCCTATAGTAACAGCTGGAATTGATCCCCTAACAGGAAATCCATTGGCTTAACCGATTCCAGCCAGTGAATGTGATTTTATGCTTTCATTAACTAAAGTTGGCGAATGCAATGTATGAAACCAGTGTGCTGAAGCTAATGGTAGAGCAACATCGCGCAGGCATATCTGTGAAAATCAAACAATCGGACAGTGGATTATACTAGTCACGACTGCTACGGAATTGAAAATCAAGTGTCACCGGTATTTAAACTTATGCCTGAGGTTTTTCACCTTCTGTGAACCTTAAACCTCCAAGCCAACTGATTTTCAATTCTGCAAGAGCGATTATGTTGCGAAGATCTTCCTCCATTCCCCACCCCCCAAATCGACAATGATTGGTTTACCAGTGACGCTTCCACCATACCCAGCATATACTGTATATTAGTTGGTGAATCCGTGTGTCGTTCTGGCCAGGAACTCTACATACCTCTTCACAAACACTTGAAAATGTGTTCTTTAGCCTGAGCTGGACTGAGCTCCCCATTGGGTGGATATCTTTAATGGGCGCTACATGAATGCTCTTTATGAATGATTGAAAGAACTAACAAAAGAAGAATGAATATGCAATCTATTCGATTTTGCTGTTTGCTTTCATTTCTTGCCTACAGCTCGCATTTTTATGGGCAGTTGACTGTTGTAATTGTTGCTAATTATTTTATATTGAATTTATTTTCTGGACGTTTTGCATTTTGACCAGTATTCCGGTATATATTTTGCATGGACGACTCGAAAACATCTGGCCTTTCGTGATGTCTCAGAAAATCTGACAGATTTTAAACAACACTGTTCTAGTCGTGCAAAATAGTTTGCACAAAATTCCATTATATCTCATTTTGAGTTCGTAGAAATCACTTGATAACCGTAGACGTAAAATTTAATACACAACAAGAAAATTAATGCAGGCTGAATACACAATGGTCGATTTTTAATGTAATGAAGAACCTGAGCATTACTGGTATAGCTGAATTAAATTCTGTAATTTGAGCAGTTTTTTATGCTTTATGGCTCAGATTCTAGAGAAAACACTAGAAATGTTAGGGGAAAGGACTGTTTTAAGTTTTTCATTTTAAAACTTTTTTATGCTTTTGGCTCAAATGTTATAAGTGGCCGTTTAATATTAAAGCAGTTGGATATGGGGCTGGAGGGGTTTTGCTGTATACTAAAAGCAATATTAATGCAATACAGGACTGTGATATGGGGAACAAAGTCTTCAAAGAAAGCATATGGAAATTGCATATGGTGCGAAATGCAATTAAACAGCTCTAAAGTGCTTACTGGAGTTTGCTGCAGGATGCCAGATGACACCACAGAGGCTGATCAGGAGCTATGAAAACTATTAGAGACGGCTATCAGGGAAGCGTCCTTTACTATGGGAGACTTCAACTACCATACTAATTGGGAAAATGCGAGAGAGAGAGAGAAAAGATAGGAATTTCCAGCTTTATGTATCAGCATGACGTGAAATCCACCAGAGATACAGCGTTTTGGACTTTAAATATCCAGAAAGTGCCATTAAAATTGAAGTAGAGTCAAAAAGCCTTGACCATACATAGTTTAGGTTTAATATCGCAAACGATAGGTGGAAATTTAGTACAACTCGCTTTAAAAATTTTAATTAATTTTGCCAGATGTAATCAACTAAAATCATTCCTTACATAGGCCTAGATGTAAAATCAACGTGCCTTTGCTGACATTGTTCATTAGTAGTTCAAGTGATAGAGAAAAGTTGAAAACGGTACCATAACAACTATGATTAGATCGACACAGCTGTTGTGGCAGAAAACAGCAAATATCAATGCAGAAAATGTAAACAAGGCAATCAACGGCAATAGATTAGGACCAACACATGTCACAGAGAAAAACTTAAACGCCGATACTTTCCAAACGTTACGGCCTTAGCAGTTGCGCAGTAATGATTATGGAAAAAAATTGGCGTTCAATAGCTTATTAAGCTCACCCAATTAATTCATTGAAAATGAGCAAGGTCGAGGCCATACGGTCGCTATATAAAACCGTGCATATTTACATTTACATGAACTTTTACTGTCCTGATTAGCTGCATTGGTTACAGCATACGTCAAGGCGCCTCTGTGTGTGAGGATGCCTGTTCGGCTTCTTTAACAGATTTGAATCTCAGGTTAGCACGGTACGTACACGGGGCCTTTAAATGGCATGGCACCCATTTAATCTGAATATGTTAAAATATCATTCCTACAATATTGCCGTGAACGTTCTTTATTTAATTGCGAGTTTTTTTACATTACACTTATTACAATACACGTATGTTATACTTAGTGGCCATAATGTCATTTCACTGTATGCCTTTTTTACAGTCCCGAACAAACGTGGGTCGTTATGATCTTCTTATCTGGTGTAGTCTCCAAAACATCAAGCGCGGTTGGTGCTCATTATACACGATATCAGAGTTAAGAAGGATATTAAGTTCACAACGATTCCACTTTTGTTCTTATAACTGAAGGAAACCTCCACTTACAGACACTCCTTAACACGATGAAGTCGGCCATAGTGACCCCAAAAATGTAGCAACACAATATTTCCTCAATCTTGCAAGCTGCTAGGTATGTGGAGCCCCGAGAGTTCGTACAGTGATGGCCAGTGGTGGATAGGCCAACTGTAAAGGTGGTTCGTACGTTGAGACATAAATGACACAAGAGACTGAGCAGAACGAGTGAATACAGCAAGAGAGTTCCAAAATCACAGATGCAATCCCTTCGTCACTCCGTTTCTGAATTCACTGACTCACCGTCATTCGACCGAATCCGTGATTTTCGGGTCGGAAGTCGCGTACAACTCCAGGTACTGGGAATGTCAGAGTTGTAATTGTAATTGTAATGGCCAATTTCAAGAGAAACTCGTCAAAGGCTCTCCCGACCTAACAACACAAAACCACATTCAAAAGCAGTTGATAGATTAACGCCTAGCATACCTTGGGTATTACTTCGTAGATGGTGCCAGAATTATTGCCGATCGAAGTGGCGACGACAATCCAAGTCATAAATGTAGGAAATGGTCTTCAAATAGTTCACGTGAAGGCAACAAATATCGACACATTTAGCAATGTGTGTTCGTGTTCGTATTCATAATCGTAATTGTAGACTCCGCATTTCTTCTGCGCCCAAAAATGTCAGGTCAAGCCAACCAGTTTATTAGCAGGCGCTGATTCAAAACAAAATGAGCGAGACATGTTGGATTAGGTTCGGTTCATAGTCAAAATGCAAAGATCAGGCACTCAGACAATCTACACTCCAAACGTTTTTCTTACATTGAACTCAGTTTCCATTATGCCATTGATATCAATTCTTCTGAAAGTTTTACTCGTTGCTAAACTTGTCGATACTGCCTGCTTATTTTCTTAGCGGTGAAGTTTCTCTCTCACAATCGTGTGGGCCTGCTACAATGCAATCAAAAATCTGTCTGGCTCTTTTGAAAGTTCATCAAAAAACGTTGCATAGACGTGGTTCGCAATGCAACAAGGTTCAAGAAGAATGTTCTGTTAGTTCACATCAGAATGGAGCTCGCAAAATAAGAAAAGAGCTATCCAGTGCCTCCGTGAAAAGTCACTCGTAGACATAAAGAGTTTAAGTCACATCAGATGATGTTCGTCAAGTCACCTCAAGTAAGGTTCCTCGATTCAAGGCCACGTCACCTCCAGTGAGGTTTATTCGACGGTGGGGTAAAACCATACTCTCGAAGACCGAGGGGGTTGGCGGGTGGTCTCGACATTTTCTTTTCCCCGTGGAGGGAATCTTTTCCAGGCAGCTGGAGACACGTGCATCTCGGGATGCTTTCCATCGACTTACTTGTCGCATGCAACGGAGTCTTGTTGTCATCTTTCTTCTGGACAACTCGCGGACTTGCCGCCGCCTTCGATGTCACCGAGTGTCCCAAGCAGCTAGGCGAGTTCTGCGCTGGAACTGAACGACTTTTCTCGAGTTTTTTAGGGTTTCTGTGTTCGTTGGTAACAGCTGCTTTCGGTGAGCTTTTAGCCGTCGAGGTATCTTTCCGAGTTAGATTAGTTTTCCTTTCCGGCAGAGGCGAACTCTTGCTCAGTCTGCTGACTTCTGGGTGAGCGGATCTGGAAGCCAGCGGAATCTTTGTTTTCTTCTCAGCGTCTGGAGGTCTAACAGATCGAGAAACAGAGGGGAGCGAGGAACGTGTTTGTGTCGCGGTCTTTCTTTCTGGATCGCCAGCTTTGCACTGGAAGCCCACCGAGCGGCTTCTGACAGCACGAGCACCTGGTGACTGGTCTTCGTAAAGCACGTCTGGAGTCTGGGTGCAACTGTCACACGTGCTCTTTGTGTCGCTCGGTTGGTACATTACTAAGGGTTCCTTCGAAGTCTGGACATCGTCCGATGCAGGTGCTTTCCCACTATCAGTTGAATCTTCTGGGGAAACCGCGCCGGTATTTAGCTTGACAACAAGCTTCGAGGGTTTCGTCTTGACCTCCTTTGGGGCAAGCTTTATCTTGAGACTGGAGGTCCGGGGATCAACGTGATTGATGAGGGTGTCTTGTGGCAAAAGCTCGCACATCTGTCGGTTGGTCGACGATGTGATGCTGGATGCCATGAGTATGCTTGGGGCGTTAAGGATCTTGCCGCTGCCGAGGTTAACCTCTGGACTTCTGGGCACAGGCTGTTTTAGATGATGAACCTCGTAATCCGGTGCACCTTCCTCGACTTCCTGAATCCGTTGTCGAAGACTCTGACCAAGAGGAGTCGACGAGTACAGACTAGAGGCTGCTTTCAGGGTGACCACTTCCTTACCAGTGTCTAGGACATCGTACTCGCTGTTCTGTACTGGACCTCTGTCCTCGCTCGGAATACCTGGCGTATCGCTCAATTGCGGCTGCCTCTTCTCTTGTCCAGGAGCAGGAGTCGTGCTCACAGTGTCATCTTCTTCGTCACTCGAATCCTTCAAGTGCACTCTCTTGGTGGTTAGTTTAAGTTCCTCTCCACCCAACGAAATCAGATCGTCTTGATGGTCATCCTCGTTTCCGGTGTTTGACTCAGCGGGTTTAAGTGGCGGAGTGGGTGTCGACTCCGGTGGCGCAGCGTTGACGGTTGGATCGTCGGTCGTTAAGTCTCTTCTCGATGCCACGTATATCATGCTAACGATTCGCTTCCTCTCTGTCGGAGGCGTTGTGCTTTCGTCGATACTGCCCTCGAATCGTACGCTCTTTTCTTTCTCTTCCGCAGCGTTTAGTTGGGCCGTGTTTGGTTCTGTGTCGTCCGATGATTCTTGTGATCCTAGAATATCATCCTCGTGCGGGGTCTGTTCTTCCTGTTCTTCGTTCTGAACTGTTCTTTCTTCAACGTCGGGTTCTATAGGTTTCGTGTTGCCCTCGTCACTCTTGGCCCTGTCAACAGCGACAGGCTTTTCCACCGCATATTTTTTCCACTTTGGGTCCTCTATCTTTCTTTTACGAGGCCCCACGGTCATTGCGATGGTGTAGCGCTTTGGTGTTGCATCTGAGTCGGCCTCAGGCTGTGAAGTCGGCTCGGAGGAGGCAGCGGCCTTTTCTGCTGACGGTGTTATCTTAGATATGCCATCCTTCTTATCTTCAGTGTTGCCTGCTGGATAAAAACGAGGCAGTTCCATTTTGGGTGAGCCATTCTCCTTGTCTGCCTTATTTTCCAGTTTTTCATTCTTCTGGTTTGTCTTGCTCTTTGTCTCGCCATTGGATACGTTTTGAAATTCGGACTGGACAGATTTTCCAGCTGTGTTATTTATATCCAACTGAAGCAATTTCATTGCCGGTGTGTTAGCTTCTTTCTCTGGCTTGCTTTCCACCTTCTTAACATTTTCTTTCACATCTTTCTCCCGCGTCTTGCCCTCTGTCTTGCCATTAGAAACGTTTGGGGATTCAGTCTTGCCAGATTCTCCAGTTACCTTCTTTTTATCTTCGCTTGGAGATTGATAAAAACGGGGTAATTCCACTGAAGGTGTGTCGGCATTTCTCTCTGGCTTGCTTTCCAGAGCATCCTTTGATTGCTTCTCAACTCTTTCTTTGTCCTTGTGTTTCTCCGTCTTGCCGTCTGTCTCGCCCTTAGGCAAGTTGCGGGATTCGGACTTGTTAGGTTCTTCGGCTGTCTTGTGTTTATCTGACTGATAAAAAAGAGGCAGTTCCATTTTGGATGAGTCATCATCCTTTTCTGGCTTACTAACCATTTTCTCAACTTTTCGTCTGTCATCCTTTTCCTGCTTCTTGCCATCTATCTTGTCATTGTGCACGTTTGGAGAATCGGATATGCCAGATTTTTCGGTTGCCTTATGTTTATCCGCGTTTGATGATTGGTAAAAACGGGGCATTTTCATTTTCTGCGAGTCAACCTCCTTTTTTTCTGCGTCGAGTGTCTCTTTTGGCAATTTCTCATCTTTCGTCGGCTTGGGAGGCTCGCCCACCATCTTCCTATCGCTCCCTTTTGCATCTTTCTTCTTCTTTTGAGGTCGCAGAAATCCCTCTGGGGCTGTCGGTACTTCTCCCTTCGTGGGTAGCAATCCCTTCTCGCGCGCGTACTCTCTGCCCGACACGACACCGACGTAATGGTAAATGTTTTCACTAATAATGGTCATTCGCTTCGTGTGTTCGTCGACGTCAGGGGATTCCTTCGGTTCCTCCTCGGGCGTCTGTCCATCCGGCGCCCCGTCCAGTCTCTCCAGCGACGTCCCCACGTCTCCGTTCGGCAGCCTTGATTCAGGAGTGCCCTTCTCGGACCCCGGAGATCCTTCCGCTTCTGTTTGCTCCGTATTTTCGCCATCCTTCTATAACATCCATATAAGATGAAGTGTAGTCTAGATGGACTCATATACATAGCGATAAAATCCAACAAGAACCAACGACTTACTTACTTATTATTTCACTTTACGTCGTTCGTAATCGTAATCGTAACTGCACCTCTTTTATGTGGCACCTCTTTAAGAAGTTGTTGTTTATGCGTATTCGAATCGTAATAGTATCCAGTGTTTACTGACATCTTGTGGCTGCCATGGTCGTTGACGTCGGCCTCACCTTACCTTACTAACACGAAGTGTAATCTAGTTGGACCTTTATATAGCGCGATAACACTCAACTTAAGCCAATGACCTACTTATTTATTATTATTGTTATTATTGTTACACAATCGCTGGCTGTCAATCTCAAGAGCCTGGGTTCGAATCCCGGACGCAGTATTGAAATTAGCCTTGTATGCAGAATGTTTGCATGCATCAAGACACTGATGATAATAGCACCTGTCGCAAAGGCGCTGGCAACAGTGCGTTGGAAGGAGCACTGAGAAATAGTATGAACCAATGGGTGAAGGTCTCCCAATGCTCCTGCAAAATTGCATCCTGCTTGTGTTAGTATTCACAGTATGCACGCAATATGACCTACAAGTCACCCAATGTACCTGGCTGAGCAGATTGCAAGTGTTAATAAACCGGGCGAGTGCGCACGATCAATATTGCTTCAAAACAAATCAATGGCCTACTTACGGAATTTTCAGCACCCATCTTTCCAATTTAGTTTCCAAGAGACCAACAAACACCCAACTGATCAAAGCCGAATTCTCACTAAGCTGACTTCCCTCTCAAACGTCTCAGCTGGCGATAAACTTCGTTTGAGATCTGAAAACTGAGCTGAATTCGTCAGAAAGCGTCTAGCTGTTTCCGACAGCAGTTACTCAGCCTTGCTTGCTTAACACATGGCCGACACGAACGTCTCCAACAAGAGATATAGGACAACTACCACCAGCTGTTGACTCAAATGCGCCGGTAGCTTGTTAGCGAGATGCTCTCAGTCCCTACGCCTTTATCCGTAAAACGCTACAGGCGTCGAATCCTTCGTACATCTGTGTTGTATGCTCGTTAAAGTATCGACTTCAGAAACATTAGTATACGCATACTAAGTTATGTCTCATAATAGGGCAACCACCTGCTTGTCAATCTATACCGACATATCAGCTTCGTGTTCGTGGCTCTCGTAGTGAACATTAATATCAACATGCATGCTTAGATGAATATGCATATATATAGAGTTTTCGCGGAGGCGATCACAAACGTATGCTGCGCAACTGATAGCACCTAGACCTAAAACGGTTTATACACAGGGAAACGTATGTATGGGTCGTGTTAGGCCGATTGATGTCGATGATACATGTATAACGCTGGCAGGTACAATGAAGATAAGCATTATCAAGCCCAGTTAGCACTGGGATAGGTGATTGTCCGTGCAATACCAAGCCACCCGGCGCAAACTCAGTCCACCATCCTGTCGTGGTCGGTTATAAGGATCAACATGGGTGGAGAGGTTTAAAAGGTGTTCTGTTTTTGTATTACTGCAAACTCGGCCGTGCAATACCATGCCATCTGGCGCAAACTCAGTCCTCCATCCTTTCACGTCGGTTATAAGTACCAACAAGATGCCTGTCTTTGAATGTCTGTAGCTGTGTTTGCAATTCGGCCGCAAGATCCATCGATCCATATAGAGACCATGTTTCTATAGAGAGGTATGCTACCTTACTGGTTTTACCCAAATGGCTTGGCATTCATTAAAACGGATATCACCGGTGAAGAATGAAATCACTGCTCGAAGCCAAACGGTCGCAATAGAAAACTTTGAGTGCAATACAATAAATGACAAATACAATCATTTATACACTTAACATCAGCTTCATGTTGCACGAGATAGAGAGAGCCGTTTGTCTTCAAAAGACAACAGCCACGTCTACAAAACGCCTCCACAATGGTTGATCGTTAATCGTAACCGTAATTGTACATTTACAAAGTCCCTCTGCAAGAAAACTACTCAGCAGTGCTTCCGACAACATACACAGATCTATGCATTCAGTTGTGTAACAACATACAAATAGGGAATAACACTTTGGCTTGACAGCTCTGTGTCATGGCTTCGCATCTCGGTGCCAAAGTCAGCGTTACAACGAAAAATTCTGTAAACTTGTGAGGAGGCCTCGTCTAGTTATTGTAGTGCTCACCTTTAGATTTTGACCCGCAACTGAACCTGACCTTACCTGTCTCATCGATTTGTTTGAGCCCTTGCCTGCCAACAAGCTGGATCCTATGAGTCAATTTATGGGCGCTGAAGAAATTCGGACTCGGTACGATTTGATTCTTTAAATTTAAGACAATGGATGCATTTCAACCGCAGAACCACGCTTCTGATGAGTACGGTTGCTGGAATAACTCTTCTTCTTTATGTTCTCTGCCCCCCGGCAGGTTCGTATGTCCAATGCCGCCATTTTTCTCTGTTCTGTGCTTCTCTCTTCAGTCCACTGTATCCCTCCTCTGTCATCATCCAGTCCAGCATCATTGTTCTTGGTCTGCCGCGTGTTCTCTGTCCCTCCATTCTTCCCTCGATGATGTCTTTAAGTAGGGTGTCACTTCTCGAGATATGGCCTATCCATTTCCTCTGTCTTCCGCGTATAGTGCCTATCAAGGATCTTTTTTCCTCTACCAGTTGTAATATCTCTTCATTTGTTCTTCTCTCCTTCCAGCTGACTCTCCCCTGGAATAACTACGTGACGTTATCTTTCTTCCATTTATGTCAGTTTTTGCAAACAAGAAAGGCTAAGAGCCATGACCTAACTCGATTACGTGAAAGCCAGAGGTGCTTTTGACCCGTAGCATTAAAATTTTGTGTGTGCCTAATTTTCGGGTCGGCTAAAACCGCTGTTGACATGATGAACAAATCCAATAGTCGATGTTCGCTTCAGGTAAGATGGTATTCAGGAATCATAGGCTTGCTTTCCAGGTAATGTTTTAATGAAGCTGTAGGTCAGATGTGGTACGGTATTGTAAAGTAGGTTACGTTTATTGTCACTTGCAAGAACTGTAAGTTGAAGCTAAAGAAACGTAAGGAGGTAAGACAATATAAAACAAGGCAAGATGAGGAAAGGTAAGAGTGAAGATCGAAGGTAAAGTTCAGAGTCTATGAGAGATTCACAAAATGTCCTGTACAAATGTTCAGATACAATCAAAGTGAAGTGAGGTTAGAAAGAATAAGGTTAGATAAAGTAAGGTAAGATAAAGGCAAAAGCAAAAGTAGAATAGGTAATACAGCATCTTTCTCTTCAATATTGTAATCTTCATTGTTATGGTCATTGTTATTATCATTGTTGTTCTTATTCTCATTCCTATGTTGGTCACAGGGTGAGCAATAGTCTAGTAGTATACTGTCAGCCCAGAGGTAGAGGGTTCAAATCTTGAACAGGACAGAAAGATTTCTGCTTGATATCGCCGCATACCTAACTCGGCGATATAGATATGTATATGCATAATAGCACATCGACTGTACAGTGAACCTTCGTCTAGAACCCGATTTCTCGTATATCAGTGAAATTTAGTTGTTCAGCCATGAGACAGACAGGCAGGCAGGCAGGCAGGCAGGCAGACAGACAGACAGACAGAAAGACAAGAGACTGACAACACAGGAAGTGAGAGTGAAACAAATATACAGAGAGACAGCAAAAACGTGCTGCCACCTAGCATTTAAAATAGAATCTGTTACAAGGGGATTAATTAAGACTAGTCTTTAGGCAGAGACTTTAGGATGCCACCTAGCGATCGTGTTTTCCCTTCGCATGTTAACAATTCCTACGTCCTTTACCACTACATCTCGGATTCGATTCTCGGCCGTCGTGTTAAATGTACAGATTGTTGCTGTCCGTTTCAATCTTGAATTGCATTTAATCACGTCTTGACCTTTTCTATATTTACTCGTAGTCGATATCAAATTCTAGGATTACAATTTACAGGAAGAATTGGTCTTGAATGGCTATTTTGTGCTGATATTTAGCTTTGGTGTGGAAGGTGCTGCAAAAAGCGACTACACCGAGGCGCTGGATGGTCGTAGATGAGCGCCGTTTGTACTGGATCAAAAATTGGCTCAATGGAAGAAGGTAGAGGGTTGTGACCCAGGGACTTGCATCTAGCTGGAGAGATATGCTCTTTTGTGTCCCACATGACTCTGTGTTGGGTCCTCTGTCATTTAAAGAGTCTAGCGATCGAGACGCAGTACACCGCAGTGGGTTATATAGGTACTAGTCCTGCTAAGTGTTATATACATGTAGGTACTAGTCCTCTTCCCATTCAAGTCACCCCACCACCCCAAAAGGTGGTGTTACTAAATTACTAAATCTTCGCTAGTGTGTGACCAAATGAACATGCTTTGAAAGGCAATCCCTGTTGAAGCACTGGATGCTATAGAAAGAGTTGTGAGAGAGAGATGAAGTCAACCATTTGGTAGCCTTCTATTGAGGCCTGCTGAAAATAATGAAACGCTTTCTTGAAAAAAATTAATTAGGTTGGATTAGAATAGACTGGATTTGATCAACTCATGTTTATAATTAACAACATTTTTAGGTATTACAGCTTAAGACTCACTCGGTAAAATTTTTCAGCGAAAACCAATCTCCCATCGTTTTATTTATGCTCAGCGCTGTTTGTCATTGTAGGTCAGCTACATCCTTCTCTTCTCTTCGATCCATCTCTTCCAGTCTCATTTTCACTCTATCTCCCTGCCCTCACGTCCCTTATATGCTGTAACTCATCCCGCATGTACAGCTGACCCATCCATTTTCCTGGCTCCCAAATCCGCCCTCCCTCTCTGTGTCTTCTTCCCTCCATCATCGGAGGAGATCGAGGAAGTGACGCAGCGACCAGGATCCGTTGCATCCGTCTTCGGAACAAGTCTGGAAACACAGGCGCATCGGCTCCTGCGTGATCTTGTGGAATGCCGGGCGACAGTGCCTCGAAAGCGACAGAGGACTGCAGTTACGACTGAATCCGATCAACGTTCCTGAAACGACAACAACATTGTCGTCGTCATCATATTCAGTATTATCATCATCATTATCATCATTGCGACTTGAGCGCCTTTCTCTTCCCCTTGCAGTGTTCCGCAGGCGCCTGAAGACTGTACTGTTTAACAGTGATTTTACTTTTTCTGGTCGGAAGCACCTCTGTTGAGTTTATCCTCTAAGAGGCGCTTTATACATCTCAAATTACAATCACAAATCATCATCATCATCATCCTTGTCATCATTTCCTACAACAGCAGCAGCAACAACATCTGATCTAATGATTTCAAAGTGCTATTATCGTGTTGCCCAAAGCATCAGTCTACTGTCGATGAAAAACGTAAACATCTTGGTACTGATTAGGTTTTTTTATGGCAATGATGATGTCGAGGGAAAGGAGGAGTAGGAGGAAAAGTAGGAAGACATTTATATAGCCCTCTTCAAAATACCTTCGAAAGAGGACCATTTTAAGTGTTGACGAAAGGCGTATGTAGCATGAGTGGCCACAAAAAAGACGCAGCTCCAGAGGGAGATGACCAAGCAGATGACCAAACCAGTGAACAGACGCGACAATGAAAGCAAACTCATCATCACTAGCACCATCATCATAATTATTATTGACCCATTCATCATCATCGTCATAATCATCATCATCCTTATAAAACACATCAGCACCGTCATCATCATATTTTTCTTCATTATCATTATCATCATTTTCATAAATTCATGTACAGTAGTCGGCAAACGAACCCTTCTTACTAGTCAATACACTAGGTCTACCTACTTACAATTACCTACTTACAAGGTGAACGACTGACCTTGTTGGGAGTACTTGCTGACGGTCATGCAGAAGGCGAGGTTCTCGGGACACTCAGTGGCTGCCGGCGGCTGACTGATACAGCTCTTGTGGCCCGAGGCAGTGTCGCATACCGAACAGCGGATAGCCGATGCTAAAAACAAACGCCCAGACGAGCATTTACAAAGCGCTACAAAAAAGGATGTAATCGTAATACAGCAGATCCTTTTTGTTCTGCCGCGCAAGGTGACCTGGTTGCCCCAACGGCCTGAAACTTCGCTGTGATTAGCCCTTCTTTCTGGAATAACTTGTCTAGCAACCTGCGGTATGAACTTCTTGGCCTTTCTCTGGCTCTTTACCGTAAACGCTTGAAAACAATTCCACTGAATCGTAGTTTTTGTGTTATTATCTGATGAGTTTCTCTTGAAGTGGCGCTATATAAATTTGTGATTACAATTTCCAGTTACAGCCCAGGAAAGATTTCTCAGAGCAGCACACTAACGTTATGTGTATCAACCATTACGCTAACCCTTATATAACCCTTAAACCACGTTAGAGTATCGTTATTCTAGCGTTCCGCTAACATTAATATGTAAGCTTTTGATCAACGTCAAAAAACTACGTTTAATAAACTTTCCCTACAAACGTTAGATTAATAATTTCCAGTTACAGTTTTTCAAAGCAGCACGCGAACGTTAAGGTAATGTTGAAATATGATTTTAGGATACGTTAATCTAAAGTTTGCATGAAACGTTTATTAAACGTAGTTTTGTTGACGTTGATTAAAAGCTTACATATAAATGTCAGAGAAATGTCAGAGTAACGATACTCTAACGTGGTCTAGGAGTTATATAAACGTTAGCATAATGGTTGATATACATAACGTTTGTGTAAAAGGTTGATTAAACGTTGTTTTATCAGTTTATTTTAAATAGATAATTCGTTTAAACGCAAACGTAGAAATGTCGGAAACGTGTTGCTGCAACGTTTAGCGGAAACGATGTTGTTTTATAATTATTTTAAAGCATAATAAATTCTGAACCAAAAATTCTAACATCTTTTGTAGCAAAACGTTCTAGTATGTAGCACAATAATATTATGGGGCCTACATTTAAACAATAAATTAACGCTATAAAATAAATCAATTGCATCAATGTTGGAAAGTTCAAAAACCTTGACAGGTAAGGTAAGGTCGACGTCAACGGCCCTGGCAGCCATAAAATGTCCTTAAACACTGGAAACTATTACGAATTGTCAGAAAAACTGTAGGCCTTCACAAATTTTCTATCGACGTCAATGGCCTTTGATGCCATAAGATGTCGTTAAACAGTTGGAATCCAATCGTGAGGTCTTTAAAATGCAGTCAGTAGTCTGAGGCAGTCGTTAAACGTGTAGCGTTCGATGCCATAATAATAATAATGTAATAGTAACAATAAACATGAATCACACAGCCTTTCAAGCCTTTCGCGCCATCTTGGGCCTGGTCGGACTGCAAGACACACCCTCACAAATGACATCAACTGGCGTGGGCTCATCAAAGCTGGTTTTCCTGGAACTGAGAAGCCAGCTGGTCTTGTCTGGTCCGATGGGAGACGTCCAGATTGCGTCTCTCTCATTCTGTGGGAGTGTGGGTAATGTCTGGCCTGGGACGCTACTGTTATTGACCCCTTGGCAGAGTCTTGTTACAGAGTCTGGTTGTCCAAGAACTGCAATGGCTGCGTTGCTTCCGCTGAAATAGCAGCTGAAAGAAAAGTACACTTCTGTTCTGCCCGCATACTGTTCTGTGCCTTTGGCCTTTGAAACTCTGGGACAATAAACTAAGGAGTCGTGGCTTTTCTTAACAACCTCGGCCATTCCCTTGAGCAGATAACTGGAGATAACAGCAGGGAAACTACGAAGCTACCCTTCTCTATCAGCGCTTATGTATGACTATTCAGGGCTTTTAAGCAATTGCAATTTCACAGCAACTTTGCCACCAAGCACATAAACAAAGAGACTATAATAGTAATAATAATAATAATAATAACAATAACAACAACAATAATAATAATAACAATAATAACAATAATAATAATAAGAAGAATACTGTAAAAAGAAAAAGAACACCAAGAAAGGATGATGATGATGATGTCGACGACGACGACGACGACGATGATGATGATGATGATGATGAGAGTGCCTCAGAGTAGGAACTTTTAAATTTACTAAATAAGTGAATGAATTAAAATTTTTGAAAATCTTAACTCTCTGTGCTTAGGTATTATTGTTCCCATTCTGAACTTGTTCATTCAGCAATCTCGCTTAGGTGTTTGATACCTCAGTGTCATTCGCAGCGATCATGTATTAGTTCCTAGTTGCCTCGACTGCTGCAATCTCTTCTCATCAAAATCGTAAAGGCGAATTTACCAAAGTTGCAAACGTATGGTTCAGACTTCTTTGGTTATCAGTAGCACTTCAAAGTTCAGGAGACCCATCTGTCTATCTATCCATCCAGTCATCTATGCATCCCTCCATCCCTCCATCCATTGCTCATTCATCCAGTTTACATCCATTCGTCCATCCATCTATCTATTTTGTATTTGTAATTGTAATTGTAATTTGAGATTTACAAAGCGCCTTTTAGAGGATAAACTCAACAGATTTGCTTCCGACCCGAAAAAGTAAAATCACTGTTAAACAGTACAGTCTTCAGGCTCCTACGGAACACTGAGAAGGGGAGAGAAAGGAGCTGAAGTCGCAATTCTTGAGGGAGACGATTCCAGCAAGTGGGACCAACGTAGGCAAAGCCTCTGGACTGGGCAGTAGCGGTGCGCATTCGAGGGACAAAGGAGATCCTGAGTGGCCGAGCGAAGGGCGCTACAGCCCGGCAACGAGGAGACCAAAGTGCAGAAGTGAATGAGGTAAAGGGGAGCAGACTCAACAACATAATTGCGCATGAGGAAGAGGATCCTAAAGTGGACACGCTGCTAGACTGGAAGCCAGTGAAGAGTGTCACGAATATAAGACGAGATGTGGCCATATTTTGGAATGCCCCCAATGAGACGAGCAGCAGAGTTAAGCACAGATTGCAGCTTAGCAGTGTTGGCTAGCGATAGGCCGGTAAAGATGGCGTTACCAAAGTCAACCCTAGTGCAAATGAGGGCATGGACCAGAGTGGAGATAGCGTGGAAGGAAAGAGTACGGCGAATGGTGCGGAGCTGACGAAGATGCTAAAAACAACAGCGAGAGACCCATATTTCCATCTACAGTAGCAGCGTGTACGTCTCTGATTAAAACTGGTTGCATTTTGCGCGCGCGAGAGCTTAGACGATTATTTATAATTATGTGTGTATTGTTCTATTCCAAGCATCCATATGTCTAGATGCTTGGCTAAAACAAAACCAGACTAAAGTCTGTCTGTCTGTCTGTCTGTCTGTCTGTCTGTCTATCTATCTATCTATCTCTATCTCTCTCCATCCCTCCTTTCTTTTGTCTGTATATCTATCCGTCCATCCGTTAATTGCTATCCATCGGCGACATATCCGGTCGTGTTCGAGAACCCAACAGGAAGGTCATTACTTTATAACGATTCGGGCCAATAAACATGTTCATCGTCTCTTTTCTTCTACCCCCTCTCATCCAAATCCCTCCTTTTCCTTCTTTTTAATTCTTCATCTCGATCATCGCTTCCTCGTCTGTTTAATTCTCCTCTCTTCCCGTCTCCCTTCTGTTATCTTCCAACCTTCCAATCCCTCTTCTGCCTTTCCCTCCCTCCCTCCCTCGTTTCTATCTCCTCTCCTCCGTTTGATCCTTTCATCCTTCCTCTAGTCCTCTTTCCATCTGACTATCAATTCTTCCCTTCTTCCTTCTCTCCTTCCTTCTCTCGATCGCTCCCTTCTTCCTGTCCATCTGCCCTTTTCCCGGGCGGGCTGTATTCCCGTTGTCGACCCGGAAAGAATCACTCCTCCGACGACGAACACCTCTCATCCGTTAACTGTCGTCTGCCCCTTTGAGACGGAATTAGAATGTATTTTCCCGACAACCCACAGAAAGACATCTGTGGGGGCGTATTCAAACGCTTTGCCCGCGTTTGCGATCTGCTGCGTAGGGTCTGTGATCTAAACGAGCAGTCGTGACAATCCGTCATGAGTTAAAGGACGTCTGCCTACTTTTGGTGACCCCTGTAAAAGGACATAAACTTCCGATACACATCATTCAAAGGAATCGCTCCGGATAATGTTAATAAGATGCTGTTGCTGCTTTGCTTGCTGATGTGACAGAATGCAGTGTAATGATGTCGCTTCCTTTGTGTCGACTTTGTTTCCGCCATAATTTCAATTTGGGATTCAGTCGTTTGTCATCATTAACCTTCTTTTCGTTGGCTCTCGATCTCCGCTTTAGGTGATTTGGTCAAAATCGGATTAATGCGTACAGTTCCTGTGGCAAGACAATAATTAATTACACACTTATTATTACCAATATTTCTTATAAACACAATCGCGACACATTGTGATTGACAGCAAGGTGCAAAAAGAGGTATTAGTTAAATATAAAAAGGACGCATGTATAGTTTGTATACTAGTATAAATTTAAAAACACATTTCCAAAATTAATTCAGGCCATTTTGATTTTTTACAGTTATCACTGCCATGTTATTTCTTATATGCATGTTATTGCAAGTTCGTTATCAAACGGAACCAAAACTTACTCGTTGCATGAAAGAAATGACTTGGCCGTTTTTGTAAGTTTCCATAAATCTAAATTTATTTATCCTAAATCCGCCTCAGAAGACTGGTTTGAAAATGTGCTTCTTAACTGCAAATAAAAACAATTTATTGAAAACTGAATTACAAATATTAAGAAATAAATTAAGTAGACTGCCATCAATGAACTTGGATAGTACAAACAAATTTTGAAGAACTTAAAATTACAGCGATTGAAGAATTATTTGAATTGAAGCACATATTGGTAAATATTTTAGTAAATAACTATTGTGCACTTGAAGAGGCTATGAGAGATCAAACGGTAAACTTACACTTAAGCAACGCTAAATTATCGTTATTCTACTGTGCTTTAAACGTTTACATATTACCTTGTTTTCAACGTGCAAAACTTCCATGCAGAAACCGTTTCATGCAAACTTTAGATAAACCAGTCCGTGAACTCTATTCCAACGATAATTTAACGTTTTTGTGCCGCCCGTCGTCATTATACCATAAAGTCCTAATTCTGTCTTAATCTGAATATGACATGACTAGGAAAAATTCTGACCAAAGAAGCTTAATGGATAGGCCACATTTCTGGAATGAACTTCATCAGTCTGACAGCTGTTAACTTTCTAAAAATCACCTTAAGACCTACCTGTTTTAGAGTACCAATTCTCGAAGAACTAGCCTCCTGGAATTGAGTGATTCTTTATTAACGTTAGGAAAGCATTTCTAGACTTACTGATACCTTACTAACGTTTCACCGACGTTAATTGGGCGTCCAAAATGTAACGCAGACCAGTATTCAACGGACTCAACTAAAAACAAACGTTAAGGGTGTTTGAGTGCTGCAGGGAACCATAGTTACTGCCAACAGTTTTTAGACTCATTTCACCATAAAGATAACATTTCTGCTTCTACTCGATTAGAATTCATTTAGCCATAAAGATAGCAATTCTGCTTCTACTCAGTTAGAATTCATTTAGCCACAAAGACAGCATTTCTGCTCGTAGTCATTCTATAATTAATTTGCTTAAAGAGTCATCAACTCAGTTTGCCTGTTTTGCATCATTGCCCTTTTCTTCACTACTTTCAAGATGTATGCCGATAGCTACTTGATGTCGATGTTCGGTCGTATAACACGGTATCTTGACGCTGCAATTCTTGCTCTCCTGCATCCTTATATATTGTTTTCTACCAATTAAAGACGGTGTGGGTGTGTTGAAGCGAGCAAGACCCTCTAGCGTCAGCGATGTCCCTCATCATTGGAGTATCTGTCGGCGTGTCACAGTGCCATTTGTGGCTGTCTACAATTTCACGTCACTGGCGCACCTGCTGATTGCGCAAAGCCTACCTGCACGCACGTTGTAATGACACAACAGCAGTCAGTGTGGGCCGTTAATGACAGCAGTTTGTAGCTGAAAACGAAAAGAGAAGAGCGGTATTTATCTACTTCGACTACCAGGAGTTAAGCAGATTACAACGTGGAGGACCTAGATAGCGTATCACTTGCGAACCTCTGAAAGGCTACACCGTATGCGTCGATATCTAGTTCTTCTTGCTATCACGTTGCGTTATACGAAGTAGCTTCTCTCCTCAGCGCTCTGAGTTTGAATCCAGGTGAAATGACATCCAGTGCTGCAGATCCACCTAATCCACAAGAAAAGGTTGTTCTCTTTCTCTGCGTGTCGTGTTTCAGTCGTGTTTGCGATTCGGCTGAGAAACAAACCGTTCAACTACTGGATCATGTGTCTGATTACCATTGTTAAAGTAACGAGGTACATAACAGTTGAATGATTGCATGTACCTGGGCTTCTCGCAACTAGGCTATGAGCGGAACTTAAAGACGTTATATTAAGTGATCTGATGCATGCATAGCCTACATACATACATGTACACACGTACTTGCATGCATACATACGTACATATACACAAATACACATACATAAACAAATACTTACATATATAAATACATGCACACATATATAAATACATACATATATATAAACACATACACAAATATAAGTACATACACACATATATAAATACAAACACATATATACATATATAAACATACATGTATAAATACATATACATATATAAGCACCTACATACATATATAAATACATATACATACATACTGCGATACCTCGTGATTTTCGCGGTAACCGTTACTGTGCCATGCTCTGATCATTAACACATGCATACAATTATTCTAAACAAGACACATTTCATCTTGTTTTGCAGGTTTTGCCCCCACGTGCGTCTGTAAGACCAATCACATCCCCATTATTGCCTCAATCCGCCCCTGCATGCTTCTTCTATTGCTGCCTCACTTGCAGCTCAAAGTACCTTCTTGCAGTTTAGACGACTTCTATCGTTATTCATTCTACGACGTCTTAGATGAATAATAGTTCAACTGTAGATGAGGAATCAATACTATTCTCATCAAACTGGAAATTTCAGACTAGAATAAATAGATTGTTTTACGTTATTTAACTTGTGCACCGATATTAGCACAAATGATCATCTCCTGTCATTGATTTCAATTTTCTTTATTTCTCTGAACTCTTCCACATTCCGTCTAATCACCAGATAGCTACTGCAACACAAATCGCTCGATTTTCAACGGTGAATTACTGGGTTGTTGTCGTTGGCGCATAACCAATGCATGTTCGTACTTGCTTGCTGAATTTTCAGTTATTAAAGAAGCACTTTACTTAGCTTTTCAATGCGTTTACGTGATTATGAATTGTGTCGTAATTACTTGAAAGTTTTTCGTTATTTTTATGCACAATTAGGCCTACATATTTTTTCTCTTTATTTCTAAAATACTATTATTTTTATTTGTACAGTAATATTTGATTTTTACAGTAATATGTTTTCTTTGTTTCTCTTTATTTTTATCCACAATTAGGCCTACATATTTTTTTCGTACAGGATATATGTTAAGTATTTCGTGTTTTGACTTCTTCAATTGACATTTCAATTTGTTTCTATGCAACTGGCCCTAATCGAGTGAGGTGCTGGTTCTTTTCGACCTTCTGACTGTGTCGGGTTGTCTTGTATACTGTAGGAATACTTGTATCGTTTTTCTTTAAATTTGGAAGTCATAAAATGATGACGAAATTGTTAAGGTGATGCAGTTATCCATCAAGGCTTAGTTTTAAAACTGGTGCGTGATAGTGTGATGGTTAGCGGGTTTAACCTTCAGCCTAAAAGTTTGGGATTCAAACCTCTGTCAGGATAGACAATTATTTGAGATTTTCGCTATATTAGGGCCCTCTAGCGAACTCATCTTTAAAATGAGTACACTGACCTACACTGTCAACGGAAAGGTCAGGCGGCGAGCAGAGACTGCCCTCGTGTAGCATATGCCGAGGCTAAGAAAAAGACAGTTGCTAACACTTCATACCCACTAGGCTAGATTAAGGGACTGCTCTTTTTCTTCTATATAATAAGAATATTAATACATTATTATTAAATAATATAATTTTAATCAAATGATTAAATATTTTAAAGAAATTAATAAATACTGTAGCTAATTAAACGTTTAAACTGTTGCGTTAATATCAATATTGTTGCTTCTATAGTAATAAGTATAGTATAGTATTTTAGCACAATATTAACTCGGTAGAACATATGCTTAATTAAAAGTTCTCGGTAATGAAGGGCTTCATAGCATTGCCCTGCGAAATATATCAAGATCCGACACCGAACTGACTAATACACGCGACGAGTTACCGACGTAGCTATCCAGGCGGAATAAGATGCTGAACATCATACATAATTATAATCAGCACAAATTCGGTGCCGTTGGCTCTAATATAGAAGCCAGATGTTATTCCATACAATTGTTACAGTATTAGTTTCAAAGTCTTTTGTCTTAACAGGTTTCCTTAAACTTTAACAGACCAGAACGGGCTGACATCGGAATAGAATATAACTGGACGTCATCGAAAGAAAAGAATTTAACTTATCGTTTTATCCGAAAAATATAACAAATAATAATAATAATAATAATAATAATAATAATAATAATAATAAGACAATTTCTATAGCGCCGTGACATGGCCGAGGCCGAAGAAAAGGGCGCTGTACAAGTTCAAGCAACAACAGAAAATTAACTACAGTCATACGATAATTTATATGAATATGAAATAATTCCAATCACAGAGCCAACCACACGCAGTCCATCATATGGTCATGGGCAGAAACTTATAGGCATATAGGCTTACGGGCATGAAGCGACCATAATTATCAACTGATGCTTTTGACATTATGATAACGGTGCTATAGAAGTCTTTAGATTAGATTAGATAAGATTTTTACGTTTTAATGATACAGATGATGATGATGAAGACGACGACGACGATGATGATGATGACGGTGATGATGATGATGATCGCATAAGTTTATTCATTATGTTCGTCGTCATGGTCGTATTGGTAGCAAGAGTGGATATAGTGGTGGGATTATGAGCATCAGAAATAAATTAAAGGCACGATAACAACACAGAAAAAATTGAAATCAAAACTGAAATAAATTCAAATAATAACACAAGAACACAAGAAATAAAGTGAAAATATTAACATAATAATAATAATATCAAAATATGAATACTTCATGTTGCTCATTTTGAATATCGATTAGGCCTACAACTGCGACCGAATGACGTATTTATTCTTATAAGGCGCTATAGAAGCTCATCCTCCGTATGTGTTCGTATAAGGCGCTATAGAAGCTCATCCTCCGATTAGACTTGTTCTTACCGGGCTCCTCGGTGGTCATTACGACGACGGCGACGAGAAGAAGGTAGCGAGCGAACGAGGATCTAGTCTTCTTCATTTCTGCGCAGTCGGCTCCTTCCGTCTATTCCAAGCGGAGGAGCAGAAGGAGGAAAAGGAGGATGAAGTTAATAAGGAGGAGGAGGAGACGTCGAGCAATTCCCAGGAGGTAATGGACCCCCTTGCGACGACTTGGCTCTCCGACAAATGACGATCGACTGGAAGGAACGGAGGATGGACCCCACTGCACGCAGGATGTAGGATGGCTAGCTCCTTTCAGTGCCTGTCGCCGCCGAGGGGTTCTAATTGCTGTTGCTGGTGCTGATGCTGTCGATGTAAGCAGATGCTGATGCGAGAGAGGTGGTGGTTTGGCGAATGTGGGTTGGAAGCAGTGTCGTGCGCCGAAGGGAATGCGCTAAAAGATAGTTACGGATCAAAAGGACGAGAGAGGATGGAGAGGAGAGAGATGGATGTGTACTAAAGATGAAGATAGCCTTTAAAGAGGAATAGGTAAAGGAAAGAAGGGAAGGAGTGAGGAAGTGAGGGGGAGAGAGAGAGAGAGAGAGAGAGAGAGAGAGAGAGAGAGAGAGAGAGAGGAAGAAATGAAAGCAGAGAGGTATGGTAGGATGACGGAAGGGATGAAAGAAGATAAGGACACAGGGAGGAAAGGAGACTGATAGAAACAGGAAGAGGAAAAAGGAAAAAAGAGAAGGATGGGTAATGATGAAGTGAGATATGGAGGGAGGCAGGAAGGAAGGAAGGAAACGAAATGGAGAGAGGAAAAGGGGAAGGGAAGAAGGGAAGGATTGGTAATGAGTGGGTGATGGATGGAGGGATGGAAGGAATGTGGGACACGGGTGGATAGAGGAAAATAAAGAAGTCAGCGGGCAGGTAGGGACACAGACACATAGATAATATTGTTGCAGTGACAGGCTAAATTACAACTCGCTATAATTCCTGATAAACTGTTTGGAAACCGAGCCTCATTTCAATCCACCAATTTCTTGATCATATTACCGTGATTGCGCCTGTCATATTGTAGAATTGCCTGCAATTTGAATAAATGTTTATCTGCTACATAACAGCGTGGTCCTTCATGGCCTATAGGTCCAATCTTTTTTTATAGCAAAGCGCATAGTGAGTCATAGGAAGTGTATTTTTACGAGTTTTATATTTCTAACCCAGTCAAATCTGAAAACTTCTGCAGCGCAGTTGTTACAGCATACAAGGCACTTACCAATGTTCTCTTCGAAGCAAAGCTCTTCCCTCTACACTAAGCGCCAGAGAGGCAGGCAGGTAGCTACGCTATAGTTACGCTGTCGTTATAGTTATTTGGAGTAGCGGTATTAGTTGGAGTAATGGGAGTAGGTTGTTAGTTTGAGCAGCAGTATCAGTGGGAATAGTTGGAGAAGCAATCACAGTTGTAACTGCATTTTGTATTATAGGCTGAATAATCCCCACAGGATATTATGAAGTTTATATGACAATAGTCCCACATGGGTTTCATATGTCTCACTGTGGAGGGCCGTGTGTCTACGTAGGACATATGAAACCAATATGGGATACTATCGTTAATTTAAGGGCTTCGTGTGTCAAACATATCACGTTGCTGTTGGGGATATTCATGTATGTTGGGCTCCTGGTGCGACAGAGATGTTTTCCGATTGTGTAAAACAGTTCATGTGTTCACAAGGTTTCAGGAGATTAATTCAAAAGACTTTTAAGGTCTCAGGAGATTAATTCAAAAGACGTCAAAGGTCTCAGGATATTAATTTGAAAGACTGTAAATGTCTCAGGTAATTAATTCAAAAGACTGTAAAGATCTCAGGAGATTAATTCAAAAGACTTTAAAGGTCTCAGAAGATTAATTCAAAAGACTTTAAAGGTCTCAGAAGATTAATTCAAAAGACTTTAAAGGTATCAGGAGATTAATTCAAAAGACTTTAAAGGTCTCAGGAGATTAATTCAAAAGACTTTACGCAGAAAATGAGCAGTTTAATTTGTTTAAAGGCATCAATCGATGGTCATATTTTCAAAATGGCGTCGGTCGAAAACAATCAACTCATATAACAAGAGAAGGATATATATGCAAGAACGTCTTAGAATGAAAACTGGCATTGCAAAAAAAAACTTTACTGAATTTTTACAGATTATTCTAGTTTCTTGAATCCATCCAGTAAAATCTTCGTTCCGGGCGCCGGAAGCTACTGGCGTTCGAAGCCTTTTTCGTCGGCCTCGTTGCTCTTGAGGTTCAAGTAGTTCATAATGTCTTGTATGTTTCTCTCCGTCTTATCCTTAGCTCTTGATCTCCTCTTATCTTTCAGTTCTTCCTTTGCCTTCTTATTGGCCTTTTCATTAACACCACGTGCCTCATCGCCGATTACCCCATTAACCTCTTCTTTAGTTAACTCCCAAGCGTCAGTTCCAAGCTTTGCAATATCGTCCCCCGTTTTGTCCAGAAATTCCACTGCTCCATCTCTCGTTTCGCGTGCTGTTTCATCTTTCTCGAACTCCTCTTTGGCACCCATCTTCACCTCTTCCCTGACCTCAGTGTCAGCCTCTTTCCCCATTTCCCTCTTAGCCCCATTTTGGGCCTGTCCTTGTGTCTCTTTTTTGGCCTCCATTCTCTGGACTACCTTTTCGACCTCGTCGTTGATTTCTCTCTTAGCCTCTTGCTGAGCCTGTCTCTGGGTCTCTCCTTTAATCTCAACTTTGGCCTCTCTTTCCGATATCCTCTCGAGCTCATTCTTGACTTCCGTCTTAGTCTCCTTCTGACCCTGTTTCTGGGTCTCTCCCTCGATCTCAACTTTGGCCTCTCTTTCCGATATCCTCTCGAGCTCATTCTTGACTTCCGTCTTAGTCTCCTTCTGACCCTGTTTCTGGGTCTCTCCCTCGATCTCAACTTTGGCCTCTCTTTCCAATATCCTCTCGAGCTCATTCTTGACTTCCGTCTTAGTCTCCTCCTGAGCCTGTCTCTGAGTCTCATCATTAGCCTGCTCTTGGACTTCATGCTTTACCTCCGTCTTAGCCTCTTCTTGGGCCTGGCCCTGGGTCTTTACATTGGCCTCTCTTTGGATTACCCTCTTGACCTCATTCTTTACCTCTGTCTTACCCTCTTCTTGGGCCTGCCTCTGGTTCTCTTCGCTTTGGAATAGCCTCTCGACTACATCGTTGACCTCCCCTTTAGTTTCTTTCTGGGCTTGTAGGTGGGTCTTCCCTTCGACGTCCATTGTGGACTCTCCTTGGACTGCTTCCTTTTCCTCTCCTTCATCGTCCTTATCAGCCTCAGCATCTGCAACTCCCAGTAATTCTCTCTTTTCCACTTCTTGTTCAGCTGCCTGCGACATCTCGAAGTCCAGACAGAGCCCAGAGTTGACCGCCTGACTGTAGAGGTCTGTCTCATGACCGTACACATCGGTGCCGTTGAATCTTCGATCCTTCATCAAGCTGCAGAAACGGCTCAACTCCACCGATTCACTGTCACGTTCTGGAACACCAGAACACAATACATTTACAACAGAACGGCATAAGACAAGAGGGGTAATTGTAATTGTAATTTGAGATTTACAAAGCGCCTCTTAGAGGATAAACTCAACAGAGGTGCTTCCGACCCGAAAGAGTAAAATCACTGTTGAACAGTACAGTCTTCAGGCGCCTGCGGAACACTGAGAGGGGGAGAGCAAGGAGCTGAAGTCGCAATTCTTGAGGGAGACGATTCCAGCAAGTGGGACCAACGTAGGTATGAAGTAACCTCGTATTTGTATGTATGCATGCATCTATGTATGTTTACGTTCGTCGTATATGTATATGCATGTATGTGTATGTACTTATGTATGTATGTATGTATTTACTTATGTAAGTATGTATCACTAGATTTGTATAGCGCCTTTTAAGTAACACACAAAGTCGCTACAGCACGGCTACCTAATGAACTCTAAAGAGGAACGACTTGAGTGGAATGTGTGTATGTAAGAATGCATGTATGTGCATGAATGTATACATACATGTGTAATTTATGTCTGTATGCACGTATATATGTGTACGTATGTGTGTATGTATGTATTTATGTACATATGTATATACATGTGCGTACGTAAGTGTATGTATGTATCGATGTATGTATGTATAATGCATGTATGTACATGTACGTATATACATGTTATTTATGTTGGTAAGTATGTGTATATGTGTATTTATGCGAGTATGCGTAAGTATGTACGAGTTTCTGGTTAATTATATAGCGCCTTTTAAGAACCTCACATAAGCTTAATGATGGAATGGCAAATCATGGCATATGTCAGTTAGCCCTATGGAATGTGATGGCATAGCGTAGAATACAATACAATACCACTAAAATTTGTTAATGCCCTCCTTACAAAGTTCAGAAGTGCACTTGAAGCCGGGTTATGCGAAGTATTAAGAACCATAAGCAGACTGGAAGAGGTAACTTTTAAAGTTAGAGCGAAAGACAGAATGGGTGGCAATGGAATAGGATAACGTAGAACAGCATGGAGTGGTTACAAATTACTAAGAATGAGGAGAGATGGTATCTAACAAATTGGGATAGAATGAGGTAGAATATGGGTGAAATAGGATAGGATGGAATGGACTGGATCAGAATAAGGCACGCGATGTCAGACGGTTGGATTGTATATGGTAGGTCGGACTAAATCTGAACAAATTTAATCTCTAATAACTTCTATAGCGGCGTTTTCGTAATGCGCAAGGCAACAATGGAAGGTTGCTTAAGTTAAAACGTAGTAAAACATCTAAGTCAAGCTGAAATCCGTTAGGTCAATAAAAACAGAAGTCAGGTAGATGAATAAGTTGGAACAGATGAGTCTTCAATTAAGACCTGATGAATGAGGGTAAATAACGGATAGAACGATGGCTGGAGTGGGATAAGACAGAACTGGATCAGATAACTTAGAATGGTACAGGATATATGACGGGATGAACTGGAATCGGATGAGATGTGCTGGGATAAAGTACTATAAAGTTCTATTATGATAGGAAATATTTTAGTAAAACAATATAATTGGATGAGAATACAATAGGCTCCCAGGAAATGAGAATGAAATGGAAACAGAATTATCATATCAGAAAGGAGAGAAACTGAGTTTCAGCCGAGATAAAGAAAATAATCAAATGGAATCTGTATCTTGAAGACGAAACCCAAACAGTTCGGAACAAAGAAAAACTAACTGGAGAAGATTAGTAAAGCTGAGGACAGTCTAGAACACAACAGAAAAGTCTTAATACATCAAGCTGACCAGAAACTTCAGAATAACTTAGAACAGAACAGGAAACACCAGAACGACTAGTAAAGATACCAAAACGAGAAATGTGGGCTTACTAAGGTCCCTGCCACTTCTTCTTAAGTTTCTCCTCCTCCTCTCTTCTTCTTCTTCTTTTTGCATTTCTTTCGCCTTGTGAAGCGCCTGAACCACTTCTTCTTCCAGCTTCGGAGTCCCTAGGGTCTTCATTACCCTGTCATAGACCTTTTCGATGAGCAGATTCGCCAGCTCCCGCGAGATGGCGTCCTCATCAGCCTTGTCCGTCGTATCCTCGCTTGCTGTAGCCTCGCGCCTCCGACGGGTCAAGATGTACCCCGGATTGTTGCCGAATATGTAATCCTCGTAGCCCAGTCGCTTCCGTAGATGGCTCGTTTCCCGTTTCCTCTTGCTCAAGTCTTCCTCGTCCTTTTCCTGCTCCTCCTGTCCGACCTCCTTATTAAGTTTCTCGGCGAGGCGCTTGAACTTCCTTTCCTCTGAACCACTGTGGCGTCTCGCTCTCTCATCGCGGTACTTCGCCTGGAGGTGTGTCCTGCGGTTCATCCTGTCCGCTGATCGCTTACTTCGGAGTCCGATTGGTTTCTGCTCACCTTTAGGGGTATCGTGCGACGACACGTCCCTGAATTCCATCTGCCCTTGTTCCTTTTTCCTTCCCTGTACTGTTCCGTCGTACTTCAACTTCTCGGCCGCTGTCTCTTCCAGCTCAGACTTTCCCGATGATTCGGCGACGCCCTTGTTTTCCAGGCCAAAGACATCGGCGACTGCGTGCAGCACTTTTCGCATCGCTTCGCTGTTCTTTAGCTTCATGCCCGGTTTCAGTTGTTCCCAGAGAGATCCGAGATAGTCGAGCTCCGACATAATATTTTCCATCTCAGTAGACATTGCACTTTTGACCTCTCCTCTGCCTAAGGTCGAGTTCGGGTCTAGGCCTACCGTATCGTTTGCGCTGACAGAAGAGTCGGTTTTCTCTGTTGGTGTGTCCTTGGCTTGTTTAGACACGGCTTCATCTTTCGCCGAAGTGTTCTCTGCTTTTGCAGACATGTCCTTTGCATTTTTAGACACGTCCTCTTGTTTGTGTGCTGCTATTGGTATTTCAGCTGCATTCACAGGGATATCATCTACGCCTGCGGGGATATCCTCCGCTTTAACACGAATATCATTTGTTTTTACAGGAACATCCGTTGCTTTCCTATGACTATCCTTTGTTGTGCCCTGCACTGTAATAGGGACACCTGTTGACGTCAATCTAATGTCTTCTGCTTTCAAATCAATAGCCTTTGTACTGGTATGGGAGTCCTCTGCTTTCGCAGGTGTGGCGTTGGCTGTCACAGGAATATCCTTTGTGTGCATCGTAATGTCCTTTGCTTTAAGAGGAATGTCCCTTGCTTTCACATAAACAGTTTTTGCGTTCACAAGGATACCCTTTGCTTTCACAGGGATATTTTTCGCTTTTACAAGGACGTCTGTTGCTTGTAACTTCAGTGGAATATCCTTTGCTTTGACATACATGTTCTCTGCTTTCTCGTGAATTTCCTTTCCTTCTTCTGAGAAATGCTCTTCTTTTTCCGCATCATTTACTGGACTATATGAAGTGCCTTTTACATTTTGTGGTGAACTGTCCATTGCTTTAGAATTTTGGTCAAACTTGTGTTGACCCTTCATTAAACTGGCCACCCGACGGTCTCTCTCAGAACTGGCGCTTCCATTTGTTGAAGCAACATTCGTGCTTTCTTCTCTGGCTTTAGTATTTTCACTTGTTTGATTCACTGCAGCTGAAGTGCCTCTTTCGTCACTAGTATAGTTCTTCACTATATCAAAACTAGTTTTTGCATCGTCAAAAAGATTCTTCACTGCTACTAAAGTTCCGTTTTCCTCCGTGGAAAGTCCAGTCTCTGCACTTTTATTTGCATATGCTTTCGGGTCCTTGACATCTGTTGAAACGTCCTTTGATTCTCCTAAGCTGTCCATAATTTCATCTAAGCTGTTTTCTGAAACCCTTTTAGCTGCTTCTGAAAAGTCTGTCTCGTCGGAGATCAACTCTTCTGGTGTTTCAATGGCGTTGTCATAACTTCGGAAAAGGGCATTCAAAATTTTGGCAAAGAACCCCGAATTTTCGTCAGAAGAGGATGAAATCTTTGATCGTGAGTTTTCCGTAAGTAAGTTAGAAGATGACGAATCTTTTGAATCTGAATTCGTCTCCTTTGAAACGAGAGGCGTATTTGTTGTGCTTGAAATGGAACTTGGCTTCACTGACGCAGAAAGTGGTGGAAAATCACTGACGACTGGTGTTTTTGGAATTCCAGGAGGTACTTTCGTATCGGTAACACGTTCTTCTTTTGAAGCGACAATGTTTGTCGTTGAAGTGACGGCTTCTGCCTTTGAAGCGAGGTATCCAGAGTCCAAGATTTTAGCCCTCGGAAAGATGCCCTTCGCCACAAGCGTGGCCTGGATCCTGACTGGTCGTGCCTTTGAAATGACAGATCTGAACACTTCTGCTCCTGAATTGATCCGTTTTTCTTTAGAAGCAGCATGCCGAATCTTTACCTCGGACTTATTCTCTGCTTCTTTTTCCTGCTCAAACTTCGAAGCTTGCCACTCTGTTTTTAAATCGACATCATTTTTCGTCGATCCTGGCTGCCGCGCAGCCTTGAACCTTTGTTGACGTTTGTTCGAGAGCAAATCAGACACTTCGAAAGCATCCAGAAATGCATAGAGACTCTGCTCTACGGGAAGCTGGTCATGTGACTGAATAACCTCCCGCCCATCAGCGGCTAGGCTCTCTTCTGACCACTGAGACTCCAGTCTGTTGTTTTCCGCCCTCGTCTTTTCCCTCTGCGGCCATGGCTCCCCGTCCTCAGTGGCTGATACTCTGGATGCAGGTCTGTATTGGTCCGTGGATACTAGGAACAGTTGTTGGAAATCCTTTTCCTCTTCTGCGTTCTGTCTTCGCTCGCCCATGTTCATGACCTCTCCCTTGTCCTGAACCTTGACCTTTAGATCTGTAGTTCCTCCGTCACTGGCACCTCTTCCGCTGGCATTTCTGCCACTGCAAATGTAAATGTACACGTTTTTCTATAGCGAATGTATTGCCTGGACCCTGCTCATTTATCAATGAATTCATCGGATGAGATCCTTCACCACCGCTGCCCGTCTGAATGGGCGCCACGCCATCTAAGGTACCCGTTTACGGCCCGAGGTTTAAATCTCTAAAATATAGCCACGATCGGTATGCGAACCGGCATTCTCACGCTCTGCAGAGGCGCCATGACTTACGCTTAACCAATGTGGCTAAACAGCAAGGTCGTTTAATAAACCCCATTACTAGTAAATCAGTCCTGTCTTGCAATGATGATATCGAGCATACGTTTAGCATACATTAAGACATCCATTCAAAAATTCCCCAGTTCAGACACCTTCAAAGTACCCCATTCCATTGCATCATTGCATGTAATCCAAGTTATGGCCTTCACTATACAAAATTTGAAGGAAATTTCATTACATCAGTAGAAAACATTTCTATAGAGCTACCTCAAGCACCCACAACTTAACTGATGCAGCACCCCGTTCTGTCATAAGTCTCAAACTACTACTTGCATGGCGCAAGTGATACAGATAATCCAAGTTTTGGCCTTCATTGTAAAAGTGTTAAAAGAAAACATAGGCCTACTTCAAACACCCAAAACAGCTATAACAGCTATTGGCTGTTTGAAGTAGCTGCCGTAGTGGTTTTATGGAAATAAATTTAAGGGCTTTCATTACACGGCACAGGTTGCGTTACTAAGGAAGTCCTAAATAACAATGCAATATGAAACCGCCCTTCATTTCAAATCTAATTACATTAGGAACATGAAGTACTCGAACTTGGCGAACATAATATATCCAAATTCGCAAAGTGTATACAGTTTATATATTCAGTGTTCATAACGGTCGTAAAAAATTCGTTTTACAGAACTCGTAATTCTTACCAGCTGATGGGAGAGCCAGTTTCAGAAATGCAGAGATTTCTGGCAACCAGAACGCACGCAAAGAAGCCACAGATAATAAGCTCTATGTACAGGATACGAAACACGAGCTCCGTTGGCATTTTTGCCTCAAAAAACACGTTCTTTGAAGACAAACCCGTTGTATATTGCAATATTTAAAGTTGTCCTTAATATATTATCAACCTAAATAGTATTTTTGTAGTATGCCGTCAAATAAATAGCAAATCTGTAGTCCGTCTCATACGAATAAATAGCAGTGATTCAGATAAACAACGGTTGCTGAATTACGTCAATTTTTTGTGACGTAATCGCCTTGCCATTTAAATGAACGCCGTTTTTTTCTTCTGGTTCTCTGCCCTCAGGCAGGTTCAAGTCCGTTCGTAATCGTAATCGTAATCTCGAGATTTCTACAGCGCTCAACGAAAGCTAAGTCGCGGGAACCAGCTTATTCACAGGCGCTCAGTCAAAACAAAATCGATAGGCAAAAGGGTCAAGATCCAGGAGTCAGGCACTCAGACAGTCGGACGGCTACGGTGGATGCTGTTTGAAATTGAAGCGAGAAGAGAGATAAGAGGAAGAGGAAGAATCAGGATAAGATTTCTGGAAAAGAAGTGTTTTCAGTCTTGAGTGAAAGACCTGCGCAGAAACTGAAAGAGGTGAAGTGTTGGTGAGTTCGTATGATTGACCAGACAACTGTCGCAATTCTGGCGGGAGTTTATTCCAAAGGGGTGGGGCAGCTATGGCTATCGAGCGATTTCCAAATTTTAAGGATGAGGTGACGGGAGGGCGAAGAAGTGTTAGGACAGATGAGGAGCGGGTTGAACGGAGTGGTTGGATAGTAAATAATTGACGAAGATAGGAGGGTTGGGAGGATTGAAGTGTGTTGTAGGCGAGGGATAAGACCTTGTACTCTATTCGTTCTGGTATTTTAAGCCAGTGCAGTGATTTGAGAACAGAGGTGATGTGATGGTGTTTGGGGGTTTTGGTGACAGCACGTGCGAGAGCATTCTGGATAGCTTGTAGGCGATTTATCTGGGTTGTGTCAATATTGAGGAAAAGTGAATTGCAGTAGTCAAGTTTTGCATGGACTATGGATGTGGCAATGATAGATGCGGTTTTGAAGTCAAGCATAGGACGGATTCTGCGAAGGTCGCGGATATGCATAAAGCAAGAGCGGGAAAGATGGGTGATATGATCAGAAAAAGTAAGGTTCTGGTCGAAAATAACTCCTAAATTACGGACAGAAGAGTTAGTATTAAATGTGTGGGTGGAGGCAGAGTCCAGGCTGAGGGAGATAGAGGGGTCAGGAATTTTCTTGAGCTGGTCACGTAGGCCGATAAGTATGAATTCAGTTTTAGATGGGTTCAGGCATAAGAGATTAGATGTCATCCAAGAGGAGATTTGTTTAACCACACAAAGAAGATGATCTGTAGATTCACTGAAACAATTTGGAGAGAAAGAGATGAATAGTTGGGTGTCATCAGCATAGAGGTGATGGTCAACGGAGGATGCTTTAATGAGTGAACTGAGTGGGGTAGTGTAGAGGATAAACAGAAGAGGTCCAATACGGAGCCTTGTGGAACTCCGCAAGTGAGAGGGCATGACTTAGAAGAGGCTTCCGAAGTTTTAACAGAGAAAGAGCGGGAGGAGAGATAAGTCCGTTGATGCCACTCCTCTCGGTGCTCAGCTTCTTCTTTCAGCCTGCTGTATCCATCCGTTATAATCTAATCCAGCAGCATCTGTCTGGGTCTTCCTCTTGTCCTCCCCCTCCATTCTGCCCTTTAACGCTCTTTAATTTTTTATAATATTAGTGAGGATGATTTATTTAGGGCCTTTCGCATATGGGTTTACTCAGTCAGTTTAATTCTGCAAGTCTGTTATGTAACCTACGTGAAGCTCTTTGAGAAGTGAAGGAAACTACTCGCAAAGATTAAATCTTCTGAATCACTTAAATGTTAAAACCCGTTAGGCCTATATGTAATGCTACTTTAGGCCATAATTGTTGTTTATGTATATAGGCCTGTGTCCACGTACGTAGGATTATGGGCATAGACATACTTCGACCGATTACTTGCTTCGAAATGTAATTAATTATGACAATTATCTTACCCATCCTACTAATTAACCAAACATTCCTCTCACAGATCCTATACCCTCCTTCCTCTTATCTCTCTTTCCGCTCAAATCCCAAACACCATTCACCGTAGCTGCCACGCCGTCTCTCTGCCTGACTTGAATTTTGACCTGAAACCGAACACTTTTTGCCTATCGATTTTGTTTTGACTAAGCTCCTGTGAATAAGCTGGTCCCCATGACGTGGTTTTCGTTGGGCGCTGTAGAAATCTTGGGATTACGATTACGATTAATTCACCTAACACTTAACCCGTTGCAATCTCTACGCAGGTCTTTCACTCAAAACAGTCCTCTTCCACAAAATCCTATCCTGATTCTTCCTCTTCCCCTTATCTCTCTTCCAATCCCAACAACCATCCACCGTAGCCGTCTGACAGTTGGCCTGCCTGACTCTTAAATCTTGACGTAGAACCGAACCCTTTATGCCTATCGATTTTGTTTTGGCTGAGCGCCTATGAATAAGCTGGCTCCAGCTACTTGGCTTTCGTCCGGCGTTGTAGAAATCTCGCGCTTACGTTACGATCACTCTTTAATACTAAAGTTCTTTGAAACACAAAACGGAAGTGGCTTTTACGCATGCGTTGATTTAGGTATCCTTAGCAACCGTGGGCACTTGGAGGTTGTCATCATAAAAATTCGCGAAATAAAAGTGTGTGAAGTTTGTTATCGGCGAATAATTAAGTAAATAGATATAAAAAAAGTTTTCAGGTAAGTAACGAATAATTGCATTACCTTAACTAATGTTTGTGGATTTGTCTGCGCGTTTTATTTAACAGATTTTTGAGAACAACCTTCTATATGTATCAGATCCAGGACAGATGTGAGAAGTTTGCGTAGGATCTTCCAAGTTAATAGGAACTGTCAAATTATTGGGGTGTAAACTGGGATTTAACGAAGCTTTGAGTCCATTTTGAATCCGCAGCCTTGTGGCAGGGGCGATGCCATACGGTAGCTATAGAAAAACATGTACATTTACATTTACAAGACTAAAAAATGATCTGAAAAAGCCTGTATAGCCCCCCTACTTATTATGCACTAGGAATAAATCAGTAGCCATTTTAAAATAAAACAAATATATATAAGACATTAATGTGCCAGGCGTCAGAATTAATTCGCAGGCCGTTTGGGTCATGAATTGACTTGTTGTAACAAACGCATTTTAAATGCTAAAAGGATAAGAAAGGTAAAGGTAAAATAGTCGCTCATTTGTTACTTTCCTTTTTCAACAACAGTATAAGCATGGTGCTGGGATTGAAGGAGCTAAATGCAAACATGACAGCAGCAGTCTAATGACTGGGCAAGCTTTCCACGTGTGTTACAGGACTTAACAGTGAATTTCACTTGATGCACTTGTATTTGAACCCTGGATGCAGAGGTGAAATGCAAACAGATTAACAGTTGGTTTCACTTATTAAGAAAACTAGACTATTAATAGGTACTCAGTAAAGGCAAAATGAACAAGGCAGATTAGGTCCAATTCAGTAAACTGTAAATGCAATTTGGAAATTTCAACATTGCCTAAAAATGCATAGCTGCAGGAACCAGCTTATTCACAGATGCTCAGACAAAACAAAATCGATAGGCAGGTAAGGTCAGGTTCGGTTTCAGGTCAAGATCCAAGGATCAGAGTGGTAGATAATCATATGGAAGCAGTGGTTTGGTTTTAGAATTGGAGCAGTGGGATAGATGAGGAGAAGAGGAGGATTTGTTTAAGCAGAATATTAAGAGAAGATTTGTTTATGTTTATTTTGGAGAGTAAGATAGACTGGTGCACTGGTATACTGAATATTGTTTTGTAAGCCAAGGACAAGAAATGAAATCTCAATAAAGCATTTTGAAATGCAGTGTTTCAGTTCGACTAAAAGAACAAGAGGAGTTTTTTGAAGTGATAATGGGTTACTGGTTGAACTAGCTAATAAGCTGGTCTTTCTGATGTAGCTTTTGTGTAATGCTGAGAAGTTTTGGAGATTTGCATTAAATTTACATTTAAAGAAATATTGAGGGATCAATTCAAAAAGGAATGGCTCAGGCCAGCAACAACAGAAAAATTTCAGGCAGAATTTTTTAAGAATATGAAATAGTTTAACATAAAATTATTTCTTTGTGCAAATAGAATTACATTAGTAACTTTAATAAAAATCCATCGATCAATATAAAAAACACTTGCTATATCAATTGTCTAGCATACAAATCTTAGTGAAATTTGTTTTTTTTTTGTAAAAAGTAGTAAATCGTAGTAGTAGTAGTTCCAATGTTTAACGACATCTTATGCCATCAAAGGCCGTTGACATTGCCCTCCTCCTTTAACCAGGCTTGGGACTGGCACCACCCCATTAAGGGCAGTGGTGGAGTTAGTAAATTATACTTAGTGTTTATTCCTTAAACAGCATGGAGATAACTTACGTCTACACGAAGAGGCGCTCGGAGTTTGGGCGTCAGGTAAACTTCTCTGATCGCCCAGCTGAGTTGCACTGCGACATCTCACCCGACCCAAACCTCAGCAGCAATTTTATCGAGAGAAATCCTGTCGACACCGCATCACAAATCGGAGCTGAAATGTCAGAACACGAGGCAAGTGACAAACTTCCACACTGTAATGTAACCAAGCATTTATATAGCACCTGTAAAGAATTGCAGTACCCAGTGGCTTTCAATGCATTACAGATTCATTAGTATGTAACGTAATAATTATTTTGTATAGCAGATGTTCAGAATATCTGTGAGTGCTCAGAGTCAGGTTGCGGTTTGTGGCTGGAAGCAGTTTGGGAAAGACCTTTACGTTGGAGCCTGATGACTGGAAATAATGGACGATGTATTGCGCCAGTGAGGGCAAATTTCAGCTTATTCCTGTACAAGTAGGACCAGGACTACTTCCGGTCATGCCCTGAGCAAGTAGAATGGTCTTCACTTTGAGGCAAAAGCTGCCAGTAGCACCTGTTGGACTCAGATGCTGATGATGATTCAGTCAACAGAGCTAAACACTTGTGCATTAAGGGTTGACTAAAGCACCAGCCTCAAGGCAGGTACACTGCGCTAGTTGGCTACACTGGTTAAAGCATACATCAAGGCGCCTCTGTGCACGAGGATGCCAGTTCGTATACTGATCGCGGCTATATTTTAGAGATTTAGATCTCTGGCTAGCATGGTCCATACACAGAGATCTGAAAAGGCGTGGCGCCCATTCAAACGGGCAGCAGTGGTGAAGGATCTCACCCGATAAATTCATTGAAAACTTAACAGGGTCGAAGACATATGGTCGCTATAGAAAAACATACATTTATATTTTACATGAAAAGCCTAAAGCCTCAGCCAGACTCCATGTCTTGTGAATACTGTACTTGTGCACTTTGTAATTTTATGTACATCAAATTGAGTATTTTTAGAGAGCGCATCCCATGAAAAATGTCAGTGCAGGTCATGAGAGTACTGGTGCATTTCATTGCAAGTTTTGCAATTGATTATCGTTGATTGCTTTCTGATCTGCCCTTGCTGAGGCAGTTTTATGCTAACGAATATCTAACAATTTTATTCCTGGAATATGGATATTGGGCATGTGTCTGTGGATTGTAGGTAAACACAATTGTGTATGACATGGACAATCGAGGCGTACATCACACGGAAGGGGGCTGGCCCAAGGATGTTAATCCGCTAGAAATTGAACAAGTCATGAGGTATAGAAAGAAGGTCGAGAAAGATGAAATGTACATCAATACCATCATGGGTCTGTCAACGGTAAGTCTAGTCTGCTTTGGTCTCGTCTGATCCAGTTTCATCTGGTTTGATTTGGTTTGGTCTTGTCTGACCTTTTCTAATCTGGTCTGGTCTTTTCTTATATGATCTAGTTTGGTTGGTTTGGTGTGGTTTGGTTCAGTATTATCTGATCTGGTCTGGCTGTCTGGTCTGTTTTGACCTGGTCTGGTCTGGTTCATCCTGACCAATCTGTTTAGTATGGTCTGTGTATTGTTTCTTTAGTCTAGTCTAGTCTAGACTAGGCTTATTCAGGGTTAAACTTGTATAATTCTGTTTTGAAACTGATAGTCTAATCTCATTTAGTTTAGTGTAATCTAATATGCCCAATCTCATATAGTCTAAGTGAAATTTCGTTGAGTACCCCTTACAGATATTTTTTAAAAATCTGTATCAACTTGCGGAATTGTAATGCAATTGAAGGTTAAAAAGGAAAATAATAATTAGCAACTTCTAATGCGCCGGTGTCTAATGCACAAGGCGTCAACCGAAAATGTGAGTCCTTGTGATTTTCAGTTATAAATATGTTTGTGTTTTTGAAATTGTTGACCAGTAAAGAATGAGGTATATATGGTTAATTGTATATCCACGTTTTTATGTGTTTACTCCATTGCCAAGACTTCAAATTCGAAAATTCGACCTGACTTCTACAGGGGATTATGGTTTTGATTACAATTTCACTTGAAATGACCATCAGTTGATGCCTTGGGCATTAGGATAACAGCACCATAGAAGTTACCAGATTAGATTAGAGATTTGCTGTGAGATTCATCACTTGTCCTAAGAAAATGAATGAATGCCTTCCATACATTCTGATGTGGAACATGAGAGACTGCTTTTGCAATGGCTGTGGACTTGCTTTCGTTATAAGTTGACATCGTGGAAAAGATTAGAGTGAAATCTAATGTTTGCTTTGCTCAGGTGATGGAGAGCTGCATAAAGCAGAACAACGCGATAAATATCTATGAAGATTACTTTGGTGACGTCAGTGGTGGGTCATCGGTTGAACCTCCATGCGGAAAAACCATCAACATATTCAGGCAAGATTCCAGTAACGATTTGTTGCTTATATTGACCAACCGATTAAACAGTTGATTTGTTTGATTGATTGATCAGTCTTTGATCAGATCAATGAATTGATCTCCTGTTGATCAAGCAAATTATCAAGTTATTGCTTTATCAATCATTGATTAGTCAGTTGATTATTTGGTTGGTTGGTTGGTGACGTGGGTGGCCAGCTGATGAATTGTTTTCTTCTGTAGGGATCCAAATGAGATAAAGAGGACTGCAGCACACATTTCTTGGTATCCTGATGGACCAAAGAAGTTGGCAATTGCCTACTGCAACCTCGATTTCCAGGGTTCAGCCCCAGACTCAAACATGGAGTCATATATCTGGGATATTGGTGAGTTACGACAACTGAGAGTTCTAATCTGATCTAATCTAATGACGTTTATAGCACCGTTATCATAATGCCCAAGGTATTAAGTAAAAATCACAATTCAAAATCATAATCCGTTGGAGAAGCTGGGTCAATTCTGATAGGTCAGAGAAACCGGAAGTTAGGCTACAGTGGGTAAGCAAGCTGAAACAGATGAGTCTTGAGTTTAGACCTTAATGACATTCTTAATTCTTATAATACTATAAGAATTGACCGAACGAATAGAACTTGGCAGTGAACTCCAAAGCCATGGACCAGCAACCGTGAAGGCCCGAGAGCCCAGTACAGTTCGGGTATGGGGCACAGCAAGAGTAATGGTGTCCATTGATGGAGTGCAATATTTGTTGGTATGTGTGATGAGCATGGAATGTAGACTGGTTGGCTGGTTTAAATGTAGTACTTTCGGAGTTCAACTTTCAGCTAATGTATTGTTATTTGTGCTGTCAATGATGTGAATGTCATTGCTGGTGATTTGAGCCTCTCTTCATGTTAAATATGGTTGGTTCTTAGCAGTGTGGACATGATACTGGAAAGCACCATGAAGCAAAGCAAAGTTGAGCATTGGCTACTTCTTATTTACATGTATTATGTTGCTATTCTTACTTTAATAATACAATATTTTGGAATAATAGTTGATAGTATGTTATTGTCCAGAACACCAGACTTGGTGCCACTTTGCGAATAGGCCAACACTGACATGTGACAGACAGACAGACAGACAGACAGACAGACAGAGACAGACAGACAGGGAGTAATGAAGTGTGTCACATCAGTTAGTCATATAAATAACCAACACAATGGATTATGACAAGTAAACTGTGGTTTTTCTTGTGTTGTGCTTTTAGAAAATCCAAATAAACCCGAGACGACGCTGAAACCGGCCTCTCCCCTTGTCTGCATCGAATATAACCCGAAAGACTCGCACGTCCTCATTGGTGGACAATACAACGGTCAGATCGTGTTCTGGGACACCCGTAAAAGCTCCCAGCCGTGCGACATGACCCCCGTGGAGCGGAGTCATCGTGACCCAGCTTACAAGGTCATCTGGGTGCAGAGCAAAACCGGAACAGAGTGCTTCTCTGCTTCTTCGGATGGTCAGGTACTCGGATCAGTATTTCAAAGCGCCTTCAGCAAGGTCCCCCCACGGCAGCACATATGAGACATAACCACCTTGTTAAATAGCTTAATCTAAACACGTCGACAGACTTTCGTAGTGCTCACCGCTATCCTGAAGGCAGCAATTGTTGGTCCTTTCAATGAAACTGCAGTCCACAATCTGTTGCAGAAGACTGGTAGGTCCAGTAGGTTGTCTGTCATTTTATTCATCTTATTTTGGTTGGATTATCTTGTCTTGTCGTTTAAGATGATAAAATGGCTACAGATGGTTCAGTGAGATAAGACAGGATAAGCCATTATCTTTTCGTATCTTAGCTTATTTTGCCCTGTCTTAACTTAACTTTTTCTTATCTTGCATGCCGGACAGTCAGCTGTTAGGCTGGGTGTTCAAATCTCTGCCAGAGGGAAAGACAGCATAAGACATGTCATCCATTTGTGTTTCCTAGCTAACTCCACTGAAGAGTGAGTACATTGACTGTCCACTATCAGATGGTGATGAAAGGAACTGGCCACATACCCTCACATGTCAAGGCTAAGATAAAAGTGAAGTAGCTGCCTTTCTGGATTAGCTTAGGAAAGGCCTGCTCTGCTCTTCTTCATTTCTCGTTCTTCTCATCTGTGCTAAGTTATCCTGTCCTTATTTATCTTACCCTAACTTATTATCTGCATTTTGTAGGTTCTGTGGTGGGACACAAGGAAGCTTGGTGAACCAACCGAAGTTATGTATCTTGATCCGACGAAGAAGCAGGACTTTACAAAGGCCCATGGTGCCATGTGCCTTGAGTATGAACCAACTATAGTGAGTCTTATGACCTTTGGCCCTTCTGACCTTTTCTTGACCTTCTAAGGCTATTGAAATTATGGACTGAATTGCACTGGATTAGACTGAACTAACTAGACAGTATTAGATTCAACAAGATTTCACCAGACAAGATACAGCTAGTCTAGATGCGATTTTTTTATTGGTAGACTGGAATGGTTAGTACTGATTATGAATCCTAATCTAAGATAGATTAGATCTTACACAGATTGTATTAATGTATGCATAACCACTGGGTTACTGATGAATTTTAAGCAGCCATTAAATCACTTTGCAATTCTCTTAGCAATATCAGAAACCTATGTTCATTTATTCATTCATTCAGTCATTCATCTTGATTTATTTATTTATCCCAACATTTGACACAGATACAAAATTTAACATGCAGTAAACAGGTCATTACGTTACAAAGAACAGACCCACAATAGACCATATCTTGTTCTGCTTTATTAGATGGGGCTGAGTCTTAACAAGCATCGCAGACCCACAAGAGACCATATATTGTTCCGCTTTATTAGATGGGGCTGAGTCTTAACAAGCATCGCAGACCCACAAGAGACCATATCTTGTTCTGCTTTATTAGATGGGGCTGAGTCTTAACAAGCATCGCAGACCCACAAGAGACCATATATTGTTCCGCTTTATTAGATGGGGCTGAGTCTTAACAAGCATCGCAGACCCACAAGAGACCATATATTGTTCCGCTTTATTAGATGGGGCTGAGTCTTAACAAGCATCGCAGACCCACAAGAGACCATATCTTGTTCTGCTTGATTAGGGCTGCCTATTAAAAAGCATTGCAGCACATTTCATCTTTCTGATTTGCAGCCAACAAAGTTCATGGTTGGCACAGAACACGGAACTATAATGTCGTGCAATAGAAAGGCAAAAACGCCAGCCGAGAAGATCGTGGCTGTCTACCCAGGACACATCGGACCCGTCTACTCGCTTCAGCGCAACCCGTTCTTCCCAAAGAACTTCCTCTCTGTTGGCGACTGGACTGCACGGGTTTGCAATAACTATGACAATAACTGCAACAATAACAGCTGATACTGTAGCAACACAGCATTTCAATGGTGCACCTTTTACTTGTTTAGTGACCAGTAGCAATTATGTAATATTGTTAGACGAGGAAAGCCAAGTTAGTACAGCAAGAATTAAGTAACAGCAACACTAACATCAACAGTGTCAACAATTATGACAAATTTCAAGAACTTCTGCAGTGCCTGCATAATACTGCACAACCCATCAATAAATGTTGACTTCTAGTTAAAAATCAATGTTTACGTAAATGCTTGGTCAGTCTGGTTGAAACCCTTAAGGACAATCCAATTTTTGGACATTGAAACGGCTGACAGGCAAAAGGAAGTGACAACCTAAAAATGACGAGTTTTCTCGATCATCTGATGATCTGTATGGAAGAATTTTTGACCTTACTTTACCTTATGTCACCTGTTACCCTACCTGGCATAGTTTGGAAGGGGTTTTGGCTTACCCTGCAGTTAGTTTGATAGTATTCATCATCTGACAGACACTGTTAGCTTTTTCAGTGGCTCCACAGAAGTTAGATTCAATTATTTTTGTTTAATTTTTTATCAGATCTGGTCTGAAGACATTCGAGAGTCATCTATCATGTGGACCAAGTACGTATACCGTCAGGATTCCATGTTTTTTCGTCTGAAGATTTTTTCTAGCCACCGGACATTTTGGGTTCCTTCTCCCAGCTGTGTGTATTATTTAAATTATGTAACTAGTAAATAAACTTATGTTTGTCTTTTCGTTCCTAATCACCTTCATCTGTTGTAGTTTCTCCTGGAAATTTATGCTCTCTGCTACCAAGTTGTAATTTAATAATTTATACAAACAATCTTGAGCTACTTCTGTGGAGCTAAACTGAGCAACTTTGTGAACTTTATTTTGATAAAAGATTCAACTGATATGGAAAACTTTAACTTTTAAAGTATGAAGACTTTCTCTTGAATGACAACTTTACAAGACTGCACAGGCAAAACTGCATTAGTTGACAATAAAATCAAATCAAATAGTTTCTTATTGACCACCAACCTATCTATAATCGTAATAATTCAAACTGTTATAGTGATGGCTGATGTTGATAGTGGATATGAACAAAGTCGTTAGATCCCAGGTGCACCACTGACCACTGGTTGATGCCTTGTTCAACTTTCTAGATTAGTTTCTATTTTTTGAATTTGTCTTTTGTTTCTTTTCACATTTCCATTGTGTTTTTTCCCAGGTATCACATGTCCTACCTGACGGACGGTTGTTGGAGTCCAACGCGGCCATCCGTGTTCTTCACAACGAAGATGGATGGAACATTGGACGTTTGGGATGTCATGCACAAACAGAACGATCCCGTTCTCAGCCTACAGGTGTCATATCATACTTTGCTGTAATAGATTCTAATGTTGAATAATCTTAAGTTTTTCTTCTGTTTATTTTATGTTATCCTTTCTTAATGTATCCTATGCTGCTCCATCGTATTCGATCAGATCTTACATTTAGCCTAACTATTCTAGACTAGCACATCCTTGCTTGTTGTAATCTAATCTTTACTGTTCTAGCCATACCGATCAAATCCTGCCCTACGTTACTGTGTTGTTCTGTCGTATCATACCTTCTATTATTGTATCCTACCTTATCACGAAGGTAAACAGGCCATCTATTGTCGGTAAAAAAGTGCCAAGGGAGGTTGTTTTGTAGTGATTGCTGTCGTTTTGTAGTGATTGCACGTGTCTGAAAAAATTCCTCTAACTTTGATATCATGATTCCTATGAGTTTCAACAGAGGCACATAAATAAATGTATTGCTTTTACCTGTATTTGTTACTCTTGTAGTCTACAAAGGTATAGTGTTGCTAACAGGTTTGTGACGAGGCTCTTCACAGCATCAGAGTACAGGAACAAGGGCACCTCGTTGCCACTGGCTCCCAGAATGGAACAACCACCCTCCTCGAACTTTCCTCGGGGTTAACTGTCATTGAACGAAATGAAAAGAATGTCATCTCAGCAGTCAGTATAATTTTATGACCACAAATAATACTTCACTCCTTATAAAATAACTCTGCATTATATTTTATAACTAGAAAGCCAATCAATGGATTATGGGCTTCAGGTTATGATAAATTCAGTGAAAATGAGCAGGGTTAAGGTCGCTACAGAAAATCGTGTACATTTATATTTACATTTACAAATGAGTATTTTGAAGCACTGTACTGTTGTATTGAGCCATTTTATTCCTGACGTAGTGGCTCTCAACTTGTGTACATGTATGTGTACATAGCCGAACATTTTAATGTTTGCTTCTAAGAAATTGTGCAAGGCATTACTAGCTTAAATGATGTTAGAATTAAGTAAGAACAAGTTAATATGTAAGCAAATACTGGAAAAGTCACCACTGATGAGCTCTCATTTGCATGTAGAACACAACCAAAGGCATTTTAACATCATGCTCAGAATTCCTGGTCTGTACTTCTGAAGTGATGTGTGTAGATATACATACATATGTATATGTATATATATAAACATTTATATAGTGCATTTAAGAACCTCACAATGATCTATATAAACTGATGATTAAACTACCACTAGAATGCTTTCTTATAATAATAATAAAGGAAACCTCTTAGTAATTGTTTGACAAAATAACATTAATACTAATAACACAAGAAATGTTACGGTACTAAAATTTATTACTCAATCAGATCTTTGAACGAGAGACAAAACGAGAGAAAATTCTGGAGTCACGACACAGAGAAATGAAACTCAAGGAACGGACGAAAAGCCAACTGGACAAAGACAAAGTAAGAAGAACTCCATATTATTTTCACCTTTTAAGATTTTGGCTTTGATAAATATGTGTAATTTCTTAATAATAACTGTGCTTTTGTTTGAAATAATTACTATATTTGATTGTTGTATTGTTTTCATCTTTTAAGATTTTGGCTTTGATAAATATGTGTAATTTCTTAGTAATAACTGTGCTTTTGTTTGAAATAATTATTATATTTGATTATTGTTAATGTCATTCATTATTTTAATCATCATATAATTTTATTAATGTTGTTACTTATATATTTGGTTATACAATGAATATTACTAATACATAAATCAGCATTCATGGTGGCTTGTTCAAGTGGATATGAAGTTAACAAGCAGTGAAGTTAAGCAGCACTCGGCGCTGTTAGTACTTTTTCAACTACAATTACTTGTTCAGCTGATGGACATATGGCATACTACAAATGCATTACTTACTTACTATGTGGATGGGTTACCATGTACTTAATTCCATCTGGACCAATTTGGGCGGCAAAGCTCAACACCTTCAGTTTTAGGAGTACAATGATAAATTTGAAGTTAAAAAGATTTCCTATTAATAGATTATGCAATGGATGGGACTTATTTTCAGGCCTTTTTAATATATTGTTAAACTGATGTGAAGTTAATAACGTACATATTTTGAAAAACTACACTTACTGATAATTACAGTATGGAGAATTGTTGATGTAATATGCTGTAATAGTATATAATATATAATATATAATTCCTCACTCAGCTGAAGAACACATGGTGTGTTAACAGATGTCTTACTTACTTACTTACTAATAGTAAAAACTGTGCTGCAGTTAGCCATTTTGAGCAGGAAATGTATACATGTGCCATATGCTTCTAAAGGCATTGTGTTGTGATTGCAGAAATACATGCATACTTACATGCATACATACGTATATGCACACATATATACATATGTTAATTACATTTCTTACCAGGAGGAGGTTGACCACCGCGAGGAGGACAACATCAACGTGGAAGATCTGGTTGCCAAGGCAGAAAAGGACTTCTTCGAAATCCTTGAGCAGGAGAGGAAGCGGCGGGAACGAGAGGAATTGAAGAGACAAAAAGGAGAAGTTAACCAGGAGGAGGAGGAGGAGGAGGAGGAGGAAGAAAAACGTGACGAAGGAAAGGTTAGTGGGTACAGAGGCACTGTTGAGTAAATAAAGTAGGTCAGGTCATGACCTGAGCGTTGTTTCAGTTACCATCATGTGTGAACGTTCCAATAAAAGAAATGTTTAATTTGTTAGGTAAGATAAGGCATGGTATGGTAAGGTAATATGGTTAAGAAAGGTCAGTTTGGTTAGGGGATTTATGATATGTTTTGACATTTACTTGACTACAATGAAGCCAGATTGAGTAAAGAAGTTTGTGTTTCAACTGCTTATCAAAGCAAGCAAAGGGGTAACAGGACAATAACCCCCCCCAGACAATTACCCTGGGACAATAATCCCCGGACAATAACCCCCCATGCAAATAACCCCCCATGCAAATAACCCCCCAGACAATTACCCCCTGTACTGATACAGTACATACAGTAAAGAGTAGACATGAAAGACTTACCATATATCAAAAACTAATTATTAGACAATTAATAGACAACTGGGCAGAGAGTAGACATGAAAGAATTACCAAACATCCAAAACTAAATATTGGACAATTATTAGACAATTGGGCAGAAAGTAGACATGAAAGACTTACCATACATCAAAAACTAATTATTAGACAATTATTAGACAACTGGGCACAGAGTAGACTCCCTTTGAGGAGTTGTCTGAAATACTGCCTCCAGAGAGTAGACCGGTTGCTGATTATTTCGAAGATGCATTCATAGGAAGACCACAACGACGTGGACGACGACAACCTACTTATGCCATTGGGATGTGGAATGTGTATTGAAGATCCGAAGACGAATTACCAAAAACAAACAATTCGGTTGAAGGCTGGCATAGAAGTTTTCAGTCGAACGTCGGCAGTTTTCATCCAACCATTTGGAAGTTCATTGGATTTATTCAAAGAGAACAAGCATTACAGCAAGTTCACTGCAGCCAATTTCTGGCTGGTCACCCATCACAACCTCCAAGGAAGAAGTATGCTGACTCCAATGCACGGATTTTGGCCGTCATTAGCAACTACAATAAGCACAATGTTCTTGACTATCTACGTGGAATAGCTCACAACCTTTCCTTTTAAGTTCAATAAACTAATAAACAATAAACAGCATTTTCTGTTACACATTTAATTTCATACTGTAACGTTGCATGGTTCTCCAATATATGTCTAATAAATTAATATATAAACTGTATGATTAATATACATTATTTGTATATTTATATAATTAATATATCAGTATAGGGGGTTACTGTCTGGGGGGTTATTTGCATGGGGGTTATTGTCCGGGGGTAATTGTCCGGGGGGTTACTGTCCTAGAAGCAGCAAAGGTATGCTAGCAAAAGCTGAGGTAAGCCAGACTAAGGTAATTTTAGTTAGATGAAGGAAGGTAAAGTACTCTGTTTATTGTTTGCCTCTCAGCACTTGTTTTCAGTCATTACGATATTTAGCTGAAGCACAGACATCAAAGATCCTACAACAGAACATTTGATATTTAGCTGAAGCACGGACATCAAAGATCCTACAACAGAACATTGATTGCGTGGTTTAACAACAGTTCTTGGTTTCATCTGGATTTGATTTACTAGCAACTAATAAACATTTCTTAAAATAAAAGGTTTTAGTGTTGGTGGGTCAGTTTTAATGTTTTATCAATTTTTCTCAACAGAGATCACCAATTGCAGAAGATGATGAAGAACAAGAAGAGAAAACCTCAGATTAAGGTAGACCAATATTTTTACTAATATACTATGGTAAGCTGAATTGAAAGATTTGCTAATGTTGTGTGACAGAATAGTAAGGCAAGATTTATTTTCAAAAAAATTTGATAAGACATGCAAGTATCCACTATTGATTTTTAAACTCATTGACAAAGTACATGATAATTAAACAATGACCTTACCTTGCCTTACTTTACAACACAATTTTAGTTTTAAAAATGTTATTCTTGATTAACGATCAGGCATTCTGTAGTTACTTACATGTATGTTGATACATTTGCAGTGAATGGGATTTTGCCTTCCTTGCTCAACCTAAATAATAATAATAAACCTAAACAGTCAACCAATAAAACCTTATCTCACAAATTACTTTACCTTACCGGTAAATGTAAATGTAAAACAGAGCACTCAGCAGTCAGATTCAATGTAATGATGATGTAATAAGATTCAGCAAGACCTAAAGCTCCTCAGATTGAAGAAAGCAGATACTGAAGACAGAAACAAATGGAAAAGAGGGATTCGTGTGGCTGACCCCTCTCCTAGGAGGTATTAATTCCAGCCAGAAGGAAGAAGAAAACATAAATGTAAAACTCTGAAATTTCTCACATAAACAAACAAAAGTTGTGTCAGGGAGACCAGTTTATTCACTGGCGCTATATCATATCAGGTCCACAACAGCCATGATGTTGGTGGGTCAGTTTCAGTGCCATGTCAGAGTCTGAGGATCAGGTCAGAAGAGGAAGTGAGGTACTAAACTGGAAAGCAGTTGCGATGGTCATAGGACGGTCCAGGATCAAGCACAGGATAGGATAGTTTGATACCTTACTTACCTTACCTTACCATACCTAACTTTATCTTACCTTACACTGCTGGTACTTTAGCCTATAGCATATTACCCTACCTTACAAGTGCTGCAGACTATGAGGACTGTTGTCACTGTTTTCCACTGAATTGTGCATTTGATTAGGTTTGATTGTTTTTTTTATTGTAGAACACTAGCAGCAGGGGTTGAAAGGAAATTAATTCTCAGTATTTCAAGTTTCTGAAAGCACCTTAGCCACTTGCATCTGAACTTCGACCAATTTTCACGGAACTTTATAACAAAGAAATTGAGTTGCTGTTTAGGTAATGAGCAACAGTGGTTAAACACCCTTTTTAGCAGAGCTTGGTTGTAAACAGTATGCATGCAAATCATGATACATTAGATAAACTGTTTTATAAACTAAAATCAGAGTTTGAGCACATGAAAACAAATGCAATAAAATAAAGACGTTTAATTTATTATTGTAATCTGTTATCAACGGTGAAAGACTGCTTGCTGCTGTGTTTTTGAGGTATGTGTACTATTATTATTTTGTCTAATTAGTACATATTATTTGGTTTGTTTAAGATACTTGTGACTGTGCTAATGTGTGAAAGACAGTTTTTAAACTGGTGTAAAATAAACGTGTAATGGAAACACGTTTCATTGTGGTTGGTCTTTTTTTTGTGGTCTTTTTCAATGTCGTTATTTGTTTACGTTGTTTCAACTGCTGATCAAAGCACGAAACTTACAGGGATCAGAAACAGAAGGAAGTGTAGGGGTTCTGTGCTTGGTTACAATGAACTGTATACATACATATGTATTTAGATATGTATATGTGTAAGTATAAATGCATTTATGTACATGTATGTATGTATATATATGCATTATATTTTTATATTTGTATATATATATATATATATATAAAGTCTTATATAACCTTTTTAGTACCTCTCAAATTTCTACATTGAGCTACATCAAATTCAAAGATCAGCAGTTCAGCACTGGCTTGTCCACATCTGCCTGATATATTAATAGGCCCTATATATTTCACAATCTGACTAACCCGGAAGAGGGGCTATCCATTTAGGATGTCTGCAAGGAGAGAGGGAAAGGTCACTCAAATGCGGCAAGGAGAGGAGGTTATACCCAACGTGGATGTCTCTATCTAAATTTGATAGTTATTTTGAGTGCAGTCTGTGCCTTAAACACCAACGTCAGTCACACAGCAGACGGTGTGTACCGCGTTGAATCTAAGAACCCCTTTGGTGGATTTGACAGGATCAAAGAACCCCACCCCATAGCACAGTAAGCCCTGCAAGATCAACAGGGAAGCTTAACCACTGAATTCATTTAAGTGATTCAGTGAGATCCTTCCCCACCGCTGCGTGTTTGAATGGGGGGTACCTTGCCATTTAAGGTCCCAATGTACGGACCATGCGGCATGGGGGGGGTCAGGTTTTGGGGATTGTTAACGAATATCATCAAACCTTACTTGATGACAGCTATGAACACAAGTAGTCAAACGCGTCTATTCCCATCTTCTAGAAATGAACAGTGTGCACTTCTGGACTGTTTAAGGAAGGCATAGTCAAACTGCAGTTGCAATATTCTGATTTGGCTCTTCTGATGTTCTTTGAGACCAACTGAATGCAGGCAAGCTTTAACAAACTAGGCACGCCTTACAACTTCAGGCACAGGCCGCAGTCATTTTGAAGGCAAGATACTATAACAATGAAACACTTGTGTGACACAGTAGGCCACTGGTTTGAACGTTGTCTGGTTAGGTGAAATGTGCATTGAGATGGCAAATGCGTGGGGATTTTGTGCAAGTCTTTCATGCACAATTGCTCAGAGCCATGTCCTAAATGCTTGGACATTACACAGTGGCACCTAGTAGAAGCAGAAATAATAATGTTCGTAGCTATCATCAGATAAAACTTGATGAGACTCAGTAACAGTTCCAAAAACCTGACCTGTGCTGAAGAGCACTTAAAGTTGTAACTTCTGTCGTGCCGGTGTCCAGTGCACAAGGCATCAGCATGAGGTGCACCAAAATCACACCGTAATCTGGTGAATATCTTCAGTCCTCTGAAACAGACCAGTCATTAAGCTAAATGGATGGATTCACCTGGACAACAGCAGTGGTCAGCTGGAGACTTCGGTGATGAGGGGTGAATTCATGGTGCTTCTCGCTGAAATCGAATGTCTGCTGATACGAGCGTAGTACAAAATACACCAAACGGACCTTGAGGAGTTGCCCAAGTTGGTTTTGAACGTTGCAAACTGTCGATGACCAGTTTCTTTCCACTAAACAGAGCAAGGTACTAGCTAAGACCTTGCCAAGTCATGTGACCTGGAATCATGTATGGCCATCAGCGGATGCATACGGGGAGCTGATGTACGCCAACTTCTTTCCCAATTTTCTCAGTTATTTCTGATCCCCAGACCCCAAAAACACAATGCCACATGTAGTTTCGAGTCCTGCATCAGATCCACCAAGTTTCGACGAAAAGATCGAAACTTTTGAAAATCTCAAATTTTCAGTCAAATCTGGCAAAGAAATTTCGCTGTGTTTGGCAGTCGGCTCAAACACATGGCAAGGATAGCTTCACAGTCCGTCAATGTATCGTGTTAACGTTGAACCTATCGCGTCAAAGTCATGGATTACCTGTTCTCTGACGACGGTAGATGTTTTTCCTACGCCGTAAGTCCATATCTGGTCTTATTTTCGATGAAATTTGTCGAAAACGTGAAAAACACGTGTTGCCTAAAAATCACTTAGAACAGATTTTGTGAGTATATGGACATTTCATTTTCACCATCGCCGTCTAGCGAATACAATTGGATCATTCAAAGCTGTTTCAATGGGCGTTTTATGGGACCTGTCGCCACCTAGCGAATATAACGGAATGTTTCTCACGCTCATTCGCCTTTCGAATTCATAAAAATTCATTATTTTATGCCTAGAATCAATCAAGGGTGCTAACAATTCGAGCCCTAATGGTTTTTTAAGTCTTAAGAAATTTAATAAGCAGTGGCAACTTTCATTATTTGTTTGGAAAATTGAAGAGAGTTAGTTTCAAGCCAGGTAAGAGAGTGTTCGAATGTACGTCGGTATACACGTGGATACGGACGTATATGCTGTACTCTGTCGCACGTGGCTTAATGTTAACGATCATTTAGGCGCGAGAAGATGATGCAAGATCGCAAGCTATATAAGGGGCTGTTTAACGTTTGTTCCTAGCTTGCTCGCTTGCCTGCCTGTATTTACGATTTTGATTACACGAAATTAAACTATAATTTGACTCACTTACTGAACTGATGGAAGGAAATGGCGCACAGTTCTTTCGTTGCCAGCTGACATTTTGTGGATTTTGTTTATTTGAGTGAAATTTTGTTCGAAATATTTGCAACCACGGAGAAAATCAAGAATAAAATGCAGCAGAATATAGTCATACCCATTGACCACTCACTGCAGTCTGAAAATGCTGTGAGATGTAAGTTTAAAGGAAAGATTTTCCGACAAAGGCGGGTCGTGTAGTAGACACTAGTTGGACGCATCAAGATTTCTTAGTTCTAGCAATGGCTGAGCTTAAAGTTTTCTGCAAGCTAAATTTGGAGTCTTATAGAGTTCCAAGCCTTAACAGAATTATGTCTGCTTGTTCGATAGTGTTATCGTGTTTTGCGTAAGCAGGAAGGTTTATGTGAATGTGAACGAATAGCACGTGAAGGTAATCGAGGTGTGCATTGTTGAAAGTTTGCCGCATAGGTTCAGTGGTTGATTTTTTTCCAGTTAAGATACCAAACCTAATTACCCTCACCCTACATAATGGCGAAAGTTTGTTTGAGGTCTGTTAATTCCGCATAAGTTTAAACATTACGGCCGCCCTAGATTGCGGCGTAATAGCGTGCCGCAGGCCTACGGGAAGTTATCCGACAAGAAACAAGTATGTAATAATTAAGTAATCGGTAACTCAAGAGCAACACGAGTTGACATTTTCATGCATTCTGTTGTTGTCCAAAAACACAACTTTGTTGATCTGGACAATACTGAGGTGCAGACACAGAACATGAAGAACATGTAGATTGGTGAAAAACGGAAAATAAGACAGTTTTGCCAAAAGTCACGATATTGTATCCAATGTATCTGCAGGAGTTTGCATGGCACAGTGCCTTTCTTTATGAGAACCCTTTTCTCCAACTTTCTTCTATCCATCACATAAACTTAATTGGTTTGGCACAAGGGATTTGTTTCCCATTTATCCGAAGTAGTCCTATGGCACTGCACGTTATTTTCACAACAAAAAAATGGTTGATGATCATTCTTTTGTGAATGTCACAAATTTACAAATTTTAATTTAATTGTAAAAAATAAAATCATTTTTGAAACACACGTGTTGCGCTTGTATTACTACTTAATTATTACTCCCTTGATTCTTTTTGGAGAGTGAGAGATTACTAAAATAGCTATGAAGGAAAGGTTGCGCTCTGCAAATAAGATCTGTTAAAGAATCTTTGTGCTGTTGTTTCTATGGTGACAGTCTACCTTAAGTCAGTTCATCGCCCTGGCAACCGACTTGTGCTCATTCGATGCATTGAGCTGCCTGAGCCAAGCCTAAACAAAGCACGTGAGTACTGTTTTATAGGAAGTGCTTGACGTCCTGTGTACTTAATGATGTGATTAACGTATACAGTTGCAATACTGATTTGTATTATGTTTAACAGCCATTTCTAAAGGACTTTTATTGCTGAGTAGGGCTATACAGACCTGATACTTTTAAAAGTAAAGATGTTGACAGTGCTAGTAGTTTAAAAAATGATTAAGTTGATATTGTGAAGTAAGTTGTTTCAGATATTGTGAAGTAAATTGTTTCATTTATTTTCCTCCTCTATGAGGTCCTTGAAAGGTGGTACAGAAATATCAAAATGCATACATATACTTGTACTATGTGATGGTATGGTTGTTGCCTCATAACCGGAGGGCCACGGGTTCGAATCTGCCTCAAGCCACTGCGTGGCGACCTTGGACAAGTTGTTCACCCATAATTGTCTGTGAGGAAGGCAACGGAAAACCACCTCACTCTTCTCATCCCCGGGTGGCATAAAGCCAGTGGACCTGCCTTCGAGCAGGTCCACTGACAACATGTTGAGGCGATATGTTGTATGCTTGTCGTCACGTATGGGCTTTGCCAATTAACTGCTTCTGGAATGAGAGCTAATTACCTTGTCTTATTTTGGTTCATTCTGCCCTCGTCTAACATTCTTTGGTAATTTAGAAACCAGACCACAATTTTTGTAATTTTGTACTTGTAATTGTAATCTCAGATTTATATAGCGCCTTTTCAAGAATAACTCATTAGAGGCGATCCTAACCTGACTACATAGAGCCATGATGGAACAAAATGGTTTTCAAGCGCTTAGGGAATTGAGGTAACACAAGGCCAAGGATCTTGTGTCGCAGGTTGCTTAGCATCCTATTCCAGAAATTATTAAACTGCTTGTAGACCTGATAAATAATTTATTTAGTAATTGATGGTTTTTAATCGTTACGATCATTTAAACAACCTTTGTAAGCAGCAATCTTGAGAGCAATTAATTAATGAATTACCATTAATACTAAGGCATATCTATGCTGATATTACTGATGCACAGCCAGCAGACAGTGCAGTGTGCCTATGGGCCTGCAGGTAGATTGCCCAAACAAAAATGTAGACTCATTAAAACATTTTTAAATTGATGGGGCCTGAAGTCCCATTTAAATAACTCTACAGGAGGGACTGAGATCTGAAGTTACACAACTGGGAACTGTGTCAGTATGTTCTAGTGTTTTTGAAAAGTACTTGAAAGTGAAGCTCTCATATCCCCTTACGGGACATAGGAGAGGTGCTCATTTCCTTTTCTTAGGCTTTTGAGCCTAGCAAGTCATGGTACGAGAGTATCAAAATACTTGCCATTTACTTCCCAGCTTATGCTGGTACCAAATTATACTGCTTGGTGACAGAGGCACATGTGTGCAAACAACTTGCCCAGGGTAGTTACACAGAGTCAAACCCACAGCTTGAAAGGCGCTATTTAAATATCCAGATACCTATACATACATACATGCATGCTTGCATACATGCGTACGTACATATATGAAAGCAAATAAGGTTATATTTTGCTGTATTGTATTTGGTGTCAGGTGACAGCCATGTTTCTCCAGCAATACTAACAAGTCTTTGGAAAGAGGAAGAGTCGAAGAACAAAGAATTGGAGCAAAAGATGACTGCTTTGTTGAAACAGCACAAGGTCTGGTACATTTCTTTTCCCCTTTATCATCATCATCATCATTATACCAGTTTCCTTTTCTTCTCTTTGTCCTTCATTTTATTCTTGTTTTCCCAGTCCTGCTGATGCTTCTTCTTGTCCTCTGTCTTCTCTTCTCATCCTCCTCCTCCTTTAACCTCCTTGTTGTCCTTCTACTCCTCCTATTTGTCCTCCTACTACTACTGCTCTCTCGTGCTCCTGCTCTCTCTTCCTACTCCTACCCCTCTCTCTTCCTACTCCTACTGCTCTCTCCTCCTACTCCTACTCCTCTCTCTTCCTATTCCTACTCCTCTCTCCTTCTACTCCTATTCCTCCGTCCTACTCCTCCTCATATTCCTACTTCTCTGTCTTCCTACTCCTACTTCTCTCTCTTCCTACTCCTACTCCTCTCTCTTCCTATTCCTACTCCTCTCACTCCTAATCCTTTTTTTCCTACTACCCCTCTCTCCTCCTACTCCTACTCCTTTCTCCCTATTCCTACTTCTCTGTCTTCCTACTCCTGCTCCTCTGTCTTCCTACTCCAACTCCTCTCTCTTCCTATTCATACTCCTCTCTTCCTACTCCTACTCCTCTCACTCCTAATTCGGTTTTTTCCTACTACTTCTCTCTCTTCCTACTCCTACTCCTTTTTGTCTTTCTATTCCTGCTTCTTGTCCTCTTCAGTGCCATTGTCACTACCTGGCGGAACCATGTTGGCTTTTCTGCTTTTTGATTCAAACTGTGGTTTACTCGAAGATGGAGGAAGTACTTTACATTGGCAGTCAACTAGACCATCAGCCGAGAGGATCCTACAAGCACAGCTATTAGCCGATGAGGACTAGTCAGGGTAAGGTAAAGTAAGGTAATTGCTTTTGTGTTATTATTACACACTTCTGTCAACAGCAGTTGTCCGAGGGGTTTGAAGGATCTTTTGGCTGAAGCAGAGACACTTCAACAGCAAAAACCAATAACAGAGCAGCCATCCAATTTGGGTTGGGCTGATCCTCTGGATTTGACTGGATGTGTGGATACGCTGATAGATTTACATGGCACTATATGGGTAATAATATGGGAACATTTGTGGCGCTTGCTTTCATGGCGGAGGAGCAGTTAAGGATTTTATAAATGTTAGATAGGGAGTGGTTGATAGAGAGGAAGACAGGGGAAAGGGGAATTGGTGGGAGGGGAATGGAAAGGGAGAGGTAGAAATAGGGAGCAACAGGGATTTTTCCAGAAGAGAACCAAACTAGCATGCAGATGCTGTGTATGGAAGACGGTAGTATTTGTATATTTGATTTGTATTATAAAGATAATAAGGAAGTCATTAACTCCTATATTGCATAATGTGTTGGTACATTACTAGGCGCTCTTACATTACGCTAGATGATCTGTTATTTTGTTGCTGAAGGTTCCAGGGGTTCTTCGAACAACTGTGGGCCGGCCGGGCGAAGTGATCTGCCGGGTTGCGGAGGAGGAGAATGCGGTGCTCATCATCACAGCACCGCAGGCGATGAGCCGAGTGAAGCGTACCTTTCTCGGCAGCGTGACCGACTTCATCATGGGTCATGCCCTCTGTCCAGTCGTTGTGTGTCGCGACCCCGCAGAAGTTGAGCGCCGTCGCCAAGTGTCAGGCGGCAACGGAAGAAAGGCGCGGCACTTCTCCGGTGATTCGGTTCAGGTGTTCACGTCGCGCATCCGGCACCGATTTGCCTCTGGGAGCAAGTGCTTGTCTGGGTCGCGCACGAGCGAACATGACCAGCTGTTTGGCAGCGGCAAGGAGATCTAGGCGTAAGAATCATCGAAGTGTAACCTAGAAGACTATGCAAAGTGCCTGCCATGGTGGCAGTGATTGTTGGTTGGGTGTGCAGTGATTAAGAATACTGGTGTGCAGCGATTTTTAAACGGCTTGAGGGTGTTTTTTGATGATTGGGGACGTCTTGGATTCATATTTGTGTCTCGTTATATTCTTTCTGTGACATCAAATTATTTGGCTGCAGTTTTTGTGAGTTAATTTTTTTGCAAATGTTCACTTTTCAGAGTACAGTTATAATCTGATTTGTCTGGTGATGGAGCACAATTATTGTGGCCTCGGCAACTATGTGCTTTTGTGAATACTAACAGACTACAGAATTGTCTGACATCAAATTTTTCCAGGTTTAGTAGGAATTTGCATTCTTACAAGTTTAATTGCAGACAGTTTTGTATTCAAAGCACTTCTCTAAACATATCTTGTCTGGTAACAAACCACACTCGGCAGTGGCTTGTGGCCATGCATTTTTATGGCCATCTTTTTAAATACGTAGACATGAGTTAAGAATGCTGGTACTATGTACATGTTGTCTAGCAAAACTGCCATAGCATAATTCATAGAGTGTTAAAATTACCTTAAGTCATTTTTTAAAAGTATATTGTGAGTTTGCTGCTCATTGGCCACAAAAATATTAGAAAAACAGACTGTGATTCCTGATTGATTTGATTTTGGTTGATTAATCTAGGAAATGACAGATTTAGAGAATTTACTATTAATTTACAAAACGTGTCGCGGTTGGTCGAGGCCCTCTCATGCCATTTGAAATACATTTTATTCTGTGTGACGTGTCCCACAATCAACTTTTGTGTACAAAAAATCCTTGTCCCAACCCAGAGTTCAATCCCTATTGTGCTTAAGGGTGATACACATATGGGTCAGTAAATGATATGGATGAATGAGTGGGCACCAGCTTCTGTATCTTTGGTAGCAGCCCAAACTAAAGCTAGATCCGCTGTGACACTGCTTAGCTTATTTAATCACTGAATTGCCATCTGCTTGCTTATGCAGAGTAATTATTAATGTAACAGTTGATATAATTAATTGCTATAGTCATTGAATATACTTGTTTTTAAGCGCTAAGAGTTCAATATTAAATTTATTCTAAATATTTATTTTTATTGATTATTTTCTGGTCAGGTTTACTGTAAAAAAATAACTAATCAGCATCTTAAATGAAACATTTATTGTTTCTGTTCTGTTAAAGTTATTTGTAAAAATTTTTATAAAATGTTAGTAATACTGTTCAGTGTGAAACTTCTGTTAATTTAAGTCTATTAATATATTTTACATTTTAAATAAGTTTGTGTAATTGTTCAGTTGTTATGCTAATATGTGGGGTGTTTAAGGTTCCAGAGGGTATATTCATTGTATTGTAGTTTTTCTCTTGTTTCTTATTTTTGTTTTTGTAAAAAAACATTTTTATTATTATCCTTTTATTATAAAAGAAGTTACTATAACATTACCAGTAGTAGTTGAATTTTGGCAGATTTCATTTTTATATTTTGGTTAAAGAATAAATTCAAAGGTGCAACTTAGGAATGGCTAATCTTCATGGTGGTATGTATTGCGATAACATTAAACGGCTGGATGCAAATATAATTGCTATTGCTATTGTTGCCAAGGTAGCAGTGGTCCCTTGGAATTTAGAATTAAATTAGGATAGGCTGCTTATTTATTATTATTTCTGGAACTCAGAATCCCTTGGGATTTAAAAATATTAAACTTGGAGGTCAAGGGAAGTATAAGGAAAATCAAGCCTCATCCAGCATTATATTTAAAAAAATTTTATTAATAAGGTTCTGAGTGTCATTATCATTATTACTACTACTACTGTTACAACTACTATTATTGTACAAGTTAGATGATGCGTAATTCAGATGGTTTTGGATAATAGTTGTTGCTAATTATAATTATAATTAAGAGTTTTAATGTTCAAGTTCGGATCATGTATAATTTGGCGTGTTTAAAGACTTGCTTACATTTGCTGAAATTTTACATTGAAGACTTTATTCATCTGAGAAAATGTCTGATTAAGTGTCCTAGTCGTAACCATGTGGCTGTAGTTTCCCTAAAGCGGTGCTACATAAATATTTCTGTTACATTACATTACTGCCATCATAGTTTATCATAAGGGGTTTAGTACATGTTTTATGTTACTGTAAAAAATGTACTTGTATTTCATTCAGATTGAAAGTAAAGTGTGGACGTTGTATGAAATGTGTGCAGTGTGGGTTTGCAGCAGATTTTTTTGTGAATTGTAAAGTTTGTGGAATCCGTTTGTAGAATAGCATAGTAGGAATTTATTTACTGTGCTCTAAGAAAGTTACTGGACCCGTTCAGATTTCGAAAAGAAGTTGCTAATCTCGTTTTTATTCAGTGGTTTTTACAAATCATAATGCTAAGAAATGGACGTATGTTTGTAAAGAAATTTTCTGAATGCCTTCAGCAGTGTTTGACAGGTTAATTTTTATGCAATCTCGTTTTTTTGTCGCATAATTACATGTTGGTCGTTTGGAAATGCGTTTGCCTCTCACTCTGTAATGTAATTTAAATCTCCAAAATTTCTCAGTGTTACATCACGTAGATGAGCTTTTACATCTGTGCTATATCAAATCAGTTCTGAAAGAGGTTTTCCAGCTGTTGCCTTGTTGCATTTTAGCAAATACTGTGACTTTTGAAACTGGTATCACTGTGAGGCTACATAATAAATGTACTGCATTAATTTACACCATATTAGCTTAAACCAAACTGCCGATGTGCTGTGTTAATGGGTAGCATTAGCCATTTGCCTTTTCACCATGTTACATATTTTAATAGCTAAACAATTCAAGCGTATATTTTTACCATTTTATTATTTTTTATTATTATTACATTTATTATGTGCCCAATGTCAGTAAATCCAAGTCTGAGGTGTGAAGCAATTGTGATTGAAGGACTTGCTCAAGGTCCTTACACAGGATGTTTAGGTGGAGGCTTGGGCCCATACTTTCAACGTTACAAGCCAAGTGCTCTAACCAATCGGCTACCTTCTTGATAAGCTACAGAAATTTTGTTTGAAATCTGTGGAGCATAGCACATTCTCTTCAGCCATTAAGCTGCTGTTGTATAGCTACAAATTAATCTCTGTAATTGTAATTGTAATCTGATATTTATTAAAGCGCCACTTCAAGAATAAACTCATCAGGGGCGTTTCATATTGTGTTACAGTTCTTGCTAGGATTTGAATAAGAAGCGTATATAGAAGTTCAAGGGGCTAATTGTTGATAGCTGCAGCAAGGAGTGTGAGCCCTGTGTACGTTCGCTGTGAGCCTTTTTCTCGCCACAAGAGAGGCTTAAATTTGCAGCATCAAATTCGACCTGAGTCCGAAACCACGGTATATTTTATTCAGTTTGTTGTTTTGCAAACCATCTGAAACCGGTTTCATTGTTGATTTAGAAACTATGTGAAACTCATATAAGATACAGATTTTCATTTTTGAAAACTGATTTTGGTTGGGAGCTAAGGAATTATTTGAATCATTTTATTGCCTTACGAGTACTGCCTGCCAAAACCAATCCAATTTGACCACCCTGTTCTATGTCCTTGTTTTTGAAAAGGCGTTATTTATATAGATGGCCTAGTTATTGTTGTTATTAGTAGCAGACACTTTTGTGGAAAGAACGCTTATGGTGTCTGGCATTTAAGATCACTGTATGTATGTACCTCAGCTTTTGTATAAATCCTGCTAAGAACCTCTCAACACTGTCTGTCCATGTGTCTGATGATTTAAGTAGTAATTTTTTTCATAGCCTGTCAAAGCAACGAATTGTTCTGAGTTATGGTGCATTTTTGTCTGTCTCGAATTTTTTTTGAGGAGAAGAATCAGAACGCCTTTGAGAAAATTTTCGGAATGTCTTTGGATTAAAATTTGGGCAGATTGATGGACGTCACAGTCTGCAAAGTTGTTTCTTTATCAGCAAATACAGATTTATTTAAATGCCTTTTATGCATGTGTACAGTTGTGAATGTATGTGTGCGATTATATCATTTAGGCTTATGGAAAGTGCCTTCTAGAGGTACTCAGAAGGCGCTATATAAATGTCTAGTTACATTACGTATGTCTTTATGTATGTATGCACACTTGCATGTATGTGTGTATATACATATGTATGCTTGCTTTTGTGTGTGAATCTGATATATTTGTGTGTATCTGTTTATATATGTATGTGTATGTGTATGTATGTTGGTGTGTTTATGTGTGTATTTACATATCTGGGTATTTTTATACCGCCATTTAGGAATATCTGAAGCATTCTGAATTGTCTGATTGTGTGTAGCTATATCTAGTGTAGCATGGTACATATAGTCATTGTGGCTCTTTTAGTTGCCTTAAGAGGGCCACATTATTGTACGTCTGCATATGGTTGTGGTTGATAACCAGAAAATTTGTGTCTGAGCCACATTAGCGTGTGCTGTTAATGCAGAACAGGAAATGACGCCTACAGACGAAATGATGTCATGCCAGTTTATGGAAAGCCATACATTCGTTATGTCTGGGAATTCTATATCTGCAAACAATTAAAAAGTATGTGTGGTCATAGACAAATTGTCTAGTAATAGGGCACAGTAACTATGGTATGCAACAAGACACATTTGTTTGATTGTAATGGCTGGTGTCTTTACGCCTTTCTGATGTGCAGTAATGTATGTAATGTCTGATTGCTTCTCCATCATGTCTCCAGACAATAATGTATGTAATGTCCGATTGCTTTTCCATCATGTCTCCAGACATTTTGCTTTGATGAATGTTTGTTACTCTGGTGTCGGTTTTTAACAGACATTGATTTTAAGAGTGAGTGCCATGTGTTTGTCTACCGTCATATCATTCTTCAAGCTTTTTCATCTGTGAAGTGTCACTTGCAAGTTTTTCCCAGAAGCTTTCATCTGGTTTTGCCGACAATTAAAGACTATATTTATACAGTACTTAATTCATAGTAATAATTATAAACCTGGCAGAGACGGTTAAGGCACAGTTAGTATGTTTACATTTTCGTGTGGCCTGTAGACTTCAAAAGGCGCTACATAAGTTGGCTGCTTATGCATTATCCAGTGCTAGGATAGACAACAGAAGGGCAGGAAACGAAGAACCAGAGAGAGAGAGAGAGGTATATAAACAGATGAGGAGATGGAGAAACACTCTGGCAACTAATTAAAGACGCTATATAAAGTAGATTTGAATCGAATGACAAGAGTAGATTCGGTCGACAAATAGGAAACTAAGACGGTGGGTGGACGAACAGATGAATGGAAGAGCAGGGAGGGAGGGATCGAACTAGGCCCTTCAGAGAGAGGTTAGAGAAAATGTGCTTTACTCCCCGTTGCATAATAATGTCCTGTATAATCAAAGAGGGCGGCGTGTCTCAATCAGTTCAATTCATTTGGCCTCGCATTGGCTAATATTCCGCACTGCTGTCAACTTAGGGACTTTGAACCAAGCAGCATGACGATCGCTAGGATCCAGTTGCACGAGTCGCTATTGACAGCGTCATCTAAGCGTCGATTGAAACGCCCCTTGTTTACACGACTTGGCCGAACTCCAAAGTATCTATAAACAATGCTGTAGTGAGCGGACTTTTGCGACGGCGTCTCGCTGTAGTAGAGGGACTTTTGCGAGAGGAGCAGAGTTCGTTTGTAGGGTCTCGGTGCGTCGTTGAAATTGTTCCTGAGGAGCTGGGCTACTTACTTCTCGAGAGGGTGTTTGGATGGATGAGTGTGGATCAGTGTTGCTGAAACGCGGTAGAAGCTTGAGATAAGAGAGATCGGAGGAACGATCGACCGATTATCGATTAGATTTGATTACACTTCGCTCTGCTCTAGAACTTTGAAGGTCTTGTTATCTTGGGAATTGAATTCGAGAGTGGGGTTACCATGGTGAAGGCGACAGTGTTGCTATTTCTCCTGGCGCTATTAAGTAAGTTCTTTTAGAATCTAATCTAATCTAACCCGACCTATTAACCTGACCTTACTCCTAACCTGACCTTACTTTATCTTTAATAATTCGATCTAATATATAGTAGTAGAGATGTACAGTAATAAGTTTTTCTGTCTTGAGACTAGGTTTAGCAACAAGCCAGTATCAGAAGAATGCATTCTCTAGGAGGCATGTATGTATGTATGTAAGTTTGTAAGTATGCATGTACGTAAGTATGCATGAATGTATGTATGTAAGTATGCATGTACGTAAGTATGTAAGTATGCATGTACGTAAGTATGTAAGTATGGATGAATGTATGTATGTAAGTATGCATGTATGTATGTAAGTATGTAAGTATGCATATACGTAAGTATGTAAGTATGCATGAATGTATGTATGTGAGTATGTAAGTATGCATGTATGTAAGTATATAAGTATGCATGCATGTATGTATGTAAGTATGTATGTATGTATGAATGTCTGTAACGTGCGCATGTAAGTATGTATCGAGACTATAGCGCCATTTAGGTCCCTGGCAAAAGCGCTGCCTAAGAAGTGTTGGAGTCCACAACTGATTGTGCGCATTTTCCACTGTCCACAGATTCTTCGACTGGTAAGCGGATGCGATGGATTCCGAACACCGACTTCAGTAACCCAGACAACTGGAATCCCAGAGGAGCGCCATGCCGAAACGATCACGTGACCTTTCCAGCCAAAGCGCCATCTGTATATGTTCAGACGAACCAGACCCTGATGGAACTTGTAAGAGTGCTATATATATAAATATTTAATTATATAACATTTTTACTTTCAGTTTAAGTTATAATTAAATTGCAGATTGTTAACAATTATGATTTGGTCAAGCATTTTAACTGACCTTCGCACTTTTCACCATCGTCGTTGTGGTCTTGATGACCATTATCATCATCTTACTCTTGGTTTGTTCGCCATCTTCTTAGTCTGTACTGTTGTCGCCGTTATCGTCGTCGTTGTCGCTGTTGTCGTCGTCTTCATTGTGATTACTGAATCACTGTATGTCAGGTCTTACCGAGCGATGGAGAGATGGTTCTTGCGGAGGGTTCGACCTTGACCGTTTCAGAAACCCCGGACTCTTCTTGTACCGGAAGGAGTGAGTATACTGCCTGAACAACTGCGAGCCTCAGGATCATACCTTGGGATCGCCTGTCAGATTCGGGGTCATATAATGACCATGATGATGACAACAAAGACGATGATGATGATGACGACGACGACGATGATGATGATGATGACCACAATGATGAAGAAGATGACGATAATTGTAATTGTAATCTGACATTTATAAAGCGCCACTTCAAGAATAGACTCATCAGAGGCGCTCCCGACCCTAACCAGTGAGACCACTGTCAAATAATACAGTCTTCAGGCGCTTGCGAAACTGCGGAAGGGACAAACCTAGGAACTCAAGACGCAGCTCTCGGGAAAGGCGATTCCAGCTATTAGGTCCAACGTAGGCAAAGCTTCTAGACTGAGCTGTAGCAGTGCGCATACGAGGGACAGTCAGGAGTTCAAGGGGGCCGACCGGAGAGTGCTACGGCCTGGAACCAAGGAGACCGAAATGCAGATAATGAAGATGTCGATTATAAAGATGTAACGACAGCGATGATTAGGATGATAACGGCGTCGGACGATGCTGCTGTGCTGCTGCTGCTGCTGCTGCTGATGATGATGATAATGATGATGCTTATGATTATGATGGCGATAATGATAATGATGATGATTGCAATGATGATTATAGTCGATGTCGATGAAAACTGACGATCGAATGATGATATTAGGCTAAATTCAAAAGAGAACGATGGATACATACTGATGATTGATTTGCAGCTGTTCGATTCATCGCTGATGCCCCGAAATCCTGGTTTGATTCGATCAACTGGTGCGTGACCAGCGACTCGAGTGACGAGTGCCTGGCCAACCAAACGGATCTGCTCGACACGGAACGAATTCCCTGCCAGTCAGATGACGTGATCTTTCCCGCCGGAAATGGATTCTTCGTAAACCTCGAGAGCGGCGCTAAGATTCGAATAGGAAGCCTTAGACTTGGAAGTGAGGTTAGACCGAAAGCATGGGTGAGACATGCTGTTAAGCTATGGTTAAGCAATGGCTGACCACTTGGGCAAGATCAGTTCGTCTCTTTAGAGTGTCAAAATGATAGACTGATCAATTCATTCATTCAATAAATCGTTCGTTCTTTTATTCTTTTATTCGTTCGTTCATTCGCTCATTCATTCGTTTATTACTTTGTTCATTGTTTCTTTTATTCCTTGATTCCTACCTTCCTTCCTTTCTCAGTTCAGTGTAAGCTCTCTGCAACCAAGTCTACTTACTTAATGCAGCTTGCACAACTTCTCTGTTCTCATTCGTTCCTCATTCTTGAATGGTCCCGCCTTTCTGCTTAAACTGACCAATGATATCTTACCAATTCATTTGTGCTGAAGCTAATGTAGCATTTTCTTTTTCCGTTTTTCTTTTTCCGTTTCTGAGGATTGGTTAACTGACTGACTGACTGACTCTTACACTTCACATGTGATCGAAAGGTCTAATTTTATTCTTCAGCAAATGAACACTGAAACTTTCCGTTCATACCTCGATAGTGAAAACGGTAGGAAGCAGTTCATTGGTGAGAACAGTTCGATCGCCACACCCACGACGGTCACGATTGGTGGAATCGTTTGCACAGACGTGACTGGCTGCAACTGCGGCAATGTAAGTGTGCCAAATACATAAATACGATGCAATAGGCTTACCTCATTAAAAGCTCCGCCCCTGCGTCAAAACTGTAGCCTATTACTTTAAGAGTTTGCATGTTTGTTGAACGAATCAACTAAGGCTGTCTTTTTATAGAATTTCACTTCAGAATCATAGGCTAACGAAATTTTCTCAGAAAGACTGATGTAGCCTGATAGATGTAAAATATTGTCTAGTTTTTATTTTTTTTTAAATTCAAGTTTTAAACTCTTTATTTTCCGGAACGTTTTTTGTTTTTTCCAGTCTGTTGCTTAAATTTGTGTTTGAATAAATTTGAATAACAACGAGGATGAAGTTTTTCAAGGATTTTAGCCTATATATCTCTTGGATTAGAAGATTGTGGGTGGAGCTCAGCCGAATGTTGTTTCTTGATTTACATGTTTGTGGGCGTGGCTGAGTGACTGATTGGTTTGTACCAGTGTTGTAGGCGTTGCCTACATATATGGGCGTGGCTGAAGCGATTGCTTTCTTATTTTTCAAGGGTAGAGCGTGGCTCATCTGTTGGCTAAACCCCGCCCATTTGTTATCAGTTGCAGAGTCGCATCTGCGCCTTTCAGTCCAGCCGCTGTGCGCATGTGTCTTGTAAAAGCGCAATTCTTCCCGATGGTCACTGTTGTCACCTCTGTGGTCAGTATTCCGGCTTGACCAAAATGGCCGTCATACAGTAAATAAACGAAGAACAATTTCAAATGCAATGTAACGAACATTCTATTCTCTTCGCAAATAAATAAGTCGTGGAATTAATCCTCGATAACTAATCTGGAGGATTATAAGTAATGATATACATAAGTAAGTAAATTTTAAAGCAGACCTAAGTTCGCAGTCGATTGACTTGGAGAATTAGTGTGACTTCGAGTGCACAAGTATCTCGATGGAAAGATAATTTGGACTCGTATACAGGCACTAGTGTGCTTATAAATAAATAAACTATCTATAAAAATAAATAAATGATCGAATCAAGGTAATAAGCAGATCAATCAATCTCTTAATCGCGCAATCAATAAACCCTACCCAACTAATTAATCAACCCAAAAATCAACTATTCAATCAATAAGTCGTTCAAAAAATGAATCAACGAGTCAATCAACAAGCCAGTTAGTTAATTAGTTATGTAGATACTTAATATAGCGCCTTTGTATTGCTTGACTATGCTAGCAAAGTGCTGTATACCTTGTAAGGTAGGCCATATAGTCTAATAGGCTCTTATAATTAGCCAACTGATTTCTGCGCGGTTATTTTTTGTTAGGTGCACTACTTTCACTGGACTACGGAGCGGGATTCAAACTGAACAACTTGAAGAACTTAATCGATGATACTTTTCGAAGACTCGTGAGTTGCCCAATCTGAAATAAAACCAAAACACGGCTTTCTAATGTATTTATTTATTCATTCATTCATTCATTCATTCATTCACAATTAGAACCATCAAGAATAGAGTGCATGCTGAAACTCCGCCACTGCCGTGTGCGAGCGGTGCCAGTCCGAAGCCTGGATAGGAGAGGAGGGCGACGCTAATCATCCTCTTTATGACACAGCATCGTTAAACAGAAACTATACACACGTGCTGCATCAAATATTAGTAGTAGAGTAAGAACTAATATAATCTCGGTCCACTGTAGATTTACCTTGCTATATTTTATTACTGTTATTGGTGGGTATATACTTATTAACATAGGCCTACGTTATTGGATATGTGCAGTTTTTACACGTCTTTCTATAGCCACCATACAGCCTCAATCCTTCTAATTTTGCAGGGAATATATCGAGTGAGATCTTTTACCACTTTCCTGTCCATCTGAGTGGACGCCAAGCCATACCAGCAGGTCCAGTTAGAATAAGACAGTATTTGCAAATATTTATTAGTGTTAACGTTCGCGGCAGCTTCAACATAAGCATTAGTATCAGTATAAGTAACACCATTCGTATTTATTTGTTTTTTTTTTATTGAATCATCAACAACAGTTATTTACAAGAAATTGGAAATTCTACAAGAGAAATTCACATGTTACTGTTGAGATGTCAATGGGACAAACCTTAGGGGTCGCTAGTAGTAGCCTAAAAGCATCGAAAAGCTACATCCCATGCTTTATAGAGAATCTTAGGGAAGGTGCTGATTTCCTACTTCTAAGCCCTTGAGCGGGGAGTTAACGAACCCCAAGACCCTGGACACGAGGTCAGCGCATCTCAAGATTTGCCGTTCACTCCCGTCTTATAACGCCGGTACCATATTTACATCAACATATGTGTATGTGCGATATTCATCGGCTGCTATTATAATTCGTTGATGCAAATGATTCGACTTGATGTCTAGTGAAACCAGAAAACGTGGCTAAACTCATCGTTGATGATTCATCCACTACGAAATTTACAGTTCAGAAAGTACCTTCGAAAAAGCAGGCCTCGTGTGGGGCACATTAGTAGGGTTAATTTAGCAGGGTATACATCGCTTCAGGCATTTTTTACCGATCACACCGCTACATACATCAGGGGCTTGTGCACGTTTTATATAATCCACTACTCGGCTATGTCATTGCAGTGCTCTATTTTAATGTACATGTGAATTTATATAGAGCCTGTTTCAGAAGGAACTACTCAGCAGCGTTGTTGGCATGATAGCCCCGAGGAAAAATGTGAGATTTTAAGATATGCTACGTTCTCTTTTATTCTAAGCAAAGCTCCAGAGGGTTGATACCTTTCTTGCCAAGGTCGTTGCTTGATCCTGTCCATGAACAAATGCATTAGACCACGAACTAGACCGTAGTCGTCTGTCTGTCTACCTGCGTGACCTTTGGATCTGAACTTGGAACCGAACCTGACCATACCTGCCTCGTCCATTTTGTTTTTGATTGATCGCACTTGTTAGTAAGCTGATTCCCGACAGTTTAGTTTATTGGCGTTGAATAAAATCCGGAAATGACGATGACTGTTAGACTGCCTGCGTCGTCTTCACACGATTCTTGTCGCTGATGTTGAGCGGCTTAGTAGATCTAAGTGCGACATGAAACCTGATCGATAAGGCTGATCGAAGTGGCGTAATTGACTGGTGATGCGATCGATTACCGTGTGACATGCTTGGTCGGCGACTGGCCTCGTGACGATTGGCAAAGTGTAACAGAGACAGTGGGGGCTCGTGCCTCCCCTTAGGAAGGGTACTGAACTAGTGAGAGAGACGCTTCCTCCTTTCTTCCGTCTAATCGCACTCTGAACTGTTGAGTCGTGGAATAATTTTTCTTCAGTTGAAAGCACCCTGCATAATTATAGGCCAAATAATTGACAATAAATTCCAAAGGGAATCGTTGATTGATGAGGCTGTTTCGAAAGACTGTCGTTGATTGATGATGCATTGACTGATGATGCAATCGGCTTTAGGATGTTTTGCTTTAACTTCTCAACTGGTCAACATTCTTCCGCTATTCAGATTCAGATATTGTGACTCTGCTCAGTAAGCGCCTGAATTGAATGGTTATTCACACAATCAAGCAATCGATCAACCAGTCAATCAATGAAGCAAGCAAAACAATCATTCGATCGATCCATCCATCCACCAGTCAGTCAATCACTCAAGCAGTCAGTAAGTGTAGTTTGTGTATATGGACTTGTAGAACGTTGGTCAGGATGTAGTGAAGACGATTATCTCCAAGTTGGACAACGATCGAATCCAAGTCGTCCTTGAGTCGACAGACGATGGAGGAGGAGCCGCCCAAGTGGGAAGAAGTGTCAAGGAGGAACTGGACAGAGGTTCGACCAGTCTATTAGTTACTTCAGTCAGTCAGGCAGTCAGTCAGTCATTTAGTCAGTCACAATCAAGTCAGTCAGTCAGAATCAAGTCAGTCACAATCAAGTCAGTCAGTCAGTCAGCTATTTAATTCGTTCACTTCTTCACTCACTCACTCATTCGTTTACTCACTTCCTGACTCACTCGCGCACACATTTATTGACTTTGTTTTTCATTCGAAGTTGTTTTGTCTCTTTCTATTCTTTAGATCCGAGATACGGAGCAATGAGGGTTAACCTTTCCCTATCCGAGAGCAGTTCGCCAGAAGCCCATAAAGGTATTTATGAGGCCATGTGTAGCCGGCCAATCTTCAAATACGTCTATGCTTCGTTATGTAACGGTCTGCTTTTCTGTCTGTCTTTCTGCCTGCCTGTCTGTCTGTCTGTCTGTCTGTCTTTCTGCCTGCCTCACCTTTTGAAGGTTACTGAACCAGTAAGAGAGACCCTTCCTCCTTTCTTCCGGCAAATCGCACTTTGAACTGTACAGTCGTGGGATAATGTTTCTTTCAGTTGAAAGCACCCTGTGTAATTATAGGCCAAATAATTGACAATAAATTCGAAAGGGAATCGTTGATTGATGAGACTATTTCGACATTCTGTGTCTGTCCGTCCGTCCGTCCGTCCGTCCGTCCGTCCGTCCGTCCGTCCGTCCGTCCGTCCGTCCGTCCGTCCGTCCGTCCGTCCGTCCGTCCGTCCGTCCGTCCGTCCGTCCGTCCGTCCGTCCGTCTGTATCATAACATGCATCAGTCCCCTTGATCGCCTTAGGTATATTATTAGACTGGAGTCTTATATTTTGCTAAATGGCTTGAATTTGACAGGTGAGAAGCCGATGGGATCAGGGGGCATCGCTGGCATCATCTTCGCCATCCTTCTCATCGCCATCTTCCTCCTGGCTGCTGCTTACTGCTATCGAAACAGGGACAAGTTCCAAAGGTAGGCCACAGAGTATACTCACATCCATAGCTAGGCCATTCGCATATACAGAACTACGTTTTTGTGTTCTATTACTATTCGCAAGATGGCGCCGGAGTTATAGGTCGCCTTTTATAATTGTATTAAATGGACCACGGACCAAGTTTCTAAGGCTATTATTATATAGACAGGGTATGCATCCACAATTTTCTTACTTTGTTGTTTCACAAATGTTGTATATGCATCAACATAGAGCTTGTTGAATATTTCTATGTGTGGCCTCATCTATAACCGTTCACATGTAGGATTACGTAGTGTTAAGTCTGTGTGTCTGTCGGTGTGTCTTTCTGTGTGTTTGTCTGGGTATCTGCCGCTATGTCTATCTGTCTGTCTGTCTGTCTGTCTGTCTGTCTGTCTGTCTGTATGTCTGTCTAACGGTCCATTGATCCCTCCATTTGTATCTTTTCTCAGTCATTGATTCCTTCTCTTCATTCTCTGTCCATTTATCTCACGTTCTACTTTCTCCTATCTTTCGATCCATCCATCGATCTAATCTAATCTAAAGACTTCTTTAGCGCCGTTATCATAATAGCCAAGACATGAGTCGATGGTCGCTTCAAGTGAAAGTCGCAATCGAAATCATAGTCCGTTGAAGAAGCCCGATCGATCAACGAAGACAGTATTAGATAATATAATTTACTTTTCCTGCATACGGTGGAGCTATATCATTTCCAGGCCGAGACTTCCGGAAATCTCGCTGCCGTCGCTGCCTGACTTCCGGCGCTACTTCCGGCAAGACAGCGACCGAGGCAGCGAACCCGAGTTCGAACTTCGGCAACAATCGGTCAGCTTCGACAATCGGGTCTTTGAGGGAAATCTCTCAGGATTCGAAAATCCGACCTACGGAGACCTTTTCTCGGTACACATCTCGCGCGATTATGCAAATGAACTCATGAGATCATGCAGATTAATTCACCAAATTATTCAAATTTATTCACAAAATTATGTACATTAAGTCAGTAAAATATGCAAATTAATTGTACAAGGTTGCAAGAATTTACCCTACGAGACTTAGGGTCAACTTCAACTTTATTCAGTTTTATTCATCCTGTTGAGATCATTGCCTGCTTATTAAGTTCAGTCATTGCTTTCGCTCTGCATACTTACATGCATGTACACATACACACACATACAAATATACACCATGTATACATGCATACGTACATCATGCATACACATACATAATAGGCCTACACACATACACATGCACACATACACACATACATGCACATATACATACATATACATACATACACATGCATTCACATACATTCTCACACATACATTCATACATACACACATACATATATATACATGCATACATACATACATACATTCCTACATACATACATACATACATACATACATACATAGTAGTAAGATAAGGGTTGGTTCTAGTTTGGAGGTGAGCCAGAACCAACCCTTGTCTTACTACTATACATGCATGCATGCATACATCAACTGCTTGAGCATGGCTGTAATAACTCCTTTATTAAAAGACTGTTATGCATGAGACTGCTAGCTAGCATCGGCTCTAGAGTGCCATCAAACACTGTTTCGATATGCGACCCAGATTCGGCCTTATTAGTATCGTCTGCTTTAAGGTGTCAGGCAGGTCAAATTAGACTGATGCAAAACAAAACATGGTCACTTAAGGTAGGGTAAGGTAAGCCTAAAAGCCACTCTCAGCTAAACAATACTTAAATTTTATAGCGCCACTACCCTATGTCTCTGAGCATCGACAGTCTTAGGCTCGAAGCCTCACATACGTTCTGAGTCACAGGGCACGGCGCCCAACCATCGTTTGTCGACTGAGTAATGTTGAGTAACACAAACGGGCGCTATATCAATATTCGTTACTTTACATTTCGTTCTTGTGTCCGTATTTGCTCAGAATCTGCAATTCGATTCTCCGGCTCAGACCTTCGGACCAGAGAAAGAAGGATTTAGCAACCCTACGTACGCCACCCCCCAACCCGTAAGTCTATCGTTTTTAGATTGCATCATCATCATCATCATTGTACCACCACCATCGTCAACATCATTATCTTCATCATCATCATCATCATCATCACCGTCGTCATCACTGTGGTCGTCTTCGTCGTCATGATATACGATGGTTCGTTAATTCGTTTATTATTTGTACCTGTGTATGCACGTCCATATTTATATAGCGCCTTTTAAGAGCCTCTCAAGCTCACCATCATCAGAACATTTATGCGATAATGGCGTTTAGTCCTCCGTCAGACTGGAGATGCCCAGTCGAAATCCAATAGGAGTGGCGTTTGGTTCTTACAGGACGAATCGAAAGACTCTGCTCCTCAGCCTGACTACATCCTCTACGACGTTCCACCGAAAGAACCTCCCAGAAAACAGCAGAAGACGAAACCGGAAGCAGAACCGGGAAAGGGCGAAGAGAAGACGTTGGGGAGTGGCACGAAAGACAGTTCGGATGAGTCGAAGAAGGCTGACACGCTGGGCAGGATGTTGATGAGTCCGTTTCGACTGGTCACGTCGAGACTGCGAGGGACTCGACTGGAAGAAGACGAGGCCCCAGAGCCAAAGGAGGAAAGACCGAAGGAAGATGCCCCCGGTTCAGGGCGGAAAGAGCCCGAGGTCGAGAAAAAGAGGATGAGGGTAAAGTTCGGCCGGCCAAAGGACCACGAGCGTCTGGAAGAGATTGGGGAAGATGAAGACAAGGAAGAGAACGAGAGGAAGGAGCAGAAGGTGGAAAAGAAACCCGCAGAGGAAGCAAGAGGAAGTTCCGCGGCAGGATTCGGAAATCCTCTGTACGGCGATGAGGGTCATGGCGCAGTCGTCGACAAGGACCTTGGCGAGGCTGGAACAACCGGAAGTGGTGCCGCCGCTGATCGGACTCGAAGAAACCGAGCTGGATTCGAGAATCCACTTTTCGAAGATTCAAAGGTGAGCTAAATGCGCTACGTAGATGCTGATTTGCATAGCTTTATATCCATCTTATTGCACTTGTAATTCAACCATTTAATCGTAATCGTAATCTCGAGATTTCTACAGCGCCCAACGAAAGCTAAGTCGCGGGAACCAGCTTATTCACACGCGCTCAGTCAAAACAAATTCTATAGGCAAAAGGGTTCGGTTCCAGGTCAAGATCCAAGAGATAGGCAGGCAGGCAGTCATACGACTAAGGTGGGTGGTGTTCGGATTTGGATTTAAAGATATCGTGAGTCTCTCTTGAAACCCGGCGCCATATTAATGTAGAGTAATATTACATTCTACATCCATTACTGAAGTTACTGAGTGACTGACTAGTGCGTCCGCGGTTCAACCCCTGCGTCTAATTTTTATGTAGCGCTATAGAAATTCTCTAGTTTGCGGTTTATAATTTCAAGCACAGATCAAGTACCTATATGCAAATACAAAACAACTACGCATCACGCGAAAGTATGCATGCTGCAAGTATGTGTACTATAAATTACAGCTGAGGTACACTAACATACCAAGTACATTCAAACTGTATTCCAAGATCTTCAGAGTACTCTTGCCAAGTACTTCATGGAGTTCTGCGTCGGATGTTTACTTTCAGGAGAGATTCCAGACGTCAGACGAGACTCGTTCAGTTTCGGTCGCTGGCGCTACAGAAGTTGACGACGACAGCACAGCGTAATGTGGACTCATGAAATCAATGTCTAGTATCAGCAGACACACTGAAGAACATTAGACTCTTCACTTAGAGAAATGTCCAGCTGGTCACTTTAGTATGAGCAATATTTGCTTAATGATGAACTTATTAATGACTTTACATGTCATTATCACCACTTAGGCTTGCGTATGCAACTCTTATTTTGTGAAATACTCAGATGACGCTGTATCTACATTACATGTGTTACGTTACATGAATGACTTCTATAACGCCGTTATTAAAATATCTAGGCCATCAGTCGATGGTCGCTTCAAGGAAATCGTAATAAAAAATCAGCATCAGCTGGAGAAGCAAGGTCAAGTTTCGGTAGATCAGAGAAACCAGAAATTTGGCTAAGGTGGCTAAGCAATTTCAAACATAATAAACATACATACGTACATGTATGCATACGTACATGCACACATACATGCACACACATACCCTATACATACATTCACACATACTTACACACATACATGCATACACACAAACTTACACATAGACTTATATACATAGTGGCCTAAAGTAAGACGGTTTCTGACGAACACCAATACTTAAAAACTCTAACGTTCCTTAAGAGGCGCTAAATAAATTGAATTGCCACCTGCATCCAAATTAAAATGAGAAATCGTCAAGGGCTGATTATCTGTAGAGAGACCTTGGCGCGCCATCGACTCGTGCATTTCGCGTCAGAGATCTAGGTGACACAGACATCGATACTTAACTAGATTATCCGTCACTACCACCACCGCCATCATCATCGTCATTATTAGTAAAAACATCATCTTCATCGTCGTCGTCATCATCGCTGTTGTCGTCGTTATCATAATCATTGTCTGCATTAGCAGCAGCAGCAGCGTGCCTTGTCTCAAAAGTAGTCGTTTAATTAGCGACATGGGAGTAAACTTGTCTCAACTGATACGGGTGAGGGAGTTATTCCACCCACCCTTTCACCCACCCGACCTGCCTTCTCTCATCTCAACCTACTCACTAATCTTGGGTGTCTGTCCGTTTGTCCGTCCCAGTCTGTCTGTCTGTCTATCCATATTTCATATAGATTACTGTGTATTGTTGTAATTGGTGGTGGTGGTAGTTATGGTTGTGGTGGTGGGGCTGGTGATGGCGGTGGTGGTGGTTGTAGCGGTGGTGGTGGTGGGATTGATGATGGTGATTTTGGTTGGGGTGGTAACGGATGATTTTCTTTTGAAATATTATGGAATAATTTATCTCAAAATACTAATTTGTACTTAACCATGACTGTATTGCAACTTTGATCAAATTAATTATCAAGCATCGTATTGTTTTCTTCGCATTAGCGTAACTTCCAATGAAGTTAGTCTATAAGTTTAAATGTTGTAATGCTTCGGGGTAACTTTTCTTCTTCCTATACTCTGTCTGTCCTTTCCTTTTGTTTACGCGTCAGTCAGTCAGTCAGTCAGTCAGTCAGTAAGTCAGATAGACAGACAGTCAGTCAGTCAGATAGACAAACAGTCAGTCAGATAGACAGACAGTCAGTCGGTCGGTCAGTCGGTCAGGCAGTCAGTCAGTCAGTCAGTCAATCAGACAGACAGACAAATAAACATTCAATCAGCCAGTCAGTCAGTCAGTCAGTCAGTGTGACCCTAAGCCTCAGTAATCGTAATCGTAAACTCCAAATTTCTAAAGGACTACTTTAAAGCTAAGCGCAGGGTACCAGCTTATTCACAAGCGCTGCGTCAAGTCAGTGGGGTTGTCCAAAGATGCCATGTCAATAACGAAGTCCGGTTGTCAGAAGACCGAGAGAGACAGAGAAGGGGAAAGGAACTGTTAGAGTGGGTTGTGTTCAAGCTGAGAGAAATGGGAAGGCAATCAGTAACAATAAATTATAACAAACTAAGATTTAAAAAGCTGACAATACGAGCTATCATATCAGAGTAAAGGAGCATATATGTATAGGTGGTTATTAGCCTGTTAAACTAGATTTGAGGTACACATAATTTGGCATATAATGTAATTCGAGTACTTCATCCAGACATTTGATATCGCGTTCTCCTTAGAACGTTATATTGATGTTTAGCCGTATGTCGATCGCATAAATTTGCATATTGTTAAGACGTCTCTGTCTCGATGTTGGCTTGCTGCGGATCTGTCTCCTCGAAAACAGGTCTCTCTTCTGGCAGCTTATACCCACCTCTAGGTGGAGTACGTAGGCTCCCACGAGCGGCGACCCGTACGCTGCCTAGGGCACTGTCTCGGGCACTGCTATGCGCGCTGCCAAGAAAGCTGCCCGACGTTTGATAGCCATGTTTCTTGCCGAAGTTGAATCCACTGGATTTGGTTCCGCTGCCTGTGCACAGAAAGAAGACCACAACGATATGAAAAAGACTAATGTCCCAGACGTAAAACTTGAATCAAAGGCACAGTTAATCTTCGAAAGTAGGTCACCTATGAGTATGAGAAGGCTACGAATAATACTGACTACAGGTATGTATGTATGTATGTATGTATGTATGTATCCAGGCACTTGTATAGCGCGTTTTAAGAAATTCACTAAGGCGCTGCAGGGAGACTATCGAAGATTACCGAAAAGATGCGTCTTAAGACGAGCCGAGAATGTTTCTTGAGATGCTGAGGCGGCTAGAGATCGAATTTCTGGGGGCAGACTGTTCCAAAGAAGCGTTCCCACACAGGAAAAAGCACGATTAGCCCGTGGCGTCGTGCAGGAGAGCGGAACTGTGAGCTGGCCACGAGCAGCAGAGCGCAGCCTTTGACGACCCGGTTGGCTCGCAACAGGTATGAGAAGCTCTCTGATGTATTCTGGAGCCGAACCAGCGATCGAGATCCTGTCTCTTAGAAGTATTTTGAATTGGATTCTCTTCTTGATCGGAAGCCAGTGCAGAGTATCACGCATATAGGTTGAGCTGTGCGAGAATTTAGGCAGGTTGGCCAAGATCCTGGCCGCGCTGTTGAGGACCGACTGCAGCTGACGAATTCGGAACTTTGGCAGGCCTGCTAGGACTGAGTTGCATTAGTCCAAGCGCATCACGATGAAAGAGTGAACCAGGGTGGCCGCAGCACCGTGAAATAAACTGCGCCGTATGACCCTGGTAATGTTCGTTCAGTGTTGCGATGGCTAAAAAGGGTCACCTTCCTGAGAACAAATCGACAGTGAGTGGGACTTTCCCACAAGCGAGGAAGGAATACATTACTGAGCTTGAGAATGCGTCATTGGACTTGGGGAATGCATCACTGGCTTTCAAGAAAGTGTCATTGGTCCTGGGAATGCGTCATTGGCCTTTGAGAATGTGTCACTAGCCCTGGAAATGTGTCGGTGGGATCGAAATACATCATTGGCCCTGGAAGAGCGTCATTGGCACTGGAAATGTGTCACTGACATTAGGAATGCGTCATTGGCTTTGGGGAAGCGTCATTGGCTTTGGGGAAAGCGTCATTGGCCTTGGGAAAAAGCGCCATTGGCTTTGGAGAATGCGTTGGTGACTTTTTGATGGATAGACCCATGCGTGGCTATCTTTGCTGGGCCTTGTCGAATGTCGCCCCTTGACTAAAACTGACCTCATATGAATTCGATTTGATTAAGCGCCGGCAACAAATATTCACAGTTTATGGGGCTAAGGATATTTTCGCGATTTAAAAGTACATCTTCCTCTTACCGGAAACAACATATCAGAGTCACGCGGAAAAAGTGCCTCTCGAAATCAGATTGGATGCGTCTTTGGCATCTTAATGGCCTATATAATCTTTCGCAGGTGCTAAATAAATATTCGTCTTTGAATTATCATGCAGTTATTTTTCTCCATTTCCAATCCTTTTGCGATTCGGGAAATGACGCTAATGGTCTTCCATAAAAATCTCGCTCCGAAGTCTTGCGCCCGCGGATGATGTAATGTCAGTGTCGTCCTTTCATAATTTGAATAAATTCTTACACGAACCTCCTGTGTTCTTGATATAGCGCTATTACGTCTACCGGACCGGTGGAACGATTGCGAAGCTCTTCCCTAATCTGGCATTCCTTTAGTCGTGGTCATCGGTAGCTAGCATTTTATATGGACACAGCTTCTTGTCAGAGGTTATTCAATGGCCTTGCATTAGCTGAGTTCTGTTGAACTCGTATTGGATTCGCCGACCAATAGCGGCAGATCGAGATTTCCCCGGGCACAGATTGTAAATAGATCAGACGGGCACAGACCTAAATTTCAGGAGAAGGATAGAGACTTCCCAGACATAGGCGTAAATAGATCAGACCGACACAGATCTAAATTTCAGCAGAAGGAAAGAGATCTCCCAGACATAGACCTTGATAGATCAGACGTACACGAACCTAAGTTTTAGCAGAAGGACAGAGGTTTCCCAGACATAGACCTTGATAGATCAGACGTACACAGACCTAAGTTTTAGCAGAAGGACAGAGGTTTTCCAGACATAGACCTTGATAGATCAGACGTACACAGACCTAAATTTAAGCTGAAGAACGACTGTCACGCCGAGACAAGCACACCTCGATTTAATTAGATTTCTAAAAAGCTTCAATACAAAGAACAGACAAATGCGACAGGTTCGAAATTGGCCAATGGTTGATGGGTCGATCGGTGAGGCAATTCGGCGAAATGTCAGGCAAATACACATACAGCCAAACACACAGACAGATACACAGCCAAACACACTGATGGACGCACAGACTTCCCAATACACAGACGGAGAGAAAGACATACTGTGTGGCAGAGAAGAAAACTACATGCATATAGACTCCAAGACAGATGCAGACCTGATAAACATACAGTACAGACCGACCGACCGACCGACAGACAGACAGACAGACACTTTCTTACTTACTGCGACTGAACTTTGCTGTTTTAGTCGTGGCGCAGCAACACAATGCGGTCTTATAAATCTGACCTAAAAGAAAACCATAAAAATATAACAAAAATAGAAGTAGGAGACTACAACAACTACTACTGCTGCTACTACCACTACTACTACTACTGGTAGTGGTAGTAGTAGTAGTAGTAGTGGCAGTAGTAGTAGTGGTAGTAGTGGTAGTAGTAGTAGTAGTAGTAATGGTAGTAGTGGTAGTAGTAGTAGTGGTAGTAGTAGTAGTAGTAGTAGTAGTAGTAGTAGTAGTAGTAGTAATATTCTAGGATTAATAAAATGCAATAACATTCTGGGATTGGCTCTCGTACACGATAGCGGCTTCTACCTTTCAAGAGGCGAGGTTATGGTTTTAAAGTTGCTTTTAAAGGTCTTATCCGCGGATTTTCGTTGCCTTCTTGCATATGGTTCTGTATTTGTGGCAGCTGAGTCGGTATCTGATACTTTTTATAAATTCTCTGACATTTTTACACCTTTAATCGGCGCTTTACACCCATACACCCACTCCCCATATCACGCCTCTGGATCGCACCTGTTCTTTGGTTCGTGTTACTCTATAAACCTTGAAAGCTAGTTCACCTGGGTTTTCTTCCATTGCGTTCGCTGTGCTCTTAATGAACAACATGTCGAGCCAACATTCTTCCCCTTTGGGGCCTCGTAGAAGGCAGAAGGGGTGTTGCAGTGTATGTCGGGCCGTGTTAAAGTTACGCAATAAAGAAGAAATGATTCATCTCCATGGACATCGTAATAATCGCTGCCCTCTTTTGCATAAACCCCAGCTAAGCAACCTTCTACTCACCAACCGTCTTGTATCTCCAGATAACTCTGGATACCCTGCGGCTATCCCCCTTCCCACTACCCTCATGCGGAAACATTTTCCTCTGACAACACTGCAGCAACGGAGGGACATTTAAGAGCTTGTTGGCAGCTTTATCTAAGGGAGCTCGGCATCCCCTTTCTTGGTGACCCGACAAAATAGCCCCGACAAAATAGCCCCGGCACAAAATAGCCCAAGACAAAATAGCCCCGCTGTTACTCGTGTGGCGAGGCGCTAATACGCGAAACACGGAATTGCTCACAATCTTAGTATTTAGATTAATGTATACTATACCCAAATTTTACTGACTGTTCATTATACTTAAATCTAGAGATTACAAAAGACTACCTTTAAAGTTTTCTGTGCTGTAGGTATTAACGTTTTCGTTGTAATGACAACATGAATAATATTAAAAGTTTCACTTGTTTTGTTTACGGGGCTATTTTGACGGGGCTGTTTTGTCTATGGGGCTGTTATGTCGGGGCTATTATGTCGGGGCTATTATGTCGGGGCTATTTTGTCGGGGCGATTTTGTCGGTGCGCCCCCTTTCTTCTACTCCTGGCCGCAGACCACTGCGTTCATCGGTTCAGGGCGATCTCGCCGTCCCTCTAGCTCGAACTGCCACCGCTCAGCGCCGTAGCTGTGCTATTGCTGGCCCTGCTTCTTGGAATGACTTACCTGCCGACCGTCGACGGGAGCTTCTCTCCCTCTCCCCTCCCTCTTTCGCAAGCGCTTGAAGACCGTAATATTCTTCCTCTTCCCCTTATCTCTCTTCTCGCTTCAAATTCAAACACCATTCACCGTAGCCGTCCGACTGTCTGACTGCCTGTCTCCTGGATCTTGACTTGGAACTGAAGAACTGAACCCTTTTGCCTATCGATTTTGTTTTGACTGAACGCATGTGAATAAGCTGGTTCCCGCTACTCAGCTTTCGTTGGGCGCTGTAGAAATCTCAAAGTTACGATTACGATATTCCCCAGTTCTGGGATGACGGGCCGGGAGCGCCTCTGATGAGGTCACCTTGAAGCGGCGCTTTACAAATTTACGATTACGATTACGATTAGCAGTGCGTAAAGATCGTGTCACACTAAGCGTAACCTCCACGGATTTCGTTAAAACCGAAGGCAGTTTTTCTCATCAATTAAGCTTAGACGAAGGCGAGGCACGGATCTGCGGAGATACAGGCAGATGGACAAATTAAAAGTCATAGGTCAATAGGGACACAGATCAATCATGCAGGAATCAGATAATCGATCAGTCATCGATCAACCAACCGAACGAATCATCCATCAACGTCATTTGGTTTGTAATATAGTGACTTTTGTCGCTCAGTTATCATAAGGTAAGAGGCGTCAATCGATCTATGGTCGCTTCAACTCAGACTGTATTCAATACTCACGAGAAGACTATCACTGGTCATCATAATTTCTGTTTCATTAAGAAATCTGAAATTATGAAATTATGGAAAACGCCTACGATCCCTCGTCCAGCCGATGGACACATGGCGTGTTAACAAATGTCTTACTTGCTTACTTGCTTGGTGATCGTTTGGATTTTTATATTTTAGTATCACGTAAGTTTTGAAAAAAACTGCTTCCAGTTTTAACGAGGTTACGTGTAAAGTGAAACGATCTTTTCGCACTACTGGCTCTTTATTGTCTCTCTGATCTTGATTCAAGACGTTTCTTGTATCAGGGTGCTTATCCCCTACAGGCTGCCTTTCTGTCTTGGAATTAACCAGATTGCTATTCTGTTTCGGGTGCCATTGATTCATGCGTAAGAATAAATTAGAATAGATTAGACTGAAGCGTTGCTTATATTTCAGTGCTTATTTCTGCATAAGTACCGCTACGCCTTTGAATTGTATCGGGCTTTTGACTGAGAATTGAACACTGCATTCCGAATTGGATAATCAGGCCTAGTTTATTCAGAGTCGCCAATTCTATAAAAAAAAGATCAGATGTGTTTAGAGAACAAAACTAGGTGGGGTGGTAAAGTCAGGTAAAGTCGACGACAACTGCCCAGCAGTTACAGATGATAAATACTATGAACTACTACTAGAGAAACACACATTTTTAAATTTATTGTCCATTGAATTGTTAGTCACGTCTTGCCTCGTAGCTACCTTTGACTTGCATGTTAATAATTTCGTTTTTAAATATCTTCTTTAATGAGTTATCTGCTACTCTACTGCACGACATCCAGTCGAAGAAGAAGCGATAATTAAATGACAAAGTAGATCGCGAACAAAATAAGACCGAAGAATCGAAACCTTTTGAAGTTTATGGTATTTAGTCGATTAGTTGCGCTAGAAATGAATGCAGTCGCTTGAGCTCATTAGAACTAAAATTGATTCAAAGTCATAGGAAACGAAGATAGCACCAGAATATTAGTCGACGGAATTCTGCCTGCCTTGCATCCTGTCTATCTGTATGTTTTTCTTCGTCTGTCTGTCTCTCTATCTCTCTCTGAATAGGTCAGATGGTCGGCGAGTAAGTCAGTCAGTTTGTCAGTCAGCTGCCTATGCAGCCAGCCAGCCAGCCAGTCAGTCAGCCAGTCAGTCAGCCAGTCAGTCAGCCAGTCAGCCATCCAGCCAGTCAGTCAGTCAATCAGTCAGACAGTCAGTCAGTCAGTCAATCAGACAGTCAGTCAGTCAGTCAATCAGTCAGCCAACCAGCCAGTCAGTAAGTCAGCCAGTCAGCCAGCCAGCCAGCCAGCCAGTCAATCAATCAGTCAGACAGTCAGTCAGTCAATCAGTCAGCCAACCAGCCAGTCAGTCAGTCAGTCAGTCAGTAAATCAACGGCCCAGCCAGTCAGTCAGACATCCACAGAGAAATTAAGTAAGCAAGCAAGTAAGTAACTAATACGCGAATACTCAGTAGCATGTACAAGAATTTAATGGAAGTGGTTTCCATCTTGTCTGGTCATTGTCACATTTTGTCTTCGAGGGGTTATTAGAAGGCGCTACACAAATTGCCAGATACAGACAAAGATACTAGCACAGGCAGATACATTCACACATACATAAACACGTGCACACAATCATATATAAAAGTATATATCTACATACATACGCACATGTATGCATGCATGAATGCATACACGTATGCATACCTACATATATTCAAAGCACTTATTATGCGCGCAGTCAATTACTCTGAATCTGATGCACGGGTAACTGCATACATGCACACCTACACACATACATGTACACATACATACATACATGCACACCTACACACATACATGTACACATACATACATACATACATACTTACATACATACATACATAAGTACACACGCGTACACAGTGCATTTTGTTCTAGAAAAAAGGTTCCGGAACTGAACAATTATGGAATTTTGTGCTAAATTTCATTATTTTTATCAATCAATAAACACTGAAAACAATGTAAAGTTGTAAACACTGAAATTGACTTATAATAAGTTACATTATATTACATAATTAAAATAATTTAGTAACACAATTCTTTTATTAAAACTAAATTATTTTTTATTAGCCGAAAAAAGGTGCCGGAACGCCGTTCCGGAGCGTTCCGTCTAAAAGAAGCATTGCACGTAATGCATTAACGATCTTTTATGTGACTTCTGTCTGTTCGCACTCAACATTCAGCTGATCACACAAGCGCAATAACAGAAGCGAATCCATTAGGGGTATTCCCATGAAATTCCGAACAAAGCGAAGTCGTGATCTACACAACGATGGAACTCTCCCGTGAAATTACGCGAATAAAATAACGGCACATGCGCTGTAACCGTCGCAGACCGGAAATTAATCTACGGTCACGAGTGTCGGAAATCTTCCGGAAAATTAACGAAAAAATCGCCACGGAGTTTTGCGAGTTTACACGGAAATCGTATTCGTAATTCCGAAATTTCTACAGCGCCTAACGAAAGCCACGTCGCGGGGACCAGCTTATTCACAGGCGCTCAGTCAAAACAAAATCGATAGGCAAAAGGGTTCGGTTCCAGGTCAAGATCCAAAAGTCAGACGAAGAGACAGCGTGGCAGCTAAGGGGGTGGTGTTTGGGGTTGGAGAGGAGAGAGAGATAAGAGGAAGAAGGGGTGTCAGGATAGGATCTGTGAAAGAGGAATGTTTTCAGCTTTGAGTGAAAGGCCGAAGCAGAAATTGCAAGTGGCGGAGGGTCGATGAGTTTGTATGATGGGTCAGAAAACGCCTCCACTCCAACAAACCCAGCCTGCGCACAAATGTTCGGCCAATGTTGACCCAACCTGGGCCAACATTGTCTTTGTACAAAAAAGTAAAGCTACCATGTCCGGTGATAAACGTAGAGGAGGCGCTCGTTTCCTATTCTTCGGCCCTTGAGCCGGCAGTGGACGAATCCCAAGGTCCTGGACATGAGGTCAGTGCATCGCAGACTTGACATTTACTTCCCAGCTTACGCTCCTTATACTACTCGGTGAGAGAGCTACGTTTTACGCAAACAACTTGCCTTCGACTGCGCTACACGGAGTTGAACCCGCAACCGTAGGATCATTGACCAAACGCGTTACCGATAGACCACCATAAACGCTTTGTACATATAGAACGCTGTTGATGGAACCACTTAAAATTGAAGCAGGATTTTGTTGTAAATTATTATCTGTGAACGAATTCGCGACAGAAGACTTAATCAATTCACGAGGATTGATGACATCCGCCTTCGGACACTAACAACCAACACAGACAACAGACTGGTACGACGCAGAGACAGAAGTGAAAGAGACGAGACAGAAGAAAAACAACTGCATATTAAGCTTGCTTATAAACACATAAAAATGAATTGGGTGGAATGAATTGGTGTGGTATGGTATGACATGGCAATGCTATGGTATGGTACGGCACTACGGCATGGCATGGTATGGCGTGATATAGCATTCATTCGTTCGTTCTTTTCTTCATTCATTCAGATTACTTACATATAACGCCTTTCAAGATGTGTGTATGTATGTATGTATGTATGTATGTATGTATGTAGGTGTGTGTATGTATAATGGTGCGGTATGGTATGGCATGGCATTGTTCGGTTCTCTATGTTACGGTATGGTAATCTAAGATTCATTCGTTCATTCCGAATATTTACCTAGCGCCTCTACCCGGTAAGGTTAGTTGCGATACTTCAGTCTTTATCGTGCACGTGAGGTTAGTCCTGAGTAACGTCGCCAAAATAATAGTTGTTCAGTTGTTGCTGTTGTCGTGATTTGCCTTCCAATCGACATATCCTTCAATTCTAAGCCCACAGGGGACTGATGGCAATTGACACAGGCGTCTTGGCCTCGCCCTCGTAGGTCCTGGCCTCTTTAACATCACTAACGGCAATATTCCCCAAACACGACAGTAATGATGGTGACTGTGTGTAAGAGATTAATTACTAATTAATAACTTCTCTCCTGCAGGTGTCTAATGCACAAGGCATCCATCGATGGCGCATCAAAGCCAAGCCGCAATCAGGTCAATATCCAGAAGATCCGTCCACTAAGGCAGCCTATGGTGGATAAGCAACTTGAAAAAGGTAAGTCTTAAGTTGATAAAGAAATGACACAAGCGACTGCGCAGAACGAACGGATACAGGAAGAGAGTTCCAAAATCTACAATGTAGGTCCAGCAACCGATCAAACCCGTTCACCAAGAACAAAGAGTTCAATAAGAACAGTGCTATATTGCGACATGATATAAAATCGTAATATAAAGTTACGTATAGTATCTCGGAATATTTATAGCCTATGGTATGCGATCAAATTGGATCACCCGGTCGCCTGAGCACACACCGACAAAAGCCGAAAACATAGGCGGAAATGGTTTAAGATACGACCGTCAGGTGGCGGGCGATCTTCTGCGACTTGTGTTTGTGTGTGTCACGACTACGTCGTGTTCATTGACGCAGAAAGTTGAAGATTAAACCCAGTCTTCCGAGAATTGACAGAACGAGACGATTGATTGCAACACGAACTCATGCGATGAAGTACCTTACAACTATAGCCCTGTGAAAAGTTTCCATTACAAGGTCCAAAATATCCCTAGGCGTCATATCACATTGCAGTGCACTGCATCACATCACATCACATTGAATCACATATCATCACGTCGCACACATTTTGTTTGAAAGCTACTGTAATGCTATTGTCTTGTGTGAGCCTGAAACGATGACAGCGAACAGTAACCGATATTCTCCTATGACACGCGGTTATTATTTATAATATCAGATGTTACCCTGCGACGAGCATTATACAAGAAAATACGAGCCTCTGCAGTCAATGCATAGAGAATTCGAGACCTTTGACCCGTTGCCTGCCAAGATTGTTTAGTTGGAATTGTCCAAAAATGTGTGATAAAAATATAGAGGCCTACATCGTTCGTTTAGAGCGAGAAAGTTCCCAAAAGCTTGTATAGGTGGATGGAGTTTTCGCTGTCAGAGTTGAAGCTTCTTTCAATTCTGATCGAAATTTTAAGCTAAATGACGTCTTGTCCTCAGTTTATTTATTTAAAATAAAAACCTTTTAAAACTGAATCTTTAGTAGAGAAAAATTATCGATGGCAAAAAACTCCAAAGTAGATTCCAAAAAAGATGCGCTATATAAATTTTCGATATCATCCGTTAGGCTGGTTGCATGTCAGAGCTGTCATCTCTTCCGTTTCATGTCCAGCTTTCTCTGCAGCCAACACCTGTCCACACATGAGACAGGCTATATTGCTCGGCTAAATTGATTAGCCATCGAAGTGGATAATTTAATTTTCGATTCATGTTTCTAAACAGTCCACCTGCAAGAGGTCGTGGAAATAAGTTTCGGAATCATCTCTAAATGAATTTGCTCTTTGACACTCAATTTCCACGGAAAATATTTTTCATCGTCACGCTGATAATTAGCAAGGAAGTAGCAAATTGGAAGTTAATTAATAATTATTGCATTTAATGGTAATAATTGATTTAACTGTTACCATTAAGAAGTAAAGTTCGGGGATGATAGAATCTTTCGGGCTGAAGCACCAAATCAACAACAGTAATAGCATTCTTCCAACGTCTAGACCAGATTTTTAAAAACTGGTTGAGAAGCGATCTAAATGTCTGCTTAGCATAAGAAATCGCTAAGCCCTTGAATACTGGTTTTCTTCATTTTTAATATCTTTTAATTTTTTTCTTTTTAAATTTTAGTTTCTTTCTTTTTCTTCTTTGTTTCGTTCTTTTATTTCTTTTTGGGTTTTTTACATCTACTCTTCCTTTTCTTCCGTACTCCTTCGTGCACAACTCTTTGTTCCCTCCCAAATTCTTTAACTGATTCGTTATTCCTACTGATTGGCTAAAAATCGACTTAGCTACGTTCCTGGTTGCATTGCGTCAAAGTCCTCATTACTTCGCTATTTCTATTCCATTATTTCCTTTCTTTCATCTTTCCTCGTTTTAATTCCTCTTTCCTTTCTTGTTTTGCTTCTTGTTTCCTTCCGTCTCTTACCTCTCTATTCTTTCCATTTCCTTCGTGGTTCTTCCCATTCAAGACTAATCGAAATTCAATCGGAATTTCTCAGAAGCAATTTCCTCGGCCAGCAGAGTCTTCCTGTCTTCTGAAGGCTTCTGTCTGCCAGTTTCTCTGGCTCACTTCTTGTCTTTCTACCTCCCCGTCTCTTTCCCTGACTGTCTGCCTGCCTCCCTGGCTCTCTGTCTCTCTCCGTCTGCCTCGTTTCAATCCCTCGGCTGCGTTCCATCTGATGGTAATTGGGAGAATTAGACGGAAGGGGGTACCTTGGAAACCAGATTTGTGTCAGAACGGAAATGGTCGGCATCTGCCTGAAACTGTATAAAAGGAATAGGAACTAGGTGGCGCTTTGTCATCGAATGCGCTGCGTCATTCCGTCCATCAGTTTCCAGCTGGCCACGCATTTCAGACGAGGAAACTGGTCCAACTACAGGGGTTCGAATCCCGGTACATCCGAAGTATGGTATTCTGCAGGAGGACCAACAACGAGTTAAAAAAGCCACAATCGAATCTCAAACCACGACAAGATATTGCAATGCAATGCTATGCAATGTGTTATGATGTAAAGTATCGTATGGTCTAATCTAACCCAATCTAATTGAATCCAATCCAATCTAATCCAATCTAATCCAATCTAATCCAATCTAATCAAATCCAATCCAATCCAATCTAATCCTATCATGTCTAATCCAATCTAATCCAATCTAATCTAATCTAATCCAATATAATCAAATCCAATCTAATCCAATCTAATCTATTCCAATCAAATCAAATCCGATCTATTTTATTCTATTCCGTTCTATTCTATTATCTTCTATTCAAATCTGTAGCCTATGTGATGCTGCCTAAAGCTGAACTCTTACATTTGCCGAGAAGGTGCTAACAGAACCTATTGCATTCATAAGACTTATGTCAAGCCGATGACCGTTAAAGTCTCGTGATGCCATTATAGAAAAGGCATTACATTGTACGATGGCAGAGCAATAAGAGGAATGGCTTCCCAAAGCCCTGCAGTCGCCAGAGGCAAAGGCGAAGTGAATTAGTTGCCTTAAATCAGTCAAGAACTGAACTCGACTGGCATCTGCATTCTACAGACTCATAATGCTATATTCGATGCATTGAACAGTAGTATGTATGTGTGTGTGTGTGTTTGTATATCTATATGCATTTATGCATGCATGCAAGTATGTGTATGTATGTATGTAGGTATGTATGTAGGTATGTATGCATGTATGTAGGTATGTATGCATGTATGTATGTATGTAGGTATGTATGTAGGTAAGTATGTAGGTAAGTATGTAGGTATGTATGTAGGTATGTATGTAGGTATGTATGCATGTATGTAGGTATGTATGCATGTATGTATGTATGTAGGTATGTATGTAGGTAAGTATGTAGGTAAGTATGTAGGTATGTATGTACGCTGAGTGGAAAAAAGCAAACCCCTAGAAAACTTCATAATAGCTTGCATTCAAAATTAATAACATTAAAATTTTTAACCTACCATCGGCATTCCGAATTTTGCTCTATAGACATTTTCTCCATTTATTCCCCAGATTTTATAGTCTCCAGGATTTATGTCTGGACTGTTTGGAGGTCAAAGTGCAGGAAGTATGAAATCAAGGGTTTCGTTCGTCAGCAGTTCGACGGTTTCACGAGCTCGGTGTTCTGAAGCACCATCCTGCTGAAATGTGTAATACTCTGACATTACTCATATATCTGATAAAAGTTTCTCCGTTAACAGGGCACTCCGGTAGTAAGCTCCATTAATCTTAACGCCAGTTTCCACGAAGTGTATCCCTGTTCCGCCAAGTGCAGACACAAATACCTAAACCATTAGCGATTGACTGAAAATCGAGTGGGTGCGAAGTAAACGATTCCCTGGGGTGTTCTTCCGAGTTTCGACGACAGGATACAAACGACCATTTGAACTACTCGACGGGGCGGCCACGGTAAACAGTTTTTTCATTAGGAAATGGGCTGTAAGCACAGAATAGCGTGCTAACAAAAGCCTTGTGCGCTCAAGTCTTGCCTGCTTGTTGGTCTCCACGCTTTACACCTTTTGAAACACTTTAATCCAAGGTCTTTCTTGACAATTTCATTTACTGGGATAGTGCCAGTCCCAAGCCTAGATAGAGGAGGAGGGCGACGTTGACGGCCTTTGATGGCGTAAGATGTCGTTAAACATCGGAACTACCACTACTAAAGTCGGAGAAATGTCCTGTTCTCGTGCAACTTCTCGCCGTGTGACATGAGTTTGAGGTTTGCCCTCATCATCATCATCATCATCATCATCATCATCATCATCATCATCATCATCATCATCATCATCATAAACCATGGGTTCAGCGGTGTCCGATGCTGGTCTCACTATGTTCCTCCACTGTTGTCTTTCGAATGCGGCGTGGCTCTTCTTCAGGAGGGCCTTAAGTCCACAGTTTCCAACTCTTCTGGAAATTTTCTTAGAGAACGTTTAACCCCAAAACTCTTATTTTGTATGTATGTATGTATGTATGTATGTATGTATATTTGAATGAATGTATGTATGTATGGATGGATGGATGTGTATGTATGTATGTATGTATTTATGTATGTATGTATGTATGTATGTATGTATGTATGTATGTATGTATGTATGTATGTATGTATGTATGTATGCATGCATATGTGTGGATGGATGGATGTGTGTATGTATGTATGTATGTATGTATCTAGACAATATAAGCTTCAACAGTGGTGATATAGATGCTTATGCCAGATGGGATCGGATCAGATCACAATAGATTAACACCAGGGCAGTCCACTGAGGAATACAACCACTCGATCTCTGTAAGCTTTTCTTCGGTTAAGAGACATTAGGATGATCCACTGTTTGTCTTCTTCTTTGCTCTTCTTCATTTCCGCATCGTCTGTAGATTTGCTGCTTCACTTGCATCATCTTTCCTCGTTTTTACCTTACCTTCTGTCATCTGAAGGTAAGGTAAATGTCGTTACCGTCCTCTTTCGCACTTTTATGCTCTTGCTTTCCCTTCATCTTCTTGTACTCATATCTGTATAAGTCAATCGCTGTTTGTCTGTCTGTAAGTCTATCTGTTTGTCTTTTTCTGTAAGTCTATCTGTTTGTCTTTTTCTGTAAGTCTGTTTGTCTTTTTCTGTAAGTCTATCTGTCTGTCTGTCTGTAAGTCTATCTGTTTGTCTGTCTGTAAGTCTATCTGTTTGTCTGTCTGTAGGTCTATCTGTTTGTCTGTCTGTAAGTCTATCTGTTTGTCTGTCTGTTAGTCTATCTGTTTGTCTGCCTGTAAAGGTATCTGTCGGTTTCTTCATTAGTCTGTCTGGTTTTTCCTTTACCGTTCAGCGTTTCATTTCGTCGTCATCCGGTTCTCGTTTCTGCGCATCGGAAACTTAAGTTGATAGAAAATCTTATCTTTTCGTCTCCATAATACTTTTTCTTACTCGCTCTTCTTCCTTCCCTCCTTCTTCTCTCTATCTTCCCTCTTCCGTCTCTCCCTCCATCTCTCTCTCTCTCTCTCTCTCTCTCTCTCTCTCTCTTTCTCTCTCTATTTCTCGTTGCCTATTTTACTTTCTTTCTCCCTCAGTCCGCCTATTTGTCCTTGCTTCTTTTACTTCTTCCTTCTCTTCTATATTTTCTCTTGCTCCGTCCATTCTTGTTTTTCTGTCTTTCACTTCTTCCTTCTTCATCTCCCTCCTTCATTTCTTTTGCTTCCTGATTCTCTCCTTCCTTCAATCTATTTCCGATTCCAGCTCTTTTCAGCGACTGTTCCTCCGTCTGAACATCAATCTATCTCGCTCCTTCCCTCCGCATCCGATTAAATCTCCATTGCTCTGTCTCTCAGTACGTCTCTCTGTCCGCCTGCCCGCGTGTCTGTATGTCTCTGTCTTCTTCCCTGTCCGCTCGCATCTGCCCTGCTGATTGAGATCACCCTGTTCCTAGGGCATCGCGCTGTCATCCTCATTTACTCGGATGTTCATCGAAATGAATTATATTTGGAGTAATGCGATCCCAATAGATGTCATTAGTGACCAGGAAAGACTGTCAATCTTTCCATCAACCACATCCGCATCTCTTCATCAGCTTCCGAAGCATCTGAATATATTCTCGCAGCACTCTAGAAAGGCAGTACACCGTTCTCCGAAAAACCGGACCACAATCCTTAAAAATTACGAGCATAGGGACACAAAGAGACGCAGACGTATTTGCCTAGACAGAGAACACGTTGACTGCTCCTGTATGATAATCATGTTATTAATGTACATTAACTGAAGCTGCAGTATGTGCGCGCATGCATACCTACATACATACATACACTCATATATACATACATACATACATTCGTACATACATACCTGCATACATACATGTATACACAAATGTAAACACACATGTATGCGTTCAGACACACAGACATACATATATACATGCATACATACATGCACACGTACATATGTACATGCATGCGTACATACATACATACATGCATACACTAGGCAGTCCGAGACAGACATACAAACAGATGAACACGGGCACCGAAAAAGTTTCTATACAAGATTCTAGTGAATATCTAACGGAAGTCACGGTCACCAGATGGAGCGAGATTTCCAATCGATTCCTTCTCGTCCATCCATTCATCCACCCATCCATCAATGTTATGCGATGCCATAAGTCGCTCCACCAAACAGACGACACTCAACTCCAAACATCTGCCGAGCGACCGTCTGGGAAACTAATCGACGGTTCTGACATAGAATCGGAAATTAATCTCGCATTATGTCCAATATCGGCAGATTTGAGCTAAATTGTATAACTTCAGTGAGGTTTGTAATTGTAATTTGAGATTTATAAAGCGCCTCTTAGAAGATAAACTCTACAGAGGTGCTTCCGACCCGAAAAAGTAAAATCACTGTTGAACAGTACAGTCTTCAGGCGCCTGCGGAACACTGAGAGGGGGAGAGAAAGGAGCTCAAGTCGCAGTTCTCGAGGGAGACGATTCCTGCAAGTGGGACCAACGTATGCGAAGCTTCTGGACTGGGCCGCAGCGGTTCGCATGCGAGGGACAAACAGGAGATCTTGAGTGACCGAGCGAAGGTTGCTACGGCCCGGCAACGAGGAGACCAAAGTGCAGAAGTGAATGAGGTAAAGTATGCTATGAATATAGAATATGCTAAAGTGTACATATACTCAAATATACATCTCCTTCTGGGTTGGGTTTCGGTGTGGGTATATCAACCTCTGTTACGTTGATCGTGGTCTTGTACTGTCAGCTAGGGAGCGCCTCTGATGAGTTTCTCGTAAAGCGGAGCTAGATAAATTTGTGATTACAATTACAGTCACTCACATCTTCATTCAGTTCTGAGCATTAATTAGTAGTAGTTCCAGTATTTAACGACATCTTATGGTATCAAAGGCCGTTGACGTCGCCCTCCTCCTTTATCCAGGCTTCGGACTGGCACCACCAGAATACGGCAGTGGAGGAGTTTTCTGATCATTGAAGGGGAACATTACCTTATCCACACACACCCACACACACACACACAGGTACAGTGTAGGCCCACTAAGACAGCTAACCTATGTGCACCAGAGGCTAGCTCTTTCAGTGGACTGACACTGGTTCTGACCTGACTACGGATTGATTTTGGTTCGCCATCGGTTAATGACTCGTGCAATAAACATCTGCGCTACAAAAGTTGCTATTTTAATTGTGCCCTGGCCTTCCCTTCTTATGGAATTAATTTTTGCTAATATGCCACATTTTCATTTGCATGTCAATTGTTTATAAAAATTGACAGTGTAGATTGTCCGGCGTAAATAATAAGTTAAATAAGTTGATTTAGGAAAAGAATAAATGACTTATGAAGGATGCAAAGTAGCTTATGTACTGGTTTGTTGCAAGATTTTGTGTCCAGAACAATTGTAGATGCCTCCTGCTGCTGCGCTCCTCATGTTTGGCATCCTCTGAAGCCCGACTCGGTAACTCGCTATCATCATTTAGATCACCTGTTATGACATTATTTTACTCTGGCTTTGCATAACTCCATATTGGAACCCTTACACTGAAGAGTTGGAAGAGTGAAGCAGTTTCTGTGCAATGTTCCGTTGGTCTCCGGCAGTTTACTTAATGTCTAACTGGTCATGGTGGAACTGAGATGTTACAGTTAGTTTGTTTGACACCCTGCAAACCCTTCGATAGGCAACTCTGTGGCTTTCCTATTGGGTTTTCTTCCAAACGATGTTCCCGACGACAACGACCTCGCTTGACCTGCTGTGCTTCGGCAGAAAGCCTTGTTGTGATTGGTCTTCGAAAGCAGGTTTATCCGGCTACCTCAAAACAACAGTAGAAAGTCGCTCTGCAAATGTATCTGCTGTCTGGGCTGGTTCTGAAAACATGTTGTGTTGATCTGCTTGATCGAGCGATATGAAATCGCAACTGGACGGCTGGATGTAGGCCAACGCATTGCCACTGCAGCAGTGATGAGTCTATGATAGAGATACAGCCAGCGTCACGAAGCGGGAAATTTCCAACCGTTCCCGAGTTACCAATGATCAGTAAATCGAGCAGATTTCCATTGCGAGTTGGAGGCAAAACATGTTGTTTGAGATCGAACTATGTTAATAAATCGTCTAACGCATCGTCAATAGAATTTCCATCGATAAAGACCCGCCTACTCTGACGGGTTTATCTCCTGCCTGGAACGACTCCTCTGGGTGGTTTTTGCGTAGAGAAGCTACATAAATTTCAGTAAATACAGCATACAATACCGTATTCTCTAGAGAAACAAGCCATCTCTTCCAACGACTTCCTGCAGCTGTAATGCAGCGCTTCAATGCTGTCGCTCTCCGAAGTACCTTTCACTGTTGGATATTGGCGAGTCGTAGCCGTTGTAAACACAAACATCTTCTCTCTGAATTGATTTAACATGGCCCTTGGGTGTGTGACACACCTTAGCATACAATGCAATGCAATATAATATAAATCATGAGTCCGTTCTGGGATAATTCGAGGAAGAAAACTTCTCGCGCGGGAAAATTCGCCACAGAAAATGTCGAGGTAGTTTAAATGCAAATCTGAGCAATTCTAAGCAAATGATTTTAGATGCAAATGTAACGATAAGTAATTTGGGAGCGATTTAGAGGCAATTCTAAGTAATATTCGAGATACTAATTCGATTTATCAATAAGCTAATCTGAATATCTGGAAGATGCAGTTTTGATTCATCCCGTTTAACCATAGTAGGAATTAACGTTGGCACTCTCAATTGTCACCTGCCACCTCGATAATTTGCATTACTAGTAGAGCCTGTGATGCTTTACGGCATTCTTTCATATTGTATTTGTCAATTTGTATAGCGCCTCTTTTAGAACAAACTACTTGAAAGGGCACTCCCAGCACGAGAGCCCCGAGGAAACTCTTGAATGTTGAACTGGGCGAAAACCAGGAAGAACTGCGATACTTTCTTATTTTACAACAGATTTGTCTCTAATAGGTTTTCACTTGAGCGACGCAGAAGCTTGTAAATTTGGACTAAAAATCATATTTAGTGCAAAACTTCGATCATATATCTTTGACAAACATGCCAAACTTAGTGGACTTGAATCATCATCATCATCATCATCACTTTCATCAGAAACTGACGTCAGTCGTTTTGGCGGCGTTCGGCGTTGGGGACGAATGATGTTGATGATGATAATGGTGATGATGATGTATGTATGTATGATGATGTATGTATGTATGACGATGTATGTATGTATGATGATGTTGATGACAACAGTGATATATTTTGATATATATTCAATATATATCATATCCTCGCCATCAATGTCTTTTTGCATCCCAACAACGTGTTCTTAGAATTGTTGCCAAAATTTGCATGAAATGGATGCTGGAACTTGTCTTGTTAAACTAAGCATTAAAAATTGTGATTCCATTAATAGGTTTCAAATTTCTGTGTTTATTTAAACCGCTAACAGCATAAACTGTTGGCCTCAGTCTTTGACGGGTATTTTGTAAACATTTATGATTGCCACTCCTACTTAACTCGAGCTAAAGGAAATTACTATGGCAGTTTTGTTCGTATTAATATATCCTCGCAGCTATTCTGTATTAAATGCGCTGGTGCTTCTGTGTGCCACGCGCAACGAGTGAGCATGTGTTTTTGCCAAATTCAATACTATTTCAAAAGTGAACGCGAGACTTTTAAAAATATATTTACTTGACTGCTAATTTGATTGCGTTTACAAAGAATTATTCTGTTTTTCTCAAAGATTTGGACTTGCTAAATTTTGTTTGCTAAGCTTCTTTTCGTGTACAGTTTCTACATAGCTTATACTTCAGTTTACCTATGTTCTCACTATGTATACGAAGGTGCTACAATCATACCTTGATTGTCATCTAACAGAATAAAGCGGGACTTTGGTCCATTCTGGGCCTACCTTTCGAATTCCCATTATTTCGAAACTCTCTGTAAATGTGAAGTGTTGTATTTTGATTTAATAAAAGAACTGTAGACAATATATACACATGTATGTATATATAGGTTCGCATAGAGTTGACTATAGATCGACTTATGTTGATAAAATAAACCTATATATATGTAAATAGATATTTGTGTTTTCATATATAAGAGTATGTGTACAAGCATAAAAATCAGCCACATAAAATTGCAACAAAAAGATCACACATTTTAAGATTATCTTATTATAAGATCTATTACATAGATCTGCTAGATAGCCTAACCTCAGCGCCTTTGTGAGGCTCTTAAAACATGCTGTGCAAGTGTTCACATACATACATACATACATACATACATACATGCATGCATACATACATACACACATACTTACATGCATATATGCATACATACATGCATACATGCATACATAAATATATATACATACATACATGCATGCATACATACATACACACATACTTACATGCATATATGCATACATACATGCATACATGCATACATAAATATATATATACATAAATACATACATACATACATACATGCATACATGCATACATACATGCATGCATACATACATACACACAAACATACATACATATATGCATACATACATGCATACATGCATACATAAATATATATACATACATACATGCATGCATACATACATACATACATACATACACCCACGTACATGCATACATACATACAATTCGCCTGTTTCTTCAGGGTTATCATGCTGGGAGCCCTTGAGTAGTCTGTTCCGTAAAAGACGCTAGATAAATTAACAAATACAATACAATGCATGTAATTATGGAAACGAATGTCTTAAGCTGGCTTCAGTTGATTGTTTGCACAGGTTTTATTTATGGCGCAACATAAATGCATTAGTCACTATCCACACGACAGAATCTACTGAACGACGAAATGGTGACTACGCACACACATACAATATATACAGGTATATATGTGTGTGTATATGTATATGTATATCTGTATACGGATCTATGCAAAAGGTAACTGATGATGCTATATATATGACGCCACATTGTTCAGCTTATATAGTCTATGTATATCCTAGCAGAACACAACGGAAAATTTCTATACAGCGCCTATGTAGAGGTTGTATGTGTGTATATTTGCAAGTATGCTTGTATGTATGTATATAAGCTTGAATGTATGCATATGTATATGTGTTTGTGTGTTTGCATGAACGCACGCATCCATGTAAGTACGTACTTAGGCTTAGGACTACGAAAGCCGTGTTGCCAACTACTCGATTGCTGATCTTTGTGAAAACAAGTGGGATTTATGAAACTCGTGTTTCCGCTGAGTCTCACTATCCTCTGGATGTCTGTCTGACAACAACATTATTTGAAAACGAAACAGAGGCCTCCCCTAAAACCTTTCAATTATGGGGCTAAGGCCAAGGGACGCGCATGTTAAACATAGATAGGTGTGACTCCGATGTTGTCTTGAAAATAAATGAGGTCCATTATACGTAATTTAATGTGTTGTTATATCTTGTGACTAGACATTTGTGGAGCGCGTTATTTATTTGAAACAGGTCTGTAGTTTTCAAATGTTACAAAAACCAAGCAAACGTAACTAAAATTTCGTTACTTTAGTACCTAGAAATCTACACTAATGCATTAGTTTCATTTTTTATGTAAGATTTAGCTGGAGAGTTGGCATCTGGGTCATGATTTCAACGTGTGATTTGTCCTAAAATTGAACTTCGATTGACACTTTGGGCACTGCGGTAAAAATTACCCATTTGAAGTTTCCTGACTAGTTCTAATCTATTCTAAAGACTTCTCCAGCGCCGTTATAATAATGCCCAAGGCATCAGTCGATGGTCGCTTCAAGTCAAAATCACAAACAAATTCACAATCCGTTGGAGAAGCCTGGTCGAATTCTGATAGGTCAGAGAAACCAGAAGCAAGTTTGGGTAAGCAATTTGGAAGAGATGCGTCTTTAGTTTAGACCTGAATGACATCAAAGAATTGACTGAACGAACTAGACTGGGCAGTGAATTCTAAAGCTTTGGACCAGCTACCGAGAGCCCAACACCGTTCGGGTATAGGGCACAACGAGAGTCACAGTGTCCATTAGTTTAAAGCCTGAATTATGAAGGGGAGCTCCAGAAATCCAACATGAGTGTGGCCCTGAAAGCCTTTCTTCTGACCCAATGACCAGATGCAGCGCTTGTAAATAAGCTGGTGCTCTGAGCTTAGCCTTTGAGTAGCGCTTTAGAAATTGTCGACTTCATGAATACGATGTCCGGTCCATGTGTCTTCTGCCATCTTCGAGGGGCTACGGTGGACGGTGGCGCTATGTCATAGGCCCAGGACGATATCGGTTATCGTCGCTTCACTTCTTTGACGCTGCTCGGTCCAGGGACCTTGAACCTGGTGTCATCTGTCATCTCTTGATGGAAACCCGTTGTTTAATCTCAGCGCCTGTGCGTGAGTCTTCTGTTGGTGACACTTCTAGTTAGCTGCACATTGCTTCCTAACTGATGATCATTTTGTTCTTAATAATAGTAGTTCCAGTGTTTAACGACATCTTATGGCATCGCCCTCCTCCTTTATCCAGACTTGGGACTGGCACTACCCGACTAAAGGAAGTGGCGGAGCTTGTTCTTGATGACATTTAACATATAATATATATTGTTTGAGTCTCGTTGTCTCGCGGTATCAATGAAGAAGACGACAAGTTGCTCCATAAAAACGTTGCTTCTTCTCACGTTCGGTTTTAACTCTTCCACAATTTCTCGGTCACTTTCAATTTTACAACAAATATATAGTTTTCCCATCACTCACCATACCTCTGACACTCCTTCAGACACTTCTTCCAACATCTACGCTCTTATCCACAAATGCATCTCGTAATGTAGCATGTGGCACTCAACCCAACAAGTAACCTTCCTACCAAACGTGCCATCTGCAACAATATGTACATACATACATGCTATGAAGACAACAGAATACTTTAAAATTGGCTTCCTAATTCGTGACTTTGTAACGGAAGTGGGCGGAGTCGGAACTGCTTTCGTTCTGGAACCAATCTCGCACTAAACAAGATTGGTCCCATGGATACGGCCTTCATCTCAATCAGTATACAGTACGTGAGTACATATCTATGAAGTGCAATTTTGAATACGTCGGAGTTATGTTGACTGATTGACTCTGGAATGATTAGTAGTCTTCTGTGAAGGCAACAGATTGCGTTTGATGCTTCTGTTTAAACACGGAGGCCGTTTCCATTAGTCGATGAATACTGAGCTTTGATGTCTGCACATATCGATAGGTTCTCTTTGTCTAGCGCCGCTTTAAAGCCTTTACTCTTCAAAGTGGTGTCTGCACAGTGCAGGCACAATTGTGGATGGAATGACTCTGCATAGTCAAACTATCTGACAATCCTATGTTTTGTTATTGTAGTTAGACATTTGTATAGCGCCGCATTTCAAAGGCGCTCTCTGCGCTAGGATAAACGATGTCAAATAGCATTAACAAAAAAATTTCATCATTAAGGACACATTGCTCAGACAACTTGATGAGTCACCACCGGCAGGCTCCCTCACACACGTACAGCCCAACCAACTGATTCCCAAACTGGCTTGACAAATGAAGTTCCATTTGGGAACTGCGTTTCCTAAACAGCCGGATGTAAATTCGGTGTATCGTAGAAAAAGTCGACAGACGACGTTAGATTGCAACCGTATGTCTTAAACGAATTTCCTGTTTGTTTCATTCAGCCTCATTGTGCTTTTCGACCCGACTCAGCCACAGCGCAGGTTTCCTGTTGAGTTTCCTGAGCAATGTTTATCGATTCGCGTGTCCTGCGCATTACTACATCTGTGCTGTGTCCGCTTTAACACTGGATTAGATCAAATTTAATTGGATTTAGACTGGACTACAATGTAAAGTGTATATGTACACGATTTTCTATAGCGACCGTATGGCCTCGACCCTGCTCATTTTTCAGTGAATTTTTCGGGTGAGATCCTTCACCTCCACTTCCCGTTTGAATGGGCACCACGCCATTTAAAGTCCCCGTTCACGGACCGTACTAGCCCGAGATTCAAATCTCTGAAATGAGCCACGATCGGGTTGTGAACCGGCATCCTCACGCACAGAGGCGCCGAGGCAATTGATTAAATCGATTAGGTCAAGCCAAATCAGCCTAAATTAGATTCGAATCTATTCGATCAGGTTACATTAGATAATATCAGATCTAGTTATTAGACTATTTGTGTCGACAAGCTCCGTTAATTTTCGTACAAATCGGGGAGCATTTACACCAATTCGAGCGGTTTTCTGCGAGTGTCCGAGCATTTAGCGCCTTTTCGGGTTTCTCTCTTTCTGTGTGTCTCTCTGTCTCTCTGTTGTTCTGTCTGTATGTGTCTGTGTGTGTCTGTGTGTGTGTGTGTCTGTGTGTGTCTGTGTATCTGTATGTGTGTCTGTCTGCCTGTCAATCTGTCGGACTTACCAGACGTTTGATATCGAATGTTGAAATAAACGTTCCTGAGATCACTTGGAATCAATTCCTTTGCGCAAATATACAAATATAGTGTAACACGCCACATACAATAGTATGCCTTTTGAAGGTGCTGTATAAATATAAATAGCCACATACATACATGCATGCATGCATGCATACATACATACATACACACATACATACATACAAACATACACGCATACATGCGTGCATACTTACATACATGCATACATACAGACATACATATATATATGTGTGCCTTCGGATAAGAGCACAGACAGTCGCACAGATATCAAGGCAGAGACAGACGAAAAGCCAAAGGGTCAAATAGCCAGACATAGAAAACATTTGTATTCGACCCAAACAGAAATGGAAAATCGTACTTTAATGCATACGGACAGGAGTTCAGTCATATCGAGGGATCATGGCCAACCCCCACAGGGCATTGGGCGATGCTGGAACCGACGTCTCCTGAACCCATAGCGATAACAGATAATGGTTAATAACAGCACTCATTCATTCGTTCGTTTATCCATTCCTTCATTCCTTCAATTGTTCACTCGTTCAATCACTCAGTCAATAGTTCGTTCTTTAGTTCGTCAATTCTTTCGTTCATTCGTTCACTCGTTCGTTCGTTCAATCATTCATTCATTCATTCAGTCCGTCAAGCAGTCAGATAAGCAGGAAGGCAGACAGGTAGGCAATCAAACAGGCATGCATATATACATACATACATACATACATACATGCATACATACATTCATACATACATACATACATACATACAAACATACATACATGCATACATACATACATACCTACATCCATACATGCATATATACATACATACATGCATACATACATACATACATGCATGCATACATACATACATACAGGCATACATACATCCATACATACATACATACATACATCCATACATACATATGTGTGTGCCTTCGGATAAGAAAATAGACAGGAGAACAGATATCCACGCAGAAACAGACCATAAGCCAAAGGGTCAAATAGCCAGACTTAGAAACCATTTGCAGGTAGGCAATCAAACAGACTGGCAAACAGTCAGGCAGGCAGACAGACCATAGAGCATTTTCATACGACCCTTCCAATGTATCTACTACAAAGTGTATAAGTGGACGCCTCTGTCTACTACTGCGACGAGAACTCTGAAAGACCTAGCACATTTTGTCTGACATCAGTCAACTGCAGCTACACGCGATGTGACCGTTTGTTATAGGCAGGCCACAGTGGATGAGCGTTACCCCCAGACATCAACCGTCTAAAGACTGCTTTAAATGACCAGTACGTGGTCCAGTGACGGGGGCTGGTCATTGTGCCTGTGTGCCAAGACACATGAGCCCCTCTGGTTGCAGCGCGCGGGGCCCCTAGGGCAGAAATGAATTAAAACAATAACAGCAATGTTTGAATGCCTGTCATTACTATTAGTATTGTTATTATTATTATTTATATTATAATTTTCTATTATGTGCAGGATATGCCTAAAAAATTACTAGTAGTTCCAGTGTTTAACAACATCTTATTGCATTAGAGGTCACTGACGTCGCCCTCCTCTCTATCCAGACTTGGGACTGACACTACCCCACTAAAAGCAGAGGCGGAGTTTTAAAAAACTAATAATTCTAATGCTGCATTTTATGGGCCAGGTTGGGCCTGGGTCCCCTTGTGTAACTGAAATGGCAAGACCTCCAAAAAGGTCCCAGTCCGACTTCGACGTGGTCTCATTATCTGCTGTCACCGGAAATTATTGGTAACTATCGGTGACAAATAGCCATCAGAACGAAAGCTTTTGTTTGAAGAACAATAGAGTCGAACCGTTTGAAGTCGGAACGCACTCGTCACGAATCTGTTCGACGGGAACTCATCGCAGTCGGTCATCGGTGGAGTTTGAGTGCAATTCACCGGCGGCGAATATGGAAATTGAGTACGCACAGTTGAGTAGCATATAGTCAGAAAAATATGGCAGCTTGATAAAAGTATTGGCTGATGACAGCAGTCGGGCCACGATTTAAAGGCCACTGGGCCCTTGGGCACAAGATAAAGTGTTACCCTCATGTCCCTCAACGGCGCAGGCGACCTTCTAGCCGAAGGGGTCCCGTACCGGGGTAAGCTCCCCCAACGGGGTCCGGGACAGAGCCGCTAATGCCCACGCATTTAATATAAAACAGTTTGTGCTGCTTTTTTAATATCATATATAGTTGATTCGTATTCGTTGACAAGGAAAATTCAGGAGTCTTCCAGTTTTGTGCCAATAATTCAATTTAGGCCTCATTAACAATGAGGGTTCACAGCTGGTGCGTCACCAAGTATCAGTCTTCAGCGAACTGAGGTCATAGTTTGACAGAAAGTGGTTAAAATTTGGTTATGGAGTGTCAGAATTTTGAAAGGCGTCTGCATTCGGTCTAACCCTGACAACTATGTTCGTTGGGTCCATTGTGGGCCCACAAATAGCCAACAGTTGCCACCGTTTGGTGGTAGCGGGCCTGTCAGAAAAGTGTGGGGGTAGCAGCGTTAAAGATCATCCAGTTTTATCACTAGTTTACTACTTGCTTTTACCACCGTTCGTTAACAGTCTCTCTTTGTGTAATGTAATGTTACAAGCATTTATATAGCGCCTTTCAAGCATCTCTCAGAAGCGCTGATCACACAGCTGTCAAATCGGTCCAAACAAGTGCGTCTTAAGGTGAACAGAATATGAATGTTAAAATAAAGTAAAAGGCAAAGAAAGGGTAAATTGAATTGGTGAATTGCACTCAAACTCCACCGGTGAATGACTGCGATGAGTTCCCGTCAAACAGATTCGTGATAAGTGCGTTCCGACTTCAAACGGTTCGACTGTATTGTTCTTCAAACAATAGCTTTCGTTCTGCATGATGGCTTTTTGAAGGGTAGCTGTTCCAGTAGGAGGTCCGGAGCACGAGAAGACCCGACGAGCTCTTTGCGCTTTACATGGCCGCTTTTTAGAAGGGCCATAGGGACGATGGTCTATCGGTAACGCGTTTGGTCAATGATCATGCGGTTGCGGGTTCGACTCCGCGTAACAGCCCTGGGCAAGTTGTTTGCGCCCATCGTGCCTCTGTCACCAAGCTATATAATTTGGAATCGGCGTAAGCTGGGAAGTAAACGCAAGTCCTGTGATGCACTGGCTTCGTGTCCAGGACCTTGTGATTCGTCCATTGCCAGCCCAAGGGCCAAGAAAAGGAGATGAAGACATCCTCGTCTCATTTGTGGGATATAGGATACTTTTTAGAAATGAAACAATGCAACTCGACTTTTGCAACAATCTAATTTAATCCAATTTAATCCGGATTTAATCTAATATACGAGGGATCAATAGATTTATCGAAATGTCGGAGGGATCAATCGATGACTGCTTCACGTGGAACTAAGGATGTCATCCGTCGGAGAATCAATAGCTCAGAGAACTGCACAGCAGATGGCACCGTGATTTAGGAAGGAGGTTAGAGAGGTCACAAAAAGGGACAAGGAATGACAAATCATGTGTTCATAAACAACTCAATGCCAGGTCACCAAGTGTGAGTCGAATGTTCAGAGACACATAGAGGTTCCTGAAAGGCGCTATACAAATTTAAGTAAATACATACATACAAACAATGAAGTCTGCATACATAAACACATACTTACACGCATACATACATGCTTACATACTTATTTAACTACATACATACAAATGCATACATATACATGCATACACATGTACATACATACATACAAACATACATACATACATGCATACATACATACATACATAAATACATAAAAAACATGCATACGTTTACATCATGAATGAGGGAATGAATGGTAAATTTTTACCATATTATCTGGATAGCCTGATGATGAGATTTTTATTTTAAAATATGAAGTGTCGCCTATTATGTCACATTGGCTGACAACCCAAGGGCGTCTATCCTGGGGTGGGGAATGACGCACGATGCTTCAAAGAAATTTCAGAGGGGAAGAAGAAAAATCAATTTTAGGGGAGAAGAATTTGACGAGGGGCAACATTTGCAGAAGGCGATTTGCACTGCAGCCTTTGATATTCGTGGATGATATAAGAATTGAGTTGACATAAGATATAAATAGGATGTATGTATGTATGTATGTATGTATGTATGCACGCATGTATGCATGTACGAATGCATGCATGTATGCATGTATGTATGTACGTATGCACGTCTGTATGTGTGTATGTATGTCTGCATGTATGTATGTACGTATGTATGTATGCATGTACGTTCGTATATATGCATGTATGTATGCATGTATGTATGTATACATGTATGTTTGTATGTACGTTCGTATATGTATGTATATATGTAGGTATACATGTATGTACAGTATGTATGCATGTATGTATGTATTATGTATGTATGTATGTGTGTATGTATGTATGTATGTATGCATGACATGTATGTAAGTATGTACTAAGACACTTATTATAGCGCCTTTGAGTACAGTACAAAGGTGCTGGACGCATGGCTTTTAAAAAGTTCATTTCAAGGTAGGCAGAAATCTATGCCGAACAGAGTCAAAAGGAAGAAAGGCACTTGGTGATAAATAATTGTAAGAAACCGTTCATGATGTATTTTGCGAATCTAAATCTGTGAATATTGGCTGAAGGAAACGGTCGTTTACTGTCCAGGTAACTGAAAAAGTCCCCCATATGTTTATCGATTTGCACCGCACACTTTCAACACTTTTGGAATCGTTCGCTCTAAGAACGGACAAAACTATTTCGAAAGAGAGGGGAGGGCGTTATTGGTCTTGGAGGGAATAGGTCATTGGCCTTGGGGATAGATATCTCTATGCGGCATCTTAGTCTTTTTGCCTACCTCTCTACCAATCACTTGTAGCTGAGCTTTGTCTGTCTGTCTGTCTGTCTGTCTGTCTGTCTGTCTGTCTGTCTGTCTGTCTGTCTGTCTGTTGCCAAGTTTCAGGCCTGTGTCGTGCTTGGTCGCTGCTTATCTATAATTTCGTTTCGATTAGATTTTTGTTTGTGTGGGGGTGTGTGCTTCGCTAGCGATTACGTCATGATCTGGCAAAACGTTAAATCGTTTATTAATAGGCTTTTAAATCGATTTCCTGGCTTTGAAACGTGCGCCGTTTAGACAGCCATGACTAATAACACATGACGCGCTTGACTGGCACGATATGACTACAAGCTAAGAATGAAGGATGTGGAAAGGTCAGATATCTTGTCGTCTTTACGTGACCATCGCATTAAATTCAATTAGCATAGCTCAGTAAATGTTTAAAAGTAAATGAAATATCCCGATAATCGAATAAAATTTTGAAAGTCTAAGAAATTCTATAGCGCCATTATAATAATGCACTTGGCATCAATCGATAGCAGAAGCTAGGTGAATGAAGTCAAATTAATTCACTTTTAATAAGTTAAATTCAACTTAATTGAGTTACTTTGTTTTACGTTGTATTATGTTACTCTGTCTTGCATCGTATTCTGTTACATTGTTTATATCGTATTCAGTTACTTTGTTTTACATCGTATTCTGTTACTTTGTTTTACATCGTATTCTGTTACATTGTTTACTTCGTATTCAGTTCCTTTGTTTTACATCGTATTCTGTTACATTGTTTACTTCGTATTCAGTTCCTTTGTTTTACATCGTATTCTGTTACATTGTTTACATCGTATTCAGTTACTTTGTTTTACATCGTATTCTGTTACTTTGTTTTACATCCTATTCTGTTATTTTGTTTTACATCGTTTTACTTTACTTTGTTTTACATCGTGTCGAGTTACATTGCGTTACATTACAAGGCACATACGCACATACGTACAGACAGACGGACATCCTCCTAGTTGATGAAACAAGATGACTCACGGAAGTTGGTGCTCGTGATGTAGTAGATGAATGGGTTGCAGCAGCTGGACACGAAGGTCAGGCCCTGAGCAACGATGTTGGCGACGACGAATCCAAAGGCGCTTGACCCCGGTTGACCTCTTTTGACATTCAACATCCGGTTCTTGTGGGCGCTGAGGAGCTTGAGGACGTGATGAGGGGCCCAGCAGACGAGGAAGACTACCGTCACGAGAAAGATCATCGTCGTGACACGCCAGACGTGCGTCTTGCCCTGGCGTCGAACCAAAGCCGACCTCGACTCTGTCAGTAGGTATCGCAGCAGACGCGCGTAGCAGACAGCCATGACGACGATAGGAACGATGAATCCAGCCACGAGCTCGAAGTTGGCCCATATCCAGAGGTGCTCGTTGAGGGTCTCCGTCGGCCAGCAGATCTGGCATTTCGTCACGCCACCGAAGGTCAAGTAGGTGCTGGCGTAGAGCCAGAACGGGGTCATGATCGCCAGGCAGACGACCCAGTTGACGGCGCAGACGACGAGAGCGTTCCGATGGGTACGGTACTTGAGGGAGTCGAGGGGGTGAACGACGGCCAGGTAACGATCGATGCTCATCAGGGTCATCGTGAAGATGCTGGCGTAGAGGTTGACCCCGCGGAAGACGTTCATAACCTTGCAGAGGACGGGCCCGAAGACCCAGCGGTGGACGTAGGTGCTGTGCGCCGTGAAAGGGAGGCTGAGAAGGAAGAGATCGTCTGCGATTGCCAGGTTCAGGATGAAGCAATTGGCGACACTCTTGAGGTGCTTCGTCCGGACCAGTCCGTAGATCGTCAGTGTGTTACCAAGCATCCCGAACGCAAACGTCGCCAGGTAGAGCGTAACGATCGCGTTCCGCATGACCTGCGCCTGACCCTGATGACCCCCCGACGCGTTGCTCCAGTGCGTCGACCCTGCACCGTTGCCCGTCATGGTCAGCAACCCGATGAACTCGTGACCCGATGACGATTCGTTCTTCGACAGGTTCATGAAGGTCACCGTAATAACAGGCGCTGCCAAGCAGTAGAGGCTTCTGGATTCGTTCATCGTCAGCTTCCGGTTTGCTGTTGTGCTTACGTTGATTTTCGGTGAACCTTGTTTTGTCCTCTCGTTCGACCTTTGTTTAACTTGTTGCGCTTAACTTATGTCGTCTGACCCTCTATTTTGACCTTAGTTTGACCTTCGTTTACCCCTCGTCTTTATGCCTCGTTTAGTTGCACGAAATACTGTCTTTTGGAAGACGCCGTCTATAAAAAATTTCATGAATCCATTAGTTCAATGTCGTACAAAGGTCAAAGTTCAAAGCCTCATGTATAGAAGGAAACTAGTCGTGTTAAACGCCTTATTCGTGAACCTCATTCATTACAACTTTATCACACTCACTGTGAACGTAATTACGATGCTTAGTCAGCAAGTTTTAAGCGCGCGTTTATATAGGAAATTTCCATGAGTCAGCAAGTTACTGATTTGTTTGTACACGCGAGGATAACGTGCTGGCTGTATGATTGGCTGTTGGTGTTATGCGGGCTGGCGTCAGAGGTGATTAATGTCGGAGCGTATTTTATCACGTGGGCGTTCGCCCGGGAAAGCGTCAGGTCTAGGTAGTGATGAGTCAGCGGGTTTTGGAGAAATCCACGATTGCACAATAACGGAAGGCCGGTCTAAACCATTCTGTACTGATCTACAGTTTTTGCGGGAAAGGGCCTATGTAAGCGGACGCAAATTCATTGTTAAGAGAGCTCCTCTGGCGTGTGCTAAGTTGAAAGTATAAGTTACACATGTCGTTAACAGAATAGTGCGCTTAAAAGCCGACGATTGAAACTCTGTTGTGACTGGACTGTTCGACTGAATAGTTTCGAAAATCAAAGACTGTGTGTCTTTATTCGAGTTAAAACTATTCTACGAGTGGGGCAAATCCTCAGTTCGAAGCCCGATCATTGACAGCATAGAGTGATCGTCGACAATCACTCAGCGCTATGATCATCGACTTTTAAACCACCCTAATTATACTACTCTGCTCAGTGACGTAAACAAATATTTAATTAATGCAGCGCATTTTTCAACGACTTCGAAGGCCTTCAGGTGGCGTCAAATTCTGATGACTAATCGCAAAAGTGTCACAGTCACCTGAGTATCAATATTTTATAACTAAATGGCGAGCATTAGAATTCTCTCAATTACCGCAAATCCTCGACTCCGCACGCGAGAAAGCACATATCATATGTCACGCCAAACGATAAAGCTGCGTTCCTCTTGCAATCAGCCAGTGTTTTATTTTGTTTTAGTAGCGCGCTTAAAGCTAATGTCTCGTACAAGCAGACATAATTAACGTGACCTGAGGGTTCACAGGCTAAACTGGTACTATGATAAAGTGTAGGAAGTGTCCACTCAGCTGGAGATTAGCAGCACAATAATAAAGGCAATTGGATAATGACTTATCTCGTTGTTATGTGGACTGTGATGAATCTCTTCTTCAGATGCTACGCAGTTCTGGTTCAACCAGCTGGTTCAGCCGAAAGAACTATATTATGAATTTCGGTTTTTGTTATTGAAGCGACTATCGACTCGTGCTTTGTGTATCACAATACATGCATTTTTATGCATGCATTAATGCATGATGTACTTCATATAGAGGCTTTTTAAGGCTGTATATATGACTAACCTAGATACGGCAAGAGCAGAGAGGAGTCTGGTCGGATTAATCAAAAGTAGAAAGCTGTCACGGGCATGTGCTACCGAAGAGTGGAGACTGCTTAGAGAAAAAGATCATCCAAGGCACAGTTCCTGGATCCCGAGCTCGGGGAAGACCCCTTACGACACGGGGTCGATAACATCAGGTTGTGCGTGAACTGAATTATCGTTCGACAAGTTATTACTGGAGACGAGGGACAGAAGCAGATATCACAAAACTGTCCGCAGTGCAACCAATCTCGAGGACGGTTGAAGAAAAAAGCAAGACAAGACAAGACGTGACATGACATGACATGACTATCAAATTTTGGCGGAACTTTGTGGTTTTGACTACGGCCTCGAAGCAACCATCGACTAATGCCTTGTGCATTAAAATGACGGCTTTAACTCATCTGAGCAAGTGCATTTCAATAAAGTCGCACTAGACGATTCCGGAATGGAATGGAATCAAATGGAATCAAATGGAATCACATGGAATCAAGTGAAATCAAGTGGAATCAAATGGAATCAAATGGAATCACATGGAATCAAATGGAATCAAATGGAACCAAATGGAATCAAATAGAATCAAATGGAATCACATGGAATCAAGTGGAATCAAATGGAATCAAATGGAATCAAATGGAATCAAATGGAATCAAATGGAACCAAATGGAATCAAATAGAATCAAATTGAATCAAATGAAATCAAATGGAATCAAATGAAATCAAATGGAATCAAATGGAATCACATGGAATCAAGTAGAATCAAATGGAATGAAATGGAATCACATGGAATAAAATGGAATCAAATGGAATCAAATGGTATACATGGAGTTAAGTGGAATCAAATGGAATCAAATGGAATCAAATGGAACCAAATGGAATCAATTGGTATCAAGTGGAATCAAATGGAATAGCATCAGACAAACTGAATAGAATATACTTTTCTTACCGGACATTGTGCATCTGGCGAATCAGTATAATGGAGTCTAAACAGCATGTCTGAATTGGATCGGGTAGGATCGCCCAGATTAGCGGAAAACAATCAGGTCAGATTGCCCCGTTTCATATAAGATTGGATCTGATCGTTAGATCACATCAAACCACTCAGGGTAGATAAGATAACCCAGATTAAATCACGGCAGATAACTCGAGATCAAATGTTCTTATCTTCAGGTATCGCGATTCTAGATAAATAATTTACCAGGTAATTCCATATATTAGACAAGAGCACACAAGTAACTCCAGGTTACTTAATAATGCATCAGGTTCTACCAGATCAGATAATAATACTCCAGGTAACTCCAGTTTAGATCGCTGTAGAGTAGGTAATTCCAGATTAGATATGGCAAAGATTACCTTTATATGTACTTCAAAGTAGACAACATACATACATGCATACATACACATACATACATGTATACATGCATACATACATACATGTATGCACATGCATACACATATGCATACATACATACATGCATACATACACATACATACATACATGCATACGCACATGTATACATGCATACATACATACCTACATCCATACATACACATACATACATACACATACATACATACACTTCCATACACACATACATACATGCATACATACTGCGTACATACATACGTACATATATATATACATACACACATGCATACATACATACACACATATATGCATGCATACGTACACATCCATACACACATGCATGCATATATACATAAATACATACACACATGCATGCATACATACACACATATATGCATTCATACATACATACATACGTACGTACGTACGTACACTGCATAGAGTAAATTGAAAAATCAAACCGTGAACAATGTTGATGAAACTCGAACTCTGTCAGCCACCGAGAAAGAAAATTCCGCCGACGCCTTTCTTTGCTCCAAGCTTTTCAGTTCGTTCTCTGGCCACTAGGTGGAGTAGTCCTTTGACCGCTAGGTGGCAGGAGCCGCTCTCTCGCGCGCATGGAACGACTACTTTCGTCGAAAACGGACATGCAAATGCGTTACTGTTGGGAATGCCTAGTACTTCGTTCTCTCAGCAGAGGGAGTTCGAGGCGACGGACATTAAAAAGAGTATCATCGATTGTACGCCATGATCTCTAATCTAGCAAAGAAATTACAGTTATTAAATTAAATGTACAAAGTTTTATATAGCGACCGTATGGCCTCGACCTTGCTTATTTTTCAATGACTAAATATAGGTGAGATCCTTCACCACCGCTGCCCGACGCCATTTAAGGTCCCCGTATAAGGACCGTGCTAGCCCCAGATTAAAATCTCTGAGATACAGACACGATCGGTATGCGAACCGGCATCCTCGCGCACAGAGGCGCCTTGACGTAAGCTTTTACCGATGTAGCTGGCTAGTACAGGATCATACTATGCCTAGAACTCGTTGCACTGAATCGCTTTTCGTTCTATTGTATTGAATTGTATTTCTCAACATTCGTACAGAGTAACTGACTTCGGGAGCGAGAGACTCTAGTATACGGTTGCGAGAGTATTTGGCTATGCTGACGGCCACCCACTGCTGCCAAACAATGGCTTTGCACCGAGGCGCGAGAGTTATGAAATCCTCTTCTCTCTCTCTCTCTCTGTCTCTCTCTCTCGCTCTCTCTCTCTGTCTCTCTGTCTCTCCCTCGTTTTGTGTCGGTCTGTCTCCTCTCATCTCCTTCCTCTGTCAATCAAGCTAATTGCCCGCCGAAGTTCTTACGCTGTGCATCAGTTCGTATATTTTTGTATGTGTTGGTATGTAGGTGTACGTGTGTGTTTGTGTACATGTATATATGTATGCATGCATAATAATACACACATAGTACGTACATAGATACATACATACATGCAAGCATGCATGCATACATACATACATACATACATGCATATACACACACATGTATATATACAAACATGTATATATATACAAACATACATACATACATGTATACAAACACATTTACATGCATGCATGCATATATATATACATACATACATGCATACATACATACATACATATGTACGTAAGTAAATACATGCATACATGCATATGTACATACGTAGTATACAACGTACGTGGAAAGATTGAATGTCAGTAATCAAGGAGATTCAGCGGGGGCGACTGCGGTGCTAAAAGATCCACAGCCGCGTGGCGGCGCAGTGGGACCTACAGAGGGAGTTTGCACATGATCAGCTAGATGGATCTCGAAGAATCAGGCCGAGTAGCCCCGAGGATGAATTGTTGATCGCAGTCGGGGATTCGTGACTGTATACCGGTCCCTCGTCAGTCTGTGACCAGAGGTCATGTCCTTTCTTCCCCTCTAGTCTACCCGGAACGGGTTCGCTCGGTACGAAGCGATGGTTTATTAAAACTAACCGAAAGAAAAGCCAGCGTTTCGATCTGGAAAGTTCTCTTTATAACTGGCGTTCACTGATCTGTTCTGTCCGGTCTCTTCTTAATCAGTTTGTGATCTCATTCTCTGTAGAATTCCATCGATGCGAACAGCAGCATTTATCTGAATACTTCCTCGGGCGAACATGAGACTCTTCTGGAATCTTCCTCAAGCACTCCTCTTCCGCAGGTTCTTCTTCTTCTTCTTCCCCTTATCTATCCTGCAGATCCAATTCCAAACACCACCCACCGTAGCCGTCTGACACTCTGCGTGACTGACTCTTGGATCTCGACTTGGAACAGAATCCTTATTGCCTGTCGATTTTGTTTTGACACGACCAAGCATGATGAAAATCTACATAGGTATGCATTAATATGTCTAGACATTTATGCGGTGCGTTTCAAAGCTGCCAAGATTCTTAATGTGATAGGGTCTGGATCAGGATAAGGAATTTTAAGTAAATAAAAATACAACGCAATATTGTTCTGTTCGTGACTACCGGTTAAAAAACTACAGGAAGGAATATGGTGGTGGTTGTGACTGCGGTGGGGGCAGATGATCATCATGATTATATTCATGATGAATGCGATGATGATAATGATGATGATGCTTATGATGATTAAGATTAAGATGAATTTTTTTTAACCCGAGCTATATATGATCCCTCAGGATTTTAAAAATTATGATTATGATTATTATTATGATTAAAAGTTAAATATCTTCGTTGTCATCATGACCATATCGACGACGATATTCAACTTGATTATGAGTTTGTTGCCTTGTTGATCGTGTCATGACGACGGGTGGACATTCGTGACTGACTTGATATATCTTAAGGCAACTGCTGACTTCTGGCGAATGAAAGCGTCTTCAATTGAACAAAACGAAGTTTACAGCGCCAAAAACGAGTCTCAATTAATTCTAAACCAATCTAATAATCTAAACTAACGACTTCTATTCCGCCTCCATAATGACACACACGGCGCATCTCAATCGATAGACGCTCCGAAGTGAAATCGCAGTCCATATCAACAAATTGAATTCAAACTCCTAACCAGACAATTGTTCAAAACATTTATGTGCTAGGGTTTCGGCAATCGACACCAGAGGGCCGGGGGTCATAGTTCCCTGTCGAAAATGTGTTCCCTCCACTGGTTCCATTTTCAATACCATGCCAATGCCCTTGCTTGTGTGCTTCATTGAGTGCGATATATGGTTACCTAAGACAAAGGATTTTACTACTACATCTACTGCCACTGCTACTACTGCTACTACTGCTACTACTGCTACTACTGCTACTATTAATACAACAACTGCTACTAATGTTATTACAATCAACTTCAGAATATTAGTTCTAGAACAGGCATTCGTGGTTGGTCTCTTTAAGTCTCACAAGAGACACGTGTTGGACTCTGTAGATGCTGGGAGGTCCATTGGCTTTATGGCACCCGGGGATGAGACGAGTGAGATGGTTTCCCGTTGCCTTCCTCACAGACAATTGTGGTTGATCAACTTGTCCAAGGGCGCTACTTAGTGGCTTGAGGCAGATTCGAACCCGCGACCCTCCGGTTACGAGGCACAGATCATACCACTACACCACCGCGTCCCACAATTATTATATAGATTGTTCAAACTCGTGTACCCATCTCTCGTAGAGCTTTCGCTTCGTTAGTCCACGTGTCCGCGCACATAGGGTAAAGGTGGAACACTTACCCCTCTTGAAATTGACATCTGAACATTTTTACCCATATCAGGCCGTTATGACCTGTACAGATCATCTTCTTCGTACAGTTACCCAGATCTCCTCCTGGGTGACATCTAATCTCCTGTGCCTGAACCCATCTAAGACGGAATTCTTACTTATAGGCCTACGCGACCAGCTCAAGAAATTTTCACATTCCGCTATCTCTCAGCCCGGACTCTGCCTGCACACACACACCTTTAACACTAACTCTTCTGTCCCTAACCTAGGTGTGATCTTCGACCAAAACCTCAGCTTCACTGATCACATTACCCATCTCTCCCGCTCTTGCCTTATGCATATCCGTGACCTTCGCAGAATCCGCCCTATGCTTGATTTTAAAACTGCTTCAACCATCGCCACATCCATAGACTTTGCTAAATTAGACTATTGCAATTCACAATTCCTGAACATAGGCTCCACCCAAATAAGCAGTCTTCAAGCCATACAGAATACTCTGCTCGTGCTGTCACCAAAACCCCCAAACATCATCACATAACTCCTGTTCTTAAATCACTACACTGGCTTAAAATACCTGAGCGAATGTCCTTTCACTTAACTACAACACATTTCATACTTCCCAAACCTCCTATCTTCGTCAGTTATTTACAATACAACCGCTTCGCTCAACCCGCTCTTCTTCTGCCCTAACACGTCTCCGCCCTCCCGTCACCTCATCCTTAAAATTTGGTAATCGCGCTATAGCCATAGCTGCTTCACCACTTTGGAATAAACTCCCCCCAGAACTGCTACAGTTTTCTGACCCATCAATCAAACTCATCGATGCTCCACCACTTGCAGTTTCTGCATCGGCCCTTCACTCAAGGCCGAAAACATTCCTCTTTCACAGATCCTATCCGGACACCCCTTCTTCCTCTTATCTCTCTCTCCTCTCCAACCCAAACACCACCACCCGTAGTTGCCACGTTTTCTCTCCGTCTGACTTTTGGATCTTGACCTGGAACCGAACCCTTTTGCCTATCGATTTTGTTTTGACTGAGCGCCTTGAATAAGCTGGTCCCCGCAACGTGGATTTCGTCGAGCGCTGTAGAAATTTCGGAATTACGATTGCGATTACGATTATCTGTGGGCGTCCATGCCTGTAAAAAAAACTTATCGTTCCTATTGAACTAGTACTTAATTCAACTATTGTAATATTATACATTATATGTTATACTTAATATATTAAGTACATATTATATATTATAACTAATATAGTATTATATATTATACTTAATTCAGGCTATGTCGGAGCTCTTTTGAGAGGTTCCTTAAAGGCCCTACGTAAGTGCCCAGGTACACGCATTCATGCATATATTCGAACCAGAAGTACTATGGTTTCCCAAAACTTCCAGACTGAACAAGATGTGAGTGACGAGTTGCTCAACAGAGGGCTACAAATTCGCTGCCTAGTTATCGAATCGTGGACGCCTATAAAGCAGCGTATGGAGGCGAAACTTGTGGCCTGAGGAATAGCATCAAAGTCGTCATTATCATCATCATCAGCAGCAGCAACTCTTCGTTATTCCAACATGCAACACGTTGCATTTTACAGGTAGTTTACAATTTACCAGGATTCAAACTGAAGATCAAGACAAGATCAAAGTACTCCTTAAATGCGGTCGTTTATAAACACAGTTGAAGTGTGAAATATAGCACTAAACAGTAACGCTATACGCAGCGAGAAAGCACAGAAACTGAAGTATAAGCTATATACAAACCGCAAATAAAAGAAACCCGAAATAAACTATACACAAATCCAATTCATGAGAACTTGAAATATAGCACTGTTCTATACAATGAAAACATGAACAAACTAGCTATATAAGCTACATAAGTAAATAAGTTGGTAAGTAAATAAGCAATGCATTTGTTAACACACCATATGTCCATCGGCTGAGCGAACACGAAAATTAAGTAAAAAATAAATTGTATTCAAGTCCATTTCTATGAGAACTTAAGAAAAACAGAATACCTTGTATGCAATGAAATTAGCAGTTAATAGATGTGTTTACAAGATTTCGTATCCGCTTATTAAACAGTTTCACATTGACTACACTAACGAATGGTCACAGGTAATGAGTTCCAAACAGACTTACCAGCACATTTAATATTCAGTAATTAGGTATTAATGCAAGCAAATCTGCCATGGCATTTCCTTGAGCACTGCAACGACGATCAGAAATGTTTGGAAATAACCTTTCAAAACTGAGGGCAACAGTTTGCGATTGTGATCTCTTGTTTCTCCCTCGCATGCGAACTGCTACCTGCCCAGTCCAGAAGCTTTGCGTATGTCGGTCCCGCCTGCTGGAACCGTCTCTCTCGAGATCTGAGACTCAAGCTCCTCTCTCTTCTCCTCTCAAGGTTTCGCAGGCGCCTGAAGACTGTACTGTTTAACAATGATTTTACTTGTTCGGGTCGGGAGCGCCTCTGTTGAGTTTATTCTCTAACAGGCGCCTTATAACTCTTACATTACAATTACAATTGTAACGGCACAGAAACACAGAAATTTGAAGCCTTTTAATGGAGTTAATTTTTATCATGTTTAGCTTAGCGAAACAAGTTTCAGTATCCTTTCCATGCAACGTTTTGGCAACAATTCTCCGAACACGTCATTGTAATATAAATAGGCATTAGAGGACTATCACAGATTGCAGTAGGACAACTATGCACACAATACGAATGCAGAGTCTGTGTGTCCATCCTTCTGCCCTCGTATTCGTTCGCCTGCCTGCCTGCCTGCCTGTCTGTCTGCCTGCCTGCCTGCCTGCCTGCCTGCCTGTCTGTCTGTCTTTGTAGCAGTCGGCCTATTACACCTGAACGCATCAGACAGAAGGCAGACGACAATACAGCGTCACATCAATTCTTTAATAATTCACGATTGTTCGGATGGCCGCAACGGACCAACTAATATGCCATCCTTTCGTCCGTCGGACGGAACAGCTGTCGGGGGAATTGCGACAGCTCATGTAACAGCCATCGACGTTGTGGAGTAGAGAATGTCATGCAGAAAGAGGGATCAGCTGAAGTATCGGGCTGTCGCGAGTACTTGAGTATTCACGAGTACTCGAGTCAGACCAATAGAAAATGGCGTCGGGACTCAATGAAAATGATATCCAAATACCGTTTAAATCTGCATCAAATCCGAGGGAGATTCAAAGAATACCTTCGTAAGGTGGACTCAGACACACAAGTGCTCGGTACTGTCGAGCTAACTCAGCAGGAAATGGTCTTAAGCAATCGCAGCGATCAAGAAACATGGTTATTCCACCTGGCATAGCAGTTGCCACCTGGCGAATATTCCTGCATTATTCCATTTTGTAGTTTGTCTTTCTTCTTCCTTCCTTCCTCTTTTTGCCCTACCATCCGTGCGTCTTCCCTCCCTCCCGCCTTCTTCTCTTCCTTCTTTCCTTCCTTCCATCATTCCTCTTCCCACCCGCCCTCCCTTTCTTTTTTCCACTTTCTCTCTTCCTTCCATTCATCCTTCCTTCCTACCTATCTGCCTGCCTTACTTACTTGCTCATTTTTCCCGTTTCACCTGTTTCTCGATACCTTATTCTTATCTTACATTTTCTGTCGTCTTTTCTGTGGCCACTCCTTCTTCGTGAAAGAGGCGGAAATTGCGAAATCGTGGGGAGAATAAGATCGACAGACGACGACAGACATCGAGACAAGCAGAAACAGAGAAGGACAGACAGGTATCCATGTAGTGTGATAATGGGAAGAGGGAAGGAGTCATGAACAGAAGGGCGGTTACTGGTGGAGTGTAATGCGGTGGCGTTTGGTGCATGTGGGGTATATACTCTCGGGGCCTCGGCACGCAACGGCAGACGGTCGATAAGAGCTTAATTATTCGACGCACAGAACGAGAAGAAGAAGAAGCCCAAATATCGTGCACGATCTGCGATTCAATGACACGCATAGTTGCTTCATAGTTTCTTCTGCTGTAATCCCGATAGAAATTATTAATGACAGAACTACTGTGTTGTAATCTTTCTTTTAAAAATTACACAACTTGGAGTTAGTAAAAGAAAAAACAGACAAATTGACTACATTCAGAGAAGTTTGAGCCTCTCCCAAGCCAGGATAAAGGAGGAGGGTTCTGCGGTGGGCTTGCAACCGAGCCAGGTAAAACAACTTGAGCAACAGAAACAGGGCAACGGATTCATTTATTAAAACAGACGAATGGAGAAGCTGTGTTGCCCGTTGTGCAGACAAACACAGGAAGGACTAAGTCTAAGTCTAAGACGGTAGCTACGTATGTTCAACAGGTCTTTTTAATCTATTTGTCAAAGACGCATTTACATATTTAATTTAGTTTTTTTTAACCCGCGAATTAATTTAGATACTTGCTCAATAATAAATACATCATTTCATTTGTTAGTACGATATTGTCGATATAAATGGGCCTAAATTTATCTTATTTTATCAACTAGTCTCTTTTAGGACCTGTATAGTAATCGTAATCGTATTCGCATAGGTCACTGACAGTGAAACCGCCTTGGCCATAGTCTTTGACCCTTGAACCATATTGGTCTTGGACTATTGGACCATTTTTATCCTTAACAGCAGAACAGTCTTTGTATTTGATTGTGGCGCCATCTTGTTCTTTGACTCTGAAACAATTTTAGCCTCGCTCTGGGTCTTTCACTGTAGCTCCATCTGGGTCTGTTACTGTGACACTATCTAGGTCTTTGCATGTGGCACTATTTTTGTCTGTGACTGCGGCGAAGTCTTTGTCTATGAAGCTCTCTAGTTCTCCTTGGGGAATCGGCTTCCATCGTCCCCTCACCGTTTGACACCTATCGTCAACAGTCCTGTAGTTCGCACATATGCATACTTATATACATACATATATACATATATCTATATATCTATATATATAATGATTGTACAATGGCCACTTCGCGCGTACAGTATTTATATATATTTTTACAGATACACAAAAATATATCATCATTACTTTTACTGCAAAACTTTATTATGCGTTCCAAGTCCGAATGTGACGTGCGAATCCGAGGCGAGGAATATACATGTATATATGATGCTCATGCAGTTATGTATATAAATATGATATCGTATAGATATAAATATATGCACTCAGTTATTATATCTTGATATTCAGTGTGAAGAAAACAGGTGTTTTTCTCAATATTCAGTTGGACATTCTTTGTCTATCTTTGTCTTTCTCTTTAAATCAGTCTACCTCTGTCTGTATCTTTGTCGCACGGTTTGTATCTCTTTCTCTCTCTCTCTCAATCTCTCTCTATGTCGTTCTATCTGTCTAGAGGAAGAGGAGAGAAAGGGAGAGAATGATGAAGAGAAGAAAGAGGAAGACAAGAAGGAGGAGGCAGAGAAAGAGAAGGAAGAGAAGGAGAAGGAGGAGGAAGAGAAGGAAAAGGAAGATAAGGAAAAGGAGGAAGAGGAAGAGAAGGAGGAGAAGAAGGAAATGGAGGAAGAGGAGGAGCAGGAGGACGAGGAAGAAGAGAATGAGGGGAATGAGGAAAAGGAAGATTAGGAGGAGGAAAAGGAAGAGAAGGAGGAGGAGCAGAATGAAGAGAAGGAGGAGGAGAGGGATAAGGAGCAGATCCTCTTCATCCTCTTCAGAAGAATCCGTGCATACGCGGATGCCCGAGTGACTTTGAAAACGAAGGTGGCATGCTCAAATTGCAAGCGAGAAATGCACATAAAGTCATCAGCATCGGATGAAAAATGGTTGATTCTGCGCAGATAAAAATTCCAGTCGGCGTTGGAGAGGAAAGGGAGGGGATTCAGAGCTCAGTGACACACGCATCCCCCCCTCTCCCTACATCGGTTGAGCTTAGGGCGAGTCGTTTGTTTCCCAGTTCGTTCCAGTTTCAAACTAGTCGTATACAATGTAATATGTATGTATATGTATGATCTTAATAGACGTGTATAGCTATATATGTATGATCTTAATATCTGTATATATATGTATGATCTTAAAATTTGTATATATATGTATGATCTTAATAGACGTGTATAGCTATATATGTACGATCTTAATATTTGTATATATATGTATGATCTTAAAATTTGTATATATGTATGATCTTAATATTTTTTATGTATGATCTTCATAGACCTATATATATATGGTCTTAATATATGTATATGTATATGTATGATCGTCATACAATGTGTATACACATAGGTAGATGTATGTATGTGCATGATCTTAATATATGTATATACGCGTATGATTTTGTTATATGTATATGCTTAATATGCTTGTATTCGAGTGACACCATGGCACCGTCGTGGTGTCATTTGCAGACGCTCCTCAATCCAACCTTGGGCATCTATATCTGCATATACATTTACACATATATATGTCAGCACAAGTTCACTTATACATACATACATACAGACAGACAGACAGACAGACAAACATACAGACATACATACACACGCATACATACATACATGCATGTATACATACATACGTACGTACGTACATACATGCATTCATACATACATACATACATACATATACTCACATACATACATACATGCATACATGCATACATACATACATACATACATACATGAAGGCGTTCCTTCAATGCATACATAAATAATACATACATACATGCATGCATACATACATACATACATACATACATACATACATACACATGTATATAGTTGGCCTTATATTCATAGCTGTGTGTATATGTGTATGTAGATGCTTACTATAGCGCCGTTTAGTACATAGGCCTATACAAATACCCTTGGACTTACATATATATAAATATATATTATATATTATATGTTGAACATGAATAATATGTAATGTATCGATATAGAGATATGTGTTGTAGTGGCCGTGAGATCGATGTGTCTTCGTTCAGATTAATTTCAGCGAAATCCATCGAAATTATTCAGTAGTTTTTCCGCCCTTCCAGTTCGCCGAGACGAAGCGGTTCACGGGACAAACCGTTACCCGACCGAGGGGACGAGGACAAGGAGAGAAGGGCGCAACACCCACCCAGGGGGCCGCCAGAAGGGGAGTGGAGGCAGGAGGGTAGGGAGGGATTAGAGGGAGAGGGAAATATCTGGCAGAGTGTCAAATGCACGAGTGCTGATTCTAATCTATTATTCAGAGGCGGATCTCCGATGACATGAGCAGAAGTTGGTCGCTCGGGTCGGTGTATGGACTTCTTCTTTTAAAGCAAATGGATGAGAAGCACGCGGATAGTCCCCTCCCTAAACACCACCGAGGCTAACCCCCCTTATAAGGGAATTTTTGTAATTCTAATTTGAGATTTATAATGCGCCTCTTAGAGGATAAACTCAATAAACTCAACAGAGGTGCTTCCTACCCGAAAAAGCAAAATCACTGTTCAGGCGCCTGGGGAACACTGACATGGGAAGAGAAAGGAGCTCAAGTCGCAATTCTCGAGGGAGACGATTCCAGCAAGTGGGACCAACGTAGGCAAAGCTTCTGGACTGGGCCGCAGCGGTTCGCATGCGAGGGACAAACAGGAGAAAGGGAAGCCTAATGGGTCATGAAACGCTTAGAAAGTACTATGTTAAGTGTCTTGATATAAACAGATCCTATCCTGACTCCTCTTCTTCTTCTTAATAATAATAATAATAAGACAATTTATATAGCGCCGTAGCACAGCCGAGGCCGAAGAAAAGGGCGCTGTACAAGGGTTCAAAAATCAACTGCAGTCATAAGATATCCTAAAAAGATGTGTCTTGAGTCGTGACTTGAATGTGTCCAGCGATGGGGCATTCGTCACATTCTCAGGAAGACTGTTCCACGCAGTGGGTCCGGCGACAGTGAAGGAATGTTCGCCGAACTTTGTGGAAGAACGCGGGACATGCAGTTGATTCCTCGATGAGGACCGTAGCTGATATGTGTTCTGGTTGTCGGCTGTTCGAATACAGAAGTCGGATATATAGTCTGGTAGAAGACCATTAAGAGCCTTGTATGTAATTAGGCACAGTTTGTAGGTGATCCGCTGAGGAATACGCAACCAGTGCAGGTTGTCGCGCAGCAGATCAGTGACGTGATTGAATGGTGTCCGACCATAGATGAGGCGGGCAGCAGAGTTTAGCACTGACTGTATCCGCTCTAGCTGACAAGTCGGCAGACCTGCCACCAGGCTATTGCAGTAATCAACCCTGGAGACGATGAAACTGTTGACCAGAGTGACAGCGGTTGAGGTTGGAATGAATCTGCGGATCGATTTGATGCGACGCAACTGATAGAAGCAACCTCGTACAAGTTGATTCACATGGGCCGACATGGTCATGCAGCTGTCAAAGCGGACCCCAAGGTTGCGAATGGTGTCAGCTGGTCGAACTTCGGCATCATCGAGGGCAAAGGTACTGTCGTCGAGTAGATGGCGACGTCGGAGGGTGGTGCACCATAGAAAGTCAGACTTTGATGAATTAAGTCTGAGGCGGTTGGACGCCATCCACTCTGAAATGCGCTCGATACACAGCATCACTCTCTGTTTCAGCTCAGCGGTTTCTGATGGCTCACAGAAGAAGTAAAGCTGTGTATCATCCGCATAGCAGTGGTGAAAGAGTCCATGCGCTTGGATAATTCTCTCCACATCGGCCGTGTATAATAAGAAGAGGAGGGGACCCAACACTGAGCCTTGTGGAACGCCACAGGTGACCAGCCTAGGTGATGTCACCTCCCCCGCCAAGTGGACAGATTGCGTGCGCCCTTTCAAGTAGGATTCAAGCCAACAGAGCGCTTTTTCTCTGACTCCAAACGAACGAGATAGTCGTTGAAGTAAGGTGTCGTGGTCGACTGTATCGAATGCAGCCGACATATCGAGAAGCGACAGAAGCGCTAGTTGGCTTGAATCGATGGCATCGATTATGTCGGAGAAGACTTTGAGGAGCGCAGTCTCGGTCGAGTGGCCACGCCTGTAATCAGATTGAAACCGAGGAAGGAGACGAGCTTCAGACAGGTACTCAGTGAGCTGTTGGTTCACTATGCGCTCAAGCACTTTTGAGACGAAAGTTAAGTTAGATACCGGTCTGAAGTTCGCAGGTGATGATTCGTCGATCCCATCTTTCTTATGGAGTGGCGTGACCAGTGCGTGTTTCCATTTTGACGGAAAGCGGCCGGTGGCAAATGAATGGTTAAACATCCGAGCAAAGAAATGCGCCAGCAGCGGAGCCGCCCCCTTCATCAGCCACGCTGGAAGTGGGTCAAGAGAGCATTGTTTCGCTGGTGACGAAATCATTACCTTAATTACGTCCTCCGCCGTAATCGGTCTAAACTCGGAGAATCCTGGAGAAGGGCTATCGGTGAATATTGCCCCGCTAGCGTCACACGTCGATGCTCGGATGTCTGCGATTTTTGTTTCCAGGTAATCATGGTAGGTGGCAGCAGGGAAAGACCCTGATCTTGAAGTATCTTCTTATCTCTCTTTCTGCTCCAATCCCTTACTTTTGGATCTTGACCTGGAATCGAATCCCTTTTGCCTATTTGTTTTGTTTTGACTGAGAGCCTGTGAATAAGCTGGTCCCCATCACGTTGGACGCTGTAAAAACCTCACTCAGCCTTCCCAGAATAATGCTCCCATAATTTTGTAATCCTCAGGAGCAAAAAGATACTAAATTCCGGATGGTCTTGGGAACGACGCCTGATTTTTCAGAAGTACCTTTTCTTACCCTAAACCTAGTTTTTAATCCTAAGGGATCGTTCTTATCAATGACGACCAACGTCTTACAACATCTGTATTTCTGTCTACTGAAGACCTAAAAACAGTCAACATTGCGGGTGCGGACATTTCGTTATCAGGAACATTTAAAAGTCTTGGTGTGACGCTCGACTCCAAGCTAACATTTAATCAGCACATCACCGCTGTCTGCAAGTCATCTTATTATCATATAAAAGCCATGCGTCACGTTAGATCGTGCTTACCGCCTGAGCTTATGAAGACAGTTGCTTGCAGTGTAGTCAGAGCAAAACCCGACTACTGTAATTCGCTGCTGTATGGTACTACAAAGTCTAACATCGCCAAACTGCAACGTGTCCAAAACTCGCTAGCCCGTCTGGTGACAGGAACCCGAAGGTTTGACCACGTCACTCCTGTACTGGCAAATCTACATTGTCTGCCTGTCAGCTCCAGAATCACTTACAAGATAGTTCTCCTCACACGCAAGACTCTCTCGACCAATCAACCAGCTTACCTGTCATCATCCTTACATCGCTACCTACCATCCAGGTCTCTCCGATCAGCTACACAAAATCTTCTGTCTTCCCTGACATCCGAGACTTTCGGTCTGATTTCTCACGACGCGGATTCAGCAACTCAGCACCAGCCATTTGGAATAGCCTTCCTGTTTACATTACTGACGACAATATCTCGCTAGACACATTCGTAAAGCGGCTAAAGACCTATCTGTATCGTCTTGCTTTTTGTTGTCTGACATGTAACCCACCCACGCCTACGATTCCTCGCTCAGTCGATGGACATATGGCGTGTTAACAAATGCATTACTTACTTACTTACTTACTTACTTACTTACTTCTGTCCAATACTTTATTGAAGCTGTCCATGGATGATCGGTGCTTGGACAAAGACCTGCTGACGGTGAAATTGTTGTCGTGGTGTACAACTGTTGCATCTGTTTTCTGTTCTAATTATATGCATGTATACCTGAGCAACTCCGCAGTTTTCCCGCCTTCCACCCTCTCTTCGACATGCACCCCACCCCATCCCACCCCATCCCACCCCACTTCCCTCCCTCTCTGTCTTCGTCTTTACATCTTTTCTCTTCCTGCAGTGTTTAATATCCTTTGTTGGTTCGCATGATTATTATATCATACACTTCATCTGTCTGTCCCTTTCTCTGCCTGTCTCTGTATCGTTCTGTCTATCTGTCTGTCATTCTCTGTTTGCATGCTATATTTTTGTCTGTCTGTCTGTCTGTCTGTCTGTGTGACTGTCTGTCTGTCTGTTTGTTCGTTTGTCTGTCTGTCTGTCGGAGCCAAAATGCTCCTACGACATTTAAAATTCATTTAGATGTCGATATCCATATTAAATACGTAATTGCAATATATATATATATATATATATATCGTAATGAAATTTTGATGAATATTTATTTGTTAGTCTATATATAAACAATGGCTTCATATAAAGTAGACATACATAGGAACATTTGTTTATATATGTATGTTTAAATATCTGTGTATATGTGTGTGCGTGTGCGTCGGTGTGTGCGTCGGAGTGTGCATGTGCGTGTGTGTGAATGTGTATGCGTGTGTGCTTAGGTGTATGTGTGTAGGTGTATGTGTATGCGTTTGTGTATGTGTAGGGGTATGTGTGTGTATGCGTGTGTATGCTTAGGTGTATGCGCGTGTGTGTGCAGGTGTATGCGTGTGTATGTGTGTATGAGTGTAGAGTACCTCGTGTTTTAATTACTCGTGACTAATACGCTCTAATAATGACAGTCGATCACGGAACCCAACTTGTTACGTGCGGCGCATACTCGCATCTATAGACAGACGCGTGAATTCGTTAGATGAAGGAAATTTTCTGTCCATTGGTCTCGTTGTTCTTAATGACGATGACAATTAGTAGAAATCTTCCTACTCGTGGGCGAATGAGTGCGAAAAGGCAGCTATCGCCTGATGAGGAGAAGGAGGAGGAGAAGGAGAAGGAGAAGGAGAAGGAGAGGAGAAGGAGGAGAAAGAGGAGGAGGAAAGAGAGGAGAGGAGGAAGAAGAGGAAGAAGGAAGGAAAGAATGTTAAAAGAAGTGAAGGAGGTGGAGGATGAAATCGACAAGGCTACAGGTGAAAATTCAGAAGAAGGCAAGAAGAGGTGGAAAAGGCAGGAGTAGGCAAGATGAGGTGGAAACGAAAGTAGAGGAGGAGAAAGACAAGCAGGAGGAGAAGGATGAAGATAGTGGGAAATAGAAGGAAGGTAAGGAAGAAATGAAAGAAGTGCAGGAAAAGGAGATGGACATTGAGAATGAAGAGGAAGATGAGCAAGAATTTGTTAATGAGACAATGGATGAATGGAGAAATAGGAGGAAATCTCTCTCTCTCTCTCTCTCTCTCTCTCTCTCTCTCTCTCTCTCTCTCTCTCTCTCTCTCTCTCTCTCTCTCTCTCTCTCTCTCTCTCTCTCTCTCTCTCTCTCTCTCTCTCTCTCTCTCTCACTCTCTCTCTCTCTCTCTATCTGTCTGTCTATCTATCTATCTATCTATCTGTCTATCTATCTATCTATCTATCTGTCTATCTATCTATCTATCTATCGATCGATCGATCTATCTATCTATCTATCTATCTGTCTGTCTATCTATCTATCTAGCTATCTAACTGTCTATCTATCTAGCTAACGATCTCCCAAATTCCTCTACCCCATTCCACTTCATCTTATTTGCTGGCGATACTGATATCTTCTTACCTCATAAATCCTTGGATATACTAATTAAAAGTGCAAATAATGAACTTGAATTAATAGCTGAGTGGTTTAAGGCAAAAAGAGTATCTCTTAACTTAAGCAAAACTTATTTTATATTATTCTATTCTCATAGAAAATTATACCTACTCGAGAACAACACATCCTTATTGACAATCAACAAATCCAACAAGTTAATTCCTGTAAAGTTCTTGGTATGGTTTTATTGATATCATCCTACATGGAACATGCATATCTTCCGAATATCGAAGAAAACTGCTAAAAGTTTTGGTATTTGATATCGCATTAAACATGTATTACCTCAACCCATATTGTTAAACTTGTACTATTTCCTTATATATCCTTATCTTTCTTATTCTAATATTATCTGGGCAACAAAATATTCCTCTCGCCTCAAAGGTTTATTAATATTACAACGTCGTGCTATAAGAATTTTGCTAAACAACATTGTGGAATAGGCACTGATAGCCTATTTTCAATATTAAATATTTTAACGATAGAAGATGATATAAATAAATTTCAAATCGTAGAATTCATGTATCGCTATGAACGAAGATTATTACCTTGTGTATTTGACAACTATTTCTCTCAACTTCATAGCTATTCCACTAGATTTCAGGATAATTTTTGTGGTACTTTTGCAAGAATTAACACTAGATACTTCAACATTAAATATATAGGTCCGTCAATTTGAAATAAATTACCTTTAGAAATCCGTAACCTACCTAGTCTGTATTTGTTTAAAAAACATCTGCGTAATTTCCTAATAATGTCACTAGACTGTTGATTATAACCCTCATATCTGTTTAGTCAATAGGTTTTACTTATGTTTCTGGAAGTCACAGTTATGACTCATTTTCAGTTTCACAGAGATCACAATGGTAATCCACTTTCTTAGTTTCTTTTTTAGTTAAGTTAACACTTTCTTTATAGTTCAATTGTACCTAATATCAGTTAAACATTTTTGTTGCCATGTGCTTCTTTCTGTAATAGGCGGCCCTAATTTAGCGGGACTTAGGTCCCTTTTGGGTCTACCATTTGTATCCCAACAATCTATACAATGGTCAGTGTATTTGTTCTTTTGTTTTATTCTTTTTTTGGAATCAATAAAGTTTTCATTCATTCATTCATCTATCTATCTTTCTCTCTGGCTGACTGTCTTGTCTGTCTGTCTGTCTGTCTTTCACTCAACCAAAAAAATTCTGACTTGCCTCATACTGATCTCTGTCTCTGTCTCGTTTTTCGTCTCCTCTCCTTTCCTCCCCTCTCTTCTCCTCTTCTCTCCTCTAGTCTCCTTTCCTCCCCTCTCGTCTCCTCTCTTCTCCTCTCCTCTTGTCTCCTCTCTTCTCTCTTCTCCTCTCTTCTCTGCTCTCCTCTGCTCTCCTCTCCTCTGTTCTCCTCTCTTCTCTCATATCCTATCCTCTTCTCTGCTCTCTTCTCCTCTGCCGTACTCTCCTCTGCTCTCCTCTCCTTTTCTCTCCTCTCTCTCTCTCTCTGTCTTTCTCTCAGTGTTCGTCTCTCAGTCTCAGTCTCTGTGTCTCTGTCTTTGACTCTGTACCTCTCTGCCGTTGTCTATGTTTCTCGACCGCACCCTAGTACAAACACCGACACAGCGCTCCGCAAAACCGCGTCGCTGTTTTAATATTCCGCTGGGATCTCCCTCTGGCGTCACGCAATACTACACGCTTGATTGGTTCCCGGCCTGTCCTCGCTCCTGCCGACCGCCCCCTTCGGCGGAGCCCCGGGCCTGCTTCGGCGCCCAATACAGTCATGCCTTATTCATTAGATGGCGTCTCGATCGCTGACCGAGAATGACCCTAATTACGGCCCTGGCCGGGGGCCGGTCCGCCCGCTCCCAAGTCGGGGAGTTGACCCCGCAGGTCAGTGAGAAAGGACGCCGACTCGGGCCGGCTGAAAGGGAAAACGGGAAGCAGATCGAGAGGGGCGGCTCGCATGGAGGCCGCTCCTGGTCGATTAAAATTTCTGGGAGTAAATATGTGGAGAGGGAGAGAATGCGGTGGAGAAGCTGGAAATGTTCGGTTGGAAATGAGACAAGAACGGGTAGAGGTCGTGATGTGGTGATGTTTGACTGCATTTAACTGCAGTACATAATGCCTTCTCTACATTCTCATGTTCCTCCTCTCTCACCCTCCCTCTTTTCCCTCCACTGCCTCCTGTACTTTTCATCCTCTTCATCTTGTTCCTTTTCTTCTCTTTCCTTCTCTTAATCGCCTTGTAATCCTCTTTTTTCGTCCTCTTCTTCACCTTATTCGTCTCTTCTTTGTCATTGTGTTCTTTTTCGTCAGCTTTTCCTCTACCTTTTCCTATTTTCGTTTTCTTTTCTTCTTTCTCTTCTTCCTTTCATTTCCTTGTGTTTCCTCCTCTTCCATTTCTTCTTTCCTTTTTCTTCTCTCCGCTTCTTTTTTCTCTCTTTTTATTCTCTTCCTCTTCCTGTTTCATTTTCCTCTTATCTTCTTTCTTCTTCTTTGTCCTCGTTTTTTTCTATTCCTTTCTCTTCCTCCGCTATCGCCACGTTTTCCTCTTCTTTCCTTTTTTCTTCGTCCTCTCCTCCTCCTCAATTACCTGTTCTTCCTCTTCTTCGTCTTCAACAACATGTATGTATGTACAGTATGTATTTATCTAATCTTTTATATAGCGCATTTTAAGAACCTCTCAATAGCGCTGAATCCTTCTGCCTCTGCTCCTCCTGCCCCTGCTCCTCCTCGTTCTCCTCCTGCTCCTCATGCCATTAAATTCAACGTAACATTCATGATCAGAATTTAATTGACTCTGTTTTCATTTGCATAAATTCGTCTAAGACATTTTACAACGCCAATCGAGCTCAGCGGACGAACGGCCTCAATCGCTTTAATGTGTGTCGTAATTTTTGACCCGCCCTGTACAGCGCTCCCGATAGCTTGGCGAAAGAATGCAATAACGGAGTCTTCGTCAGCCGTTGTCACGCTATTGTATGCGCCGTACACAGCGGGCGGAAAATTTATACCTGCATGTTCCACGTCGAAGAACTCCGCTGAACGGCGTAATTACACCGCGATGAGTAACAACACGAACGGCAGGTAAATGATGGGGAGAGAGGGTGGGTTGTGTAATGGAGGATGGGGAAGTGTGAGTGGAGTGTGTAAGGGAGATAAGGGGAAGGAGGGCGAAGGAGGAGTGTAAGAGGAAAGGGATTGAGAGAATGAAAAAGGATGGTGATTTTAGATGATGATTTGAGATGAAGGTAAATGATTTGAAATGATGAGGTACTTAATCTTAGAACTTGTATAGTGCCTGTATAATATCGTAACAAGAAAGGTTGTCCTTGTGAAGCGAGTACTAGTCCTCACGAAGAGGTGGCAAAAGCTGATGAAGGCAATGCCCGGGGAACTGCGATTTCGTACCTGCTCGAGCATTCAGCTCTTCTGTAAAGTAGTGCTTCCCACATTTTTACCATCTGCGAGTCTTTTTAGGAGCTGCATAGTGAAAAGTAAGGAATCAAGAATAAGCAGGTAGTGCGTAACTGATTCTTGAAACAATAATCGCTTGAAAATGACGTCCAGCCTCGATATATTAAGGCCCTGTTTTCTTAGCTGGTTGAGAAGGAAGTTTCGCTGGTTAACGAGACTCAGAATACAATTGACATGGTTTGGAAAAGAGGAGTTATTCCGCATTAGTCTAGAATGGATTTAGGTCCGGTTAATATGTTAAATAGAATTTAGTAGGAATTGATGACGAAAGAAATGGACAAATAAGGAAAAAGGATCAAATCTTACTCTCTTTCTCTATCTCTTTCTCTTTCTCTGTCTCTCTCTCTGCCCCTGTCTCTGTCTCACTCTCTGTTTGTCTGTCTCTCTCTTCCTCACATTCTTTGTTTCATTGGGATGCCACTCAATATAAGGTAATATAACAAGCATTTATATAGCGCTTTTCAAGCATATCTCAAAAGGACTGTATGCGCTATATGAATGTCCACATCTAATAATTGTAATTGTAATTGTAATTGTAATTTGAGATTTATAAAGCGCCTCTTAGAGGATAAACTCAACAGATTTGCTTCCGACCCGAAAAAGTAAAATCACTGTTGTACAGTACAGTCTTCAGGCGCCTGCGGAACACTGAGAGGGGGAGAGAAAGGAGCTCAAGTCGCAATTCTGGAGGGAGACGATTCCAGCAAGTGGGACCAACGTAGGCAAAGCTTCTGGACTGGGCTGCAACGGTACGCATGCGAGGGACAAACAGGAGATCTTGAGTGGCCAAGCGAAGGTTGCTACGGCCCGGCAACGAGGAGACCAAAGTGCAGAAGTCAATGAGGTAAAGGGGAGCAGAGCCAAGAACACAATTGCGCTTGAGGGAGAGGATCTTAAAGTGGACACGCTGCTGGACGGGGAGCCAGGGAAGAGTGTCACGAATATAAGACGAGATGTGGCCATACTTTGGAATGCCCCCTATGAGACGAGCAGCAGAGTTGAGCACAGATTGTAGCTTAGCAGTGTTGGCAAGCGATAGGCCGGTAAAGATGGCGTTCCCAAAGTCAACCCTGGTGCAAATGAGGGCATGGACCAGCGTGGAGATAGCGTGAAAGGAAAGAGTACGGCGTATGGTACGGAGTTGATGAAGATGATAAAAACAAGAGCGAGAGACGCTCTTAATACGAGCAGACAGGGAAAGCTCCTGATCCAGTACAACCCCGAGATCCCGGACCGTAGCAGAGAAGGAGATATCTGAAAATCTTTGGCGTAAGGAGGAGAGATCGATCTTGGCGAGCTGTAAGCGGCCACCAGGCCAGATGAACTGGGTCTTATTACAGTTCAAGCAGAGGCGATTGGAGGACATCCCTAGGTCAAGGACAGATGTGGCATCGAGAATCCTCTGGACAAGGGCAGGGGCTGCCTCCGCCGAACCATGGGCATAAGCCTGGGTGTCGTCTGCATACTGAAGGACGGCAACACTCAGTGGGAGGAGGGTCCGAGCTAGATCAGAGGTATATAAAATATAGAGGAGAGGAGCTAGGACGGAGCCCTGGGGAGACCAAAAAATACGGGAGACCAAGGGGACCGCGAGGGCCCAAAAACGACAGATTGAAGGCAGCCAGAGAGGAATGATCGAAACCAGGTGAGGGCAGAGCCAGTGATACCAAAGGAAATCTCCAAACGCTCCAATAAGATGGAATGATCAACGGTATCGACAGCAGCACTTAATCGAAAAGGGCCAGAAGGGTGACCTGCCTGCAATCAATAGCCCCAAAAATGTAAAAAATACTGTACATATAAAAACGGCAAATGTCCATACTTTTATCACGCCACACTGTCTGTCTGACTGTCTGTCTGTCTGTCTGTCAGTCAGTCTGTCTGTCCGAATGTATGTTTGGCTGTGACACTCTGTCACTCTCTCTGTCACTCATTATCTGCTTATATCTGTCAATTCCCTTAGCTCTCCCTCTCTATTTCCCTCTCTTCTCAATCGCTCCCTCCTTTCCCCAATAGCATACATTCATATATACACTCAATCTCATCGCCTTCCTCCACTTCCCCTGCCTCTCTTATCGCATGACACCCTCCCATTTATGGCGAAGTCCCTGTAGCCCTCTTATCAGTTTTCGTCTGAGTGACTACAACACTCCCAGTAGTATGGCAACAGACTCTGATAAGCGACCACCCCGGTGTCTTATCAGTCCGCCCGTTCGCCCCTCCCCATACCTTCCCTTCTTCCTTATATATGAGCATCTTGCAGTCTCCCTCCTTCAGTCATAGTCTCCTTCCATCCATCTATGCATTCCTTCTTCTTTCCCTTCTTCCTTTCCTTTTTTATTTTACCCTTCTTTTATTCTGCCATCATGCCTTCCTTCTTTCATTCCTTCCTTCTTTTCTTTCTTTCTTCATTCCTGCCTTCCATCCGCACTTCTTTATTATTTCTTTCTATAGTCCTTGTATGTCTATCTGTATGTATGTATGCAGACATGTATGTATGTATCAAAACACTTAATACAGCGCCTCCTAAGTACCTCACAAAAGAGCTGAAGTTCTCCTTTCTTTCATTCCTCCTTCCTTTCTTCCTTCCTTCCTTTCTTTCTTTCATTATTCTTTCATTCCTCTTTCACAGATCCTATCCTTACACCCCTTCTTCCTCTTATCTCCTTCTCCTCTCCAACCCCAAACACCCCCATAGCTGCCACGCTGTCTCTCCGTCTGACTTTGGATCTTGATCTGGAACCGAATCCTTTTGCCTATCGATTTTGTTTTGACCGAGCGCCTGTGAATAAGTTGTTCCCCGCGGCTCGGCTTTCGTTGGGCGCTGTAGAAATCTCGGAATTACGATTACAATTACGATCCTTTCTTCCTTTGTTTCTTCTCTTTTCTTTTCATCATCAAGTCCTCTTTTCCTTAATTCCTTTTAATTTCTTATTGTATTCTTCTATCTTCTCCTTCCATCGCTCCATTCCCATAGTTCCTTTCCTCATCCAATGTAGTAAAATCCAACAGCTTCTATAGCGCCGACTGCAGACAATTCTCACCCCGACCCATCACGGATGACGGCCTAACACTCGCGATTGCTGTAAGCAACAGTGAAATCCTTTGATAAAAACCATACGCTGGACTTCAACAGCCGGAACTCAGCCGCTCGACCGGACAGCTGAGCGAGCAGACATCCAACTAGCGATGACAAATGGAATCCCTTCAACTAGTAAATGGACGGAAAACCAACCCCTTTAATACTGGAAACCAATTCAGTATTGTATTGTAATTGTAATCTGACATTTATAAAACGCCACTTCAAGAATAGATTCATCAGAGGCGCTCCCGACCCTAACCAGTGAGACCACTGTCAAATAATACAGTCTTCAGGCGCTTGCGAAACTGCGGAAGGGACAAACTGAGGAACTCAAGACGCAGCTCTCGGGAAAGGCGATTCCAGCTATTAGGTCCAACGTAGGCAAAGCTTCTAGACTGAGCCGTAGCAGTGCGCATACGAGGGACAGTCAAGAGGATTATAGGCATTCATAAATTCTTGTCGTTGCCAACTTCGTCTTCTTTGTCTGGATGGACATGGTCCTTTGATTGAAAGATATCTTCTATTATATAATATAATATACAATATGATATAATATAGTATAGCATAGTATAATATAGCATAGTATAGTATAGTATGGTATAATATAATATAACATAATATAACATAATGTAATATATAATATAATATAATCTTATGACTTCTCTAGCGCCATAGAAATACAGCAAATCACTCCAAGAACTTGAAAACTTCACCTTGCGGATCACACAACTGCTAATTTGGCATAATGTTGCTTGCACAGCATGCAGTGGTTTTCCTCCATTACTATCGAAGCTGAGGCGAGCTGCATTGTTACCTTTCCTATTACTATTACTAAGCATCGCTTCCGCCGTGCCTCGCCATTATTAGTCTTCTCGTTCCTGGGCCGTAGCACCCACCGTTCGGCTACCCATGATCTCTTGTGTGTCCCTCGCATGCGAACTGCTACCGCATTGTCCAGAAGCTTTGCGTATGTCGGTCCCACCTGCTGGAACCGTCTCTCTCGATATCTGCTACTCGAGCTCCTCTCTCTCCTCTCTCAGGGTTTCGCAGGCGCCTGAAGATGTACTGTTTAACAGTGATTTTACTTATTCGAGTCGGGAGCGCATCTGTTGAGTTTATTCTCTAAGAGGCGCTTTATAAATCTTAAATTACGATTACAATTATTGTCTCCGTATTCGTCCTCCAATTCCATTACTAGGCAGTCCATATGCACAGTTTCTCCTCCATTTACTACCACCAAGCAGTCCGTCTGTCCGTCCGTCCGTCTGGCTGCTGTGGCTTGACGGATGATAGCGAATAAGCGTCGTCGATGTGTTGTTGGCTGTTGTCATTCAAGCGCCATCTGCGACGGTGAGAACAAAACGGCTCCGGCGTTTACGACGAACACTGCCCCGCTCTGTCTCGGAGCAGTCGGAGGAAGCGGAGACAACTTACTGCACACCCACGGATAGGCGGATGAATGATATACCACCAGATTAGGCGATCGACGACGCAGTTTGGTGAGTGATTGACACGAACGATAACATATATATATATATATATATATATATATATATATATATATATATCCTGATTCAAAAGGTGCTTTTAATCACTGTACAAAGTGAACGCGAGAAACGAATCTTTAATTATTACTAAATTACCTGCCTAAATGTTTAAAAATATCAGTGAAACTAAAATAATGAACTAAAATTGTTTTAATCGATAGTATCAACCATATTTAACATTTTTGAATCAGTCCCGGTTAAACTAACGTCATAGTGACGTCATTTGTAAGAAAATTACTTTTGCAATATGGAGATCAATTGAAAATTAATCGATAATGAAGTAAGTGAATGGCGTGCCGGCCTTGGGCTTTCAGTTGAAGCCCATGAGGGCATTTCGAACGTAATTTATGGTTAGAAAATACATTTTAAATTTCATATGTAATCGCTGAACAAACAATTTTTTAGTATCGATTAAAGATTAAACTTGAATTATACTTTCTGGAAGCGGCTGGAGTAGAGAGGAATCTTTTGAAGACAGTAAGGAAAAGGAAATTGATCTATTTTGGCCACATCATGAGGAAGGAGGGAACATGCATCGAGAAGGAGATAATACAGGGCACAATACCGGGAGGACGGAAAAGAGGACGGAAAAGAGGAAGACCGAGAATAAACTGGTTGGGCAACATCAGGGCATGGACTGGGCTAACAATGGAGGAGATGCTCAGGCTGGTGGAAGACAGAGGACACTGGAGGAACATTGTGCATGATGCGGCCGAATCTCGGAACGAGGAAGGCTGAGAACAGAACAGAACATACTTTCCATCTCCGCCCCCCCTCTCTCTCTCTCATTTTTCAGTGTGCATTTCGATGTCTTTTTGTTCCTGTGTCTTCGTGTAAGGCTACTTTTGTCTTTCCATTTAGGCACCTCTGAATCCCATCCTACTATCTGTCAGAATATCCGTCATTTCCTATCCGTGTAACTCTCTGACTGTACTTCTTCCTCCCCTCTCCTCTTCTTTCCTCTCCTCTCCTGTCCTCTCCTGTCCTCTTCTCTTCTCTCCTATCCTATCCTCTCCTATCCTATCCTATCCTATCCTTGTCCTCTCCTCTCCTCTCGTCTCCTCTCGTCTCCTCTCCTCTCCACTCCTCTTCTCTCCTCTGCTCTCCTCTGCTCTCATCTCATCTCATCTCTCTCCTCTCTCTTTCTCCCCTCCCTCTCTCTCTCCCTCTCTCTCTCGCTCTCTCTCTCAGTCTATGTGTATCTCTCTGTGCCTCTGTATCTCTCTACCATTGTCTGTGTTTCTCGGCCTCGCCCTATTACAATCATCGACACACAAATTACTGGACCTTTAGTTTAGGATCCCGTTTTTTCCGTTTACCGTGTACAAGGCACACTGAGGGGCCATTGCCCCTCGGCCATATCAGGATAAAGGCGGGCATCCCGGGGATTGATATGGAGCATTCGGGCAACTAAAAGAGACAGGGTGTTTGACCCAGAAGAAACTATCTGTATGTTCTGTGCTGGTTGAGCTAGTACTAAAATTGGCTTAATGGCTCCGTATCCTATCTCGTATTTAGTTTAAACTATTGTCTCTGGTAATTAGAGCTCACATTGGCCAGGATCCAAAATATCTTTGTGATCTTATTCCTCCTCCACACTCCAGTTCTTCTACGTTCCCTTGGTCGACTGGAACTATTTGTTCCCCGTGTTAAGTCCTCGCTTACGCAGCGGAGGACTTTTGCTGTTGTTGGCCCATCTCTATGGAATGAACTTCCGCTATCATTTTGTGCTAGGGTCACAGTTGGCGATAGAGCTCAGTCAGCTCGTTGTTTAAAGACGTTCTTATTTCCCCGTGGTTCTCATGCTGGAAGCGCCTCTGAGTAGTTAGTTCTGTAAGAAGCGCTATGTAAGTTATCAATACAATACGTAGCCAAAATTGATGGTAATATCTGCTACTTTAGTGTCGGCAACTATCAGACATTTCTTGTAATGCTGTGCATATACCGTAAACAGGAAGTCATTGAACCGTGTCTTTCACTCGACCGGAGACAGGTAAACTAATGATCAGTCAACCGTGATTTATGCAAGCGATCTCTTAAATTAGACCCTTCACATAAAATCAACGACGAGATATGTTTCGAGCATGAATTTAAGGTGTGAATTTATCATTTTGCTAGAAATAGAACGTCAAACGAAACGAAACGGACAGTTCAACTAAAATAGAAAGAAAACCAAACTGGAACCGGAACAAAAACGAACCTGAAGCCGGAACGAAAAGCAAACTGAAACCAGAACCAATTCGAAACAGAAACAACATCCAAAACGAAACCGTTGACATCAAACGTAGCGCAAGCTGAACATCTTCGCCCACAGACTTATCCTCGAAAACCGTTCAGCTGAACAGTTACTATTCTAGCGGAAGATTTCTTTTAAGAACAGAACCACTTGAGAACTTGTGAAGCGGAATTTCTAACAGACGGAAAAGTACAATAACGGAAGTAATTCGTTTAAAACGCATTTCGTCAGAGATTCTATTTAATAAAGCAGAATATGTATCTAAATTTAGCATTCGCTCTAGCAGAACATCGTGATTCAAAGCTCAAGATGTCTTCTACAACGGAAGTCATATCGTTTTCGCAGAAGTAGCTTAAAACGGAAATCGAATACCAAGAACGGAAGTCGTCTGCTCAGAACCAAACCACTTCGTCATCTTAGTCAGTACGATGATGCTTGCGGCATCTTCGTATTGGAAGCCAGTGGCTTGTGCTCTCGTTCTCCTATTCACCTGGGACTTAGTGCCTCGAGCGAGAGCCATCGGCGACGAAGACAGCACAGGTAAATCAAAGACGTGGCACTAATTAGTTCGGACACCTGCAGTGTCGTTTCTGATTGGCAGGTAGCGCGTCGAGCGTGTCAAGTGACAGGTGGTCTGCGACGCTAACTGACAGGCTCGCTGCTGAACCGGTTTAATTACAGGACGAAGTGGAAACATTTTTTATAGCGTACACACTCACACACAAAAACACAGACGGACACACACAAGCATACACACAAAAACACACAGACAGACACAAACATACACACTCACTCACACACAAACACACACACACACAAACACAGACAACAAACATACAAAAAAAACACACACAGACAGACACAAATATACACACTCACACACAAACACACACACAAACACATGGACAGCCAGACACAAACATACACACAAAAACGCAGACAGACACAAGCATACACACTCACGCACGCACAAGCACGCACACACAAACACACACAACATATATACACTGCTGAGTAACGTCTAAATCAAAGCAGACAGTTCTGCTGTAAGAAGACTAGCATACAATTAGAATTAGGCTAACTACATGGTTAGATAAAGAGATCTTGCTTCGATTCAAAACCCTTTTCCTTTTTGTCAAGTTTGGATCGCCACTGCGCTTTAAACGTTTGCCATTACGATTACGAAAATTGCGTAATGTAATTTTCGCAATTACATTGTAGGGTGCAGAGTTAGATATGGGAAAGCCTATAGTACCAATTAGGCAGACAATCTAAGGGTTGTGTGCAGATTACACAGGCGTGGAATAGACAAAGGTGAATTCGTTGCTTAAAATAACCACTAAGAAAACCTGCTCCTCTCCCTAGTCGTCGTCATCGTCGTCATCATCGTCGTCATCGTCATCATCATCATCATCATCATCATCACGAGTTCTCATTCCCCTATACATCCTTACTGCCTCCTTTCCTCCTCTCCTCTCCCATCCTCCTGTCGTTCTCATTCCTCTCCTCCTGTTCCTCCTCCTCCTCCTCCTCCTCCTCCTCCTCCTCATGATAAGCCTCGCGCACATCCTACTCCTCACTCTCTTCTTCCTCATCCTCATCAGATTCGTTCTCCTCCGACAGTCATTCCGTTGGTCGGTTGTATGCAAAGCTTGGCAGGGGGCTGCGGGGACATATCGTCCCTGAATCGATCGAATGTGCGATATCTGTGTGCGGAAGAGATAGGGAACAGACGTCAATGGCGGCGAGTGAGGGAGAGAGGGACAGAGAAGGCAGGAGGCAAGGACTGGGACGGACATAGGGAGAAAGAGGGAGAAGAGCCGAGAGGGTGAACGGGTCAAGGAGAGAGACAGATCGAGTGAAACGCAGAGAGAACAGAGAAATGGAGCTTGAAGAGATAAACTGACAACGAGCGAAACATAGACAAGGACAGAGACATATACACACACAGATGAAGACAGACTAGGACAGACAGAGAAATAGAGGAATGGAGGGAGACAGAGGCTTAAAGATGGGAAGAGAAGAGAGACATACAGACAGACAAACAGACAGAGAGACGGAACTGAGAGCGATAAAGAATTTAAGAAGACAAGAACAGAGACAGATCAACACAATAATCAGGAATTAAGGAATATAAAATCAGACATGCAGACTGCAAAAAGGGAGACAGGCAGGCAGACAACCGGACAGACAGACAGACAGACAGAGACATACATACATAGATACGTATACACATACATACATATATGCATACAAACAGATAGACAGAGACGTACAACATGCGAACACACAAAAAATACATACATACATACATACATACATAGATACATACATACATACATACATACATACATACATACATACATACATACATAGAGTACATACAGACTGACGGACAGAAAGGCAGGCAGGCAGACAGACAGACAGACAGTTGGTAGGAGAGACAGAAACGTATGAAAAAAACGGTGAATCTGTTTTGTCATCGCTAAATCCCTGCGCTAAATTATCCCGAAGCTCTGATAAGAAACCTCGTCCATTTCATCTGGTCATCCCTGCCTTCCACCCTCTCACACACTCACCCACCCACTCACCCCCTCGCCCCCCATACGGCGGTTCACCCGCCTCTTCGTCCACGGGCGCTTAGAGTGACCCCCTTTTCGAGCGGCCAACGGGGCACTGGCTTAAGCCCCGGACGAAATTGCGCTGAAGACGAGATAAGCGATGACGATGAATAAAATGCTGATTGAGCTTCATTGTCTATGCCAGTTCCCGTCCGTTCAAGCAGTTCATCCGTCTATCCCTGGATTCGTGTGCAGTAGTAACTGGGCGCAAACCTATCATCAGCATCATCAGCTTCATCAGCATCAGCATCATCAGCATCATCATCACCACCACCACCACCATCATCATCATCATCATCACAATCAGCAGCAGCAACAACAACAACAGCATCATCATCATCATCATCACCACCATCATCAGAAGCAGCAGCAACAATAGCATCGTCATCATCATCACCACCGCCATCATCATCAGCAGCAGCATCATCACCACCACCACCATCATCAGCAGCATCAACATCGTCGTCGTCGTCGTGATCATCATCATCATCATCATCGTGCCATACCATAGTGAAATATGCAGTGATCTAGTTTTCGGTTAAGTGCACTGTAATCAAACATTTATATAGGGCCACTTTAGAGGTCCCGAACCAACAACACCGAGGCATGTGCAGAGCGCAACGAGAGGTTCTTAAGAGACGCTAAACTTTCGGCTCTCTTACAATTGCAATTAAAATTGATGGAACGAAAGCTATAGATGCTCACTTAAACCAATCGTTAATTAATTAATTATTGGACGCCTTAACATCGCTAATCTCATCTCTCGTACGCTGTATAAAATAATTAGTAATCGTCAACATCATCGTTATATCATCATCTTCTTCTTTTTCTTCTTCTTCTTCATCATCATCATCATCATCATCATTTTCTTCTTCTTCATCTTCATCTTCATTATCGTCAACATCATCAACCATTCAATCAACAATGAAATGTTTCCCATCATCCATCAATAAAACATTATCGTCATGTCCATGATTGTAAATTATCAACATTATCACCATTTTTCATAGTTACAGTAAGAAAAAACTCCTCAACGACATTATTATCATCTCCGCCATCATCATCACCTTCATCACCATATTTCATAGTTACAATAATAAAAACCTCACTGACCTCATCATCACCATCATCATCACCACCACGACCACAATCACCACCATATCATCATCAGAATCATCTTAATCACCATTTTTCCTAGTCACGATAATAAAAACATCATCAAAGTCATCATCATCACCAGCATCACCACCATCATCAGTTACAATAATCAAAAACCCTCTTCATCGTCTTTATCATCTTCATCATCATCATCACCATAATAATAATAATATTAATAATATTAATAAAATGTCTAATACTTACTTACACTGAAGAAGTAATTACTGAATATTAAACAAACAATAACCGGTTAACGGCGCGCCGCATACAATTACAGTAATGGGGTAATAATAATAATAATAATAATAATAATAATAATAATAAAAATAATCATCATCACCACAGTCACCCTTTACAAAACCTTATCATCGTCTGTAATTAACAAGATCGTCTTCCTGCAGTGTTTATTTTAAACGGTGGTTCCTACGACTGTTGTTTATAATAAACAGACGTCAGCGAGCATTGTTCTTTCGAGACGTTCAACGTCAGCTGTGGCTACAATGAAGTCCTTCTCATTCGATCAGCTCGTTACGGTCGAATGCGCATCGGGCGCTGCGTCAAGTCCCCGCTTGGCTTCCTCGGATGCTTCACCAATGTAGGCGACTTCGTCGGAGCCCGATGCACCGGTCGCAGGCACTGCAGCCTCCCTGTCGCGGATGACGGACTACGAGTCACTCGACCGTGTCCAACGGATGTCACGTGGTACCTGGAGGTGTCCTATGAATGTGTCAGAGGTAGGTGAACGCGGCGCTATAGAAGTTGATCGATGACGTACACAGACCAGGGCTTTGGAGTCTGAGGAGATAGTTTATATCTATGATGATGATGTTGTTGTTTTGGCTGCTCTTCTTGTGGTTGATGATGATAGTAATTATTTTGATAATGACAAGGAGGAGAAGGAGGTGATGACGATGATTATTACAATTATCATTTCTGCATTTATTAAGCGACACTATCTAATGACTAATAATCAGTCGATAGCGCTGAGCAATTGTGAGCGAAGAAAATGCTCAAGGTCCGTACGCAGTAACTGTGTCAGGGGAGGAAGCCAATACAGGCCGAACGTTCTAACCAATCGGCTGCCGTGTCTCACAGTTGGCTACCGATGATGATGATGATGATGATAATGATGATGATGATGATGATGATGATGATGATGATGGTGATGGTGATCATGATCATAATAATAATAAAAATGATGATGATGATGATGGTGGTGGTGGTGATGATGATGATGGTGATGATGATGATGATGGTGATGATGATGATGATGATGATGAGAAGGAGAGAAAAATGATTACGAAGGAAATGATGACGAGTGTTATAGTAGTAATCGTGGTAGCGATGAAAAAGGATTTGTAATTTTGTAACTGTAATCGGAGATTTCCATAGCACGTCTTCAAAGGAAACTAGATCAAAGGCGCTCTCTGCGCAATTCTAAATGATGTTGAAGTTCATCAGCATGAAGTACGGGTAAGTAAGATGACGTAGTTGGTATGACGACTGCGGTCCACAAAGAGTTCGTCTATGGAGTAACTGATTGCCGAGCTCTTGCTCTTTCTTCAGCCCCTTTCTTCATTCGAAGCTGCGTTCCCTATCCACTCCTTTTCCCTCTCCTTTTCCCTCTCCTTTTCCCTCTCCTTTTCCCTCTCCTTTTCCCACTCCTTACCCCTTCCCCTCATCCCTCTTTCAATCTTCCGTCGCAACTTAATTCTTCGGCAGCCTATATACATATATTCTGTATATATATGCATATATATTTATGTGTATGCATATATTTGTATGTATATATATATATTAAGATAGAAATATAGATACAGTGAGGATACATGTATATATATGTATATGCATTAATATACTCACTTGGCGCGCACTTGCAATTACTGGCGCGCAAACAGCGAAGTCGGTGCCTTTGGCAGTCGACGTTTGGAGACTCTTTCCGAGCTCTCTGCAGTTGACAGCTTAATCTGTGGCCGGCGGCGCGAGGACCACGAGCAGGTGCTCTTGAGCACCGCTGCAAACGTCGTCACTACTTCAATAACCGCAAAAACTGGGCGCTATATAATTATGCCTGGATCCGATGTGAAGAGACGCTGCTCAGGGATGACCGCATTGGGTGTGGTAATGGTTAATTCGGGGATTTGAGATTCCATCCGTTAAGACCTGGGTGTTGTTACCTGCCGGATCTATGTCCAGTGGCGATTAATAAAGGTGGTGGAGCACCACAGACAAGTAAGGAGGGCAGTACTTTGCTGGTTTGACCTTGCTGGAATTTTATTTAGGCAGAAATATTTCGGCGACCTTTTCTAGTATCCCAGATTTGTGATTTTTTACTTTTACTTTGCAAATTTGACCTGACCTGTTTGGTGGGGGGGGGGGGCAGTTCAGTGACTTGACCCAAAACTCTTATGATGAGCATGGCCGGATTGGTTCCTCTGTATCCGCCCATGTGTGTGTCCATGTTGCAAGGCAAGGTAAGGTAAGGTGCATGGTAAGATAAAGTATGGGGTAAGGTAAGGGGTAAGGTAAGATAAGATATGGGGTAAGGTAAGGGGTAAGGTAAGATAAGGTATGGGGTAAGGTAAGGGTAAGGTAAGATAATGTATGATGTGGTATAAGTAAGTAAGTAATGCATTTGTTAACACGCCATATGTCCATTGGCTGAGCGAGGAAACGCAGGCGTGGTGGGGTATGGAATACGATTAGGTGAGGTCAGGTAAAGTAAGATAAGGTATGGGTAACGTAAGGTAAGGTAAGATATGGTGTGGTATGGAACGTTAAGGTAAGGTAAGGTAATTGGTCATTTATCTAATATAATAATCCTCGCTGGTGTTGAGGGTGGGTGGACTGAAGGGCAGCCCAGATAACCTCACGTACAATATTCTTTTGGGTGCGTCGTAATCAAGTAAATTAAAAATAGACTTAAAAGCAAACGTACGCTCCAATAGAGATTTTCAGAAAACGGCCCCGAGGTTCAACGATCTATCGACTGAGGCATATACACAACCATTACCTTTCAACTACACGGCACACTCATATAGCATTGTATGGTCTTGTATCTACTGTGTCGTTTGTATGTATCTAGACCATTAATATAGCGCCCTTTCGTAGCGCACAGAAGCTCTGACTACGCTAACCTGGTTCGTTAAGAACAAAAAATTCATGCGAACTGCTACCGCCCAATCCAGAAGCTTTGCGTATGTCGGTCCCACCTGCTGGAACCGTCTCTGTCGAGATCTGCAACTCCAGCTCCTCTCTCTTCCCCTCTCAGGGTTTCGCAGGCGCCTGAAGACTGCACTGTTTAACAGTGATTTTACTTGTTCGGGTCGGGAGCGCCTCTGTTGAGTTTATTCTCTAAGAGGCGCTTCATAAATCTTAAATTACAATTGCAATTCGTTGGGAAATAATGATGCTCTGCAGATGACAAGAAAAGTCATCACATTGCGTTGTATTGCATTCGTTCCTAATCTGTATACATGTGCGACTCATTCTTACTGCACCCTGTGTCGGTTTACCTGTCGCGGCAACTTGTTTGACTTCTTGCCACGACGCCCGCCATTGATGTCGATCGACTAGAACCGTGCGCCGACGTCAAGTTGAGTGCGCCGCTGCGTTTCCCGCTGACGCCGGCCATCTAGAGCCATGCGCCGTCGTAGCCAACCGCCACCATTTCGATTAACGGTTGTTATTAGTAATTCCTTTAAGTGGTACTCTTTCCTTTCCGGCTCGTACCACCCTCCAGTTCCATCCCTCTTCCCTCCCCCACTGATCGATCGACCCCCGTAGGTCTCCTCCAGCTGCGCCATCTAGTTAGAAACCGTCGAACAAGTGTCTGAGCCATTTCGCGAAGTTGACATACAGACTTCCGTTCTCGTGGAGGCAAAGAGACAAACGCACTGAGTGCAGAAATAGTCCTGCCGCGCTGGACAGAACTGTGATGTATTGCAATGTTAATGGAAATATACAGTGAATATGTAATTAGTAGTGCTGTAATAGAAATATGAATGTTAGTAAAAATGTTAATTTAAACTATAAACGAAATATTGATATAAATTTAAAATATAAATTCAAAATAATGAACGTAAATATATATGTACTGTAAATTGTAATATATATGTGTATATATGTAAATTTTAATATCTATGTAAAATGTAAATATATGTGATGTGATATGATTGATGACTGTAATGTAAAAGTATTGTGGCCGAGAGAGCTACTCAGCTTACAATGTATGGTAAGAAAGCCATAAATCCAGTGTGGCCTGAATAGAGATACCACAGTGTATGACTTCCAAGGTGACGTATTGAGTGTCTAGCTGAAGGCAACAGTCGGTAGATGATCAAAACCCTCCTGCATAGTGGAACGACGGATGGAGGAACTGAGAAAAGGAGGACGATCTTTTCCAGTCATCGAGACTCTTGGAATCGAAGGACTATTTTCTAGTCTAAGGAACTTTCGTTTGTCGATTTTTCCTTTTCGTAATCGTAATCGTAAACTCGAAATTTCTAAAGCGCTACTCAGAAGCTAAGCGCGGGGCACCAGCTTATTCACGAGCGCTGCGTCAAGTCCGTGGGGTCGTCCAAAGATGCCATGTGAAGAAGCAAGTCCGGTTGCCAGGAGAACAGAGAGAGGAGGGAGAGGAGGTTAGGGTGGGTTGTGTTTTGTTTTCGTTGTCATGGTGGTTTTTAATTTTTATTTTATGTAAGGCACCCTCGCCGAAACCAGTTGGGGTGTACTCAGTGGCGTACCTCTCTCTGCCACCCGAAACTATCCATGGCCGGCATGACCTTTTTGGATTCATGGCCGGATTAGCCCCTTTGGATCCATGGCCGGATTAGCCCCTTTGGATCCATGGCCGGATCGGCCCCTTTGGATTCATGGCCGGATTAGCCCCTTTGGATCCGCCCTTGGAGAATGTGACACCATTGTCTGTATTAACGAAACGGAATGAATATTTTGGTGACTGTTCCACGAGTGAGAGCCAATACAAGGGCGTCCTCGTGTAGATGAAGGGCACTTGTTGGAGTCAGGGTTCGAGCCAATGTTCTGGATTATACTGCACTGCCATCTGGCCCAAATGACGGCAACTATTTTATTTCGATTCTCCTGATGTTAGTGTTGTTTATTTTACAATGTTGGTAATATTGTTACTGCATGCTATTTACTACCCAATCTAAGCATTATTGCTCGCTATCTCCCACCATGGAATGCCGATTCGTACGCCTCGCGGTGCGAAAATCGATTGCGCTTTATGACTGTGGTAATTACGCACGTGATGGAGTATAGAAGTGAAAGTGGGTTGTGGAGTGGAATGACGGAGGCGCGTATGATCGCTCAGTTGCGATGGCTTAATTCACGACGCGGATATGGACTCAGAAACGTTTGAAAACTTACCGAATGAGTGTTTGCCGAAGTACTTGATACTCACAAACACTACCCACCAATGTTTGATTACACTGCACTCGATCCTTCTGTCTGTCCGTCTGTTTGTCTTTCTGTGTGTCTTTCTGATTGTCTGTCTGTGTGTCTGTCTGTGCGTCTTATGAGTATGTCTGTCTGAATGTCTGTCCGAGTGTCTGCCTTTCTGTCTGATTGTCTGCCTTTCTGTCTGTGTGTCTGTATTGTCTTTATGTCTGTGTGTGTCTGCTTGTCTGTCTCTCTCTGTCTCTGTCTGTCTCTGTCTGTCTGTCTCTGTCTGTCTCTGTCTGTCTGTCTCTCTCCAGTCTGCGTATCTTTCCGGCACCCTTCAGTTCTGTTGTCTCTGCATGCCTACTCGGATTCGAATGCTTTATCGTATATCAGGCATTTTTGAGAGTCTTTCCCATTTTCTTCGCTCCTCGCCGCTAGTCTCCGACTGTTCCCTCAATTCAGGCCCTTTTCCCGAGTGTAATCGCATTTCTTCGAGGTCCATGCGTTGGTCAGTAGAAGGACTGACCACTGTAACAAACCTCATTAACGTCATGATCACCACCACCACCACCACCACCACCATCATCATCAGAATCATCTTCATCACCATTTTTCTTAGTTACAATAATAAAAAAACATCATCAAAGTCATCATCATCATCAACAGTACCACCACCATCACTTACAATCATCAAACCATCTATGCGAGTTTCCCTTTTGGATGCATTGGGCAGCATTGAATGCGTGCTGCGTGTAGCTGATAATCTTGTTCGTGGGATTTTGAAATTTGCCCATGTTTCGCATTATATGCTTGATTTACTTCATTGGATGCAACTGATTGGACCTGTAGTAGTTTTCATTGTTTAGCGACATCTCATGGCTATCAGAGTCGTTTATTTATTTATTTGTTTGTTTATTTATTTATCGTTCTTGAGTTGGAATCAAGAAACGAGATGTATGTATGTATGTATATATGTATGTATGTATGAGACAGAGACAGAGACAGAGACAGAGAGAGACAGCCAAGCAGACACACACAGACATACAGACAATACAGACACACAGACAGAAAGGCAGACAATCAGACAGAAAGACAGACAGTCGGACAGACAGGCAGACAGACTAATAAGACGCACAGACAGACACGCAGACAGACAATCAGAAAGACACACAGACAGACAGACAGACGGACAGACAGAAGGATCGAGTGCAGTGTAATCAAACATTGGTGGGTAGTGTTTGTGAGTATCAAGTACTTCGGCAAACACTCATTCTGTAAGTTTTCAAACGTTTCTGAGTCCATATCCGCGTCGTGATTACATACATACATAGATACATACATTGATCATACATACATATATCATACATACATACATACATAAATACATACACTGATCAAAATTCTGTAAATTTGAATATTCTCAAAATTGAATGTATTAACAAATTCCAGATTTATGAGTTTATGTATCGGTACGATCACCATCTACTTCCTACTTCTTTTAATGATTACTTTTTATCTTATCTTGGACGTCACACGTATTTCACCAGGTCTGAGGAGAGGTACTATCGAGGATTGGCCCGCATAAATACCAGACTATTCTCTATTAAATGTATTGGCCCAGACTTGTGGAATAGTTTGCCTTCGGATATGCGTATGCTGCCTAATTTGTACTTATTTAAGAAACATTTGCGTACATATTGGATCACAATTTCCAATTTAGTTAAGTTAATTTTGTTATTTTTGTTATTCAGGTTTGTTTCTTTTCGTATGGTTTGTTTATATTTCTGTATTCATTCTCTTTTAAATGTATTAAATGACGTATTTTAGTTGATATTTCTACAGCTAGTCATTCGCCATATGTACATTTGTAATAGGTTATGGGTGGATCTATTAAGCGGAACTTTGTCCTTTCGGATCTGCCTTTTGATACCCATGTAGATGGTGCACACTGTTTATAAGACTATCTTTGATTATTTGTTTGAACGATTTCATATTTGTTATTTCTCTGTTGTCTGTTGATTGGTTTCAATAAATGAAAGTTTCAATGAAGGCACGTGTGTATGTATGTATGTTTATGTGTGTATGTATGTATGTGTGTATGTGTGTTTGTATGTATGTGTGTATGTATGTATGTGTGTATGTGTGTATGTGTGTTTGTATGTATGTATGTGTGTATGTATGTATGCCTTTTCAGTGGATGGGCCTTCCACCTGGAATGGTCTCCTAGATGTGCGTGTCTTTTACTCAGGGAAGCCGATTGCTCCTTCCATGAACACTCGAAAACTGTTTTCTTTTGTCGGGGTTGGACGGGAACGTCTCTGAATAGGTGTCTTGGATGGTTTCCATAGAAATACTGTGCAAAAACTAATGAATGAATGAATCATCATCATCATCACCACCATCATCATCATCACCATCATTATCACCTCTTTCATTGATCCCAAATCAAGAACAATACTTGTCACAAGTGCTATACAGGTGAACTGGATGCAAGGGAGCACCCAAAGTAACAAAAATCCGCTTAATTAGGGCCGCTATTAACACAGTAGCAGATGTGAGATGTGAGATGGCTATCAAAGCAACCATGTGACGAAGATAAATAAACCATATAAGCAGAAACTAAACTCAGGCAAAAACAAACGAATATATTTACACAAACTAAAGTCAGACGAAAACAAACGAATTTATTAGGTCATTGCTGTGCTGTATCCGTCTGCGTCGACGAACACAAAAGCTGGGTAAAAGCTGACCCCAACAGCCCTGGCAGCCACAAGGTGTCGTAAAACACTACCCACTAGCACTACTATTGATGTTGGCTTGCCATGGTTCGAGTCTCTTATTTCTACAAATTAGCAACAACATTTCATGCAACAACGACAGGCGAAAAACAGACGAAAGGGTGTTGACTGTCATCTTGAGATCGAATCGATTAAGCCACCGCAGCAGTCTGCTTAATCAACAACCTTTAGTTGACTGATATGCCGGAAGAACAATGTATGGATGCATAAAAGTGTCTGAGTTTTTGCACAGCGCCTTTTATGGACTCTCCAAAGCGCAGTCAATACGAATGTCTGTAGGGGGTCTAAACAGGTGCGCCTTGCTCGGCCCAAGAGATTGCAACTTGAGCGGAGTTAGAATGAACAGCGCGTAGGTTCACTGGAAGACCGTTCCAAGGGGGCGGACCAGCAGACGACAGCGAGTCGTTTTCTCGCGTTGCTGCACGGAAGCGAAGGACCTGAAGATCTCCACGGGCAGCCGAACAAAACAATATGACGCCCAGGCTGGGTGGAAACCGGCCAGGTAGCTCCACTGTATATGCGGGGGCACAACCGACCAGTGAGGCTCGACCCAGGAGTATGCAACGGAGCCAGAAAGAGGGAGAAGGTGGGCGAAACGACGGAGTGGAAATTGGACCATTACAGCGGTTTATAAGCCTGTGTGTGTTCTTGTTCCTAAATCCTAATTAGTAGGCCTACCATCTCCTCACTTCTTCACTCCTCTCGTCTCGTCCTTACTCTCCTCTTCTCCTGTCTACTTTCCTCTCCACTTATCTCCTCTTTCCTCTCTTCTCCTGTTCTCATCTCTCCTCCTGTCTCCTACCCTCTTCACTCCACTCCACTCCTGTCCTCTTCACTTCACTTCATTTCCTCTTCTTTTTGGTCATCTGTCCTCTTCTAACCAGTCTTCTCCTTCTGAGTCCTATCCTAACCTCTCACCTATATTCTTTTGAACTGTCCATTGAGGCGCCACTCAGTAGTATCTTCTCATTTGTCCTCAATGCCATCCGCCACGAATGGACCTTTAGCGCAGAAGTTGGTCTCTCACGCCATTCGTCCGTAGTTCTTTGTTTCTGTTGGTCATCGACGCCATCCTGCTCTCAACTAATATGCAATTGGCTTTCGTGTCGGCTGCAGTTCCGAGCAAGCTACTAACTTGCACATCGTCTGCTGATTTATACAGTGCTAACACAACACCATCTTCGCTCTCAGCACCTTTTTTTATCTAACCGTTTCTATTCCAATCTCAAGACCTCAGCAGAACATAATAGACTTCAATATGCAACAGTGCCATACATTATATTACTCATGATTGTTTATTACACTATATTATTATTAGTACTACTACTACTACCACTACTTCTACTACCAGTACTACTACCACTACCACCAATACTACTACTACTAGTAGTAGCAGCAGCAGCTGCAGAAAGCAGCAGCAGCAGAAGCAGCGGTAGCAAACCCAGAGGATAAAATCTAGAAAAACTGGATAACTTATTCTATGCAAGGAAGAATGTAGTTCTGGAATGGCTTGTCTTCACAGATGTCTGGTTCTTCAAATGTTCTCCTGAACGCAGTTGCATTGAACCACTGGATTTTTCAGTGTTATTGTTTTAACTATTAGTAATCTTATTATTGCTTTATAAATATTAATATTAATATTAGTGATATTATTATTATAACAAATGGCGGGGACAGTTTAACCAGATGGTGTTCCCATGCTGGACAGCCACCGAGAGTCTTTGGCGCAGGTAGCTGGTCTTCAATGGATCGTGGATTGCCATAGTCAGCCTTCGCCCTAACTCCGACACAAAATCCATTATTGTTATTGTTATTATTATTATTATTACTATTATTATTATTATTATTATTATTATTATTATTATTATTCCAGTGTTATCGAAGGAGGACAGCAAGTGTCGACCGGACGGTACTCCAGCCCCTGATCCACCCCATACGTCCGGCTACATCGCCAGCCTCGTCGCAGTCGAGTCCCACTACGGTCGCGAGCGCTGTCCCTGGACACTGACGGTCGACCCCGGCCAGCGCATCCGTCTCCTGCTCAAGGGCTACCACGCCGCCTCTCCAGCCGCCGCCCAGGCCGGTCGCTTCGCCGACTCCTGCGTCGAGATCGGCGCCGTGTTGGCCGACGGAGGCCAATCCGTCGAAGGTATGGCGGTTGAGGGGCGAGAGCAGGTGGTTGAAGGGGCCCGTCGACCGATCGTCGTTTGCGGGGCCGAACTGGGTCAGCGAGATCGGCCGGTCTACCTGTCGGAGACGAACAGGATTGCGTTGGCGCTGACGGCGACGAGTAGCGATGATGTATTTCTCCTGGCCTTCGAAGGTGAGAGGAAATTAATTAACAAGATAATTAGATTACTCATACACTGATTCGTTCATTCGCTCAGAGCATTTAGATGGCGCTCCATCAAGATCTGTATACCCAGACGCGATCCCACTCCAGGGTTAGGGTTAGAGTCCAGCCCCGGCGAAGAACAGTTTTCCCGGTCGTGGCTTATTTCAGAGATTTGAATCTCGGGCTAGCACGTCCGTGAACAGGGACCTTAAATGGCGTGTAGCGGTGGTGAAGGATCTCACCCGATAAGGTCGAGGAAAAACGGTCGCTATAGAAAAACGTGTACAATTTTTTTCAAGTTCTGATTGAAGTTGTATGTCTTTAAATAAAGCGTTCAGCAACAATTACCTTTCACCCAGTTTACCAGATTGAGGGAGAAGTCATTATAGATACAAATAGCGCAAATGCACGACGTTGCCGGAATGGATTGGAATAGGATAGGACCCAATAGGATGGAATTGGGTTGAATGGCTTTCACATAGGAAAGCAGGAATATGCTATAATAGCTCTAGAATGGGGTGGTCTTCTAACGTAGGAGCATCTAAGAGGGTTGGAAAAGTAGATGCAGGACCCTGTGGAAATTGACGATGTTACTGAATTAAACGGCATCGTATGGAAATGAAATTAAGGACGGAATAGGCTACAGTAAGCAGCTATTGGTAGCTCAAAGGGTATCCCCATTGTAGTGTACGCCTGTATGTCCCTACGAAGAGGTGGCAAGAGCTGATGAAGGCAGTAGCTGGATAGCTGCAGTTTCTGCAAGAGCTTCCCGTCTGCTCGGGCAGCAATTCTTCCGCAGTATAAGTATTTCCACACATTTTGCCATCCGTTTTAAAAGATATTTTAAGAGCTACATTAATGCGCTCAGCATCACAGTCATATGTTGTTTACAAACTTGAGAAATCTAGTAAATGCTTGCATAAATGTCTCAAGATTGATCGTCTGAGGAAAGACGAGATATGTAGGCTCTGTTTTCTTGCCTTGTGGATCTAGAGCTCGATTGCTTCAAAATAAGCTTATCATGTAATATATAACGCACATAGAGTTAGGCGCCCAGGAATTTACTTCTGTCCATCCCGGTTGTACGTATGTGTATTAGCCCCCTGTGTATTTATGGCGGGAGTTGGTAGCATTTAAATCAGTGGCAGTTGAGGATTGAACTCAGGTTCAAGTTAACGGTAGACACGGTAGCATATTGGATAGAGCGCTCGGCTTGTAACGCTGATAGTACGGGTTCGAGCCTCCTCCGAGACGATTACTGTGTAGAGACCTTGAGCAAGTCCTTCACTCACAATTGCTCAGCGCCATCGATTGATGCTAAGTCATTAGATAGTGGCGCTTAATAAATGCAGAAATAAAAAGTAAAGTTATATGGGAAATAAAACGATGTCGACTTTGGCAATATGATTCATCTTGGATTCAAACACTTTTATGTTTAAAAAATTCATCTGTATTCATGCAAAGTGACCGATGCAACTTTCATTTGTTGCTTTTCTTTTCATCCATCCACCCATCCACTCTTCCATTCATCCCACAATCCATCGACGCACGTGATCTCCAGCCGTGGGATGCGCGACACCCCGCCTGCCTCCAAGGTCCTTTTTCCAACGCCTTGGAGACAAGATGGTCGTCCGATGCAACAACACGGAAGAGAAATGGAGCCTCGTCTGCCGCGATAGCAGCTGGGTCGGACAGATTGGCAACTGCTCCAGCTACGGTAGTATTTACTATTTAGACATCACCCTAGGTTTACTCACCCCCTTGTTATGCTGCCCTTTTTAGACTTTAAAAGATTTAATTAAGCAACATGCTAGGTTTTTTATTTATTTTTTCATTATTTTGTTTATTTTTATTATTTTTCGAATAAAACGAATCCCTGAGGGATTAGAAGGTTTGATTCTTTCTTTTCGCTTAATGATTATGATTCATATTATTTTTATTTGCTTCATCATCATCATAGTCATCGTTGTCTTCGATCATCATCATCATCATCATCGTTTTTATTATCATAATGATCATTATCATTATTGTCGTCATCGTCATCATCATTATCATTATTGTCGTCATCGTCATCAGCATCGTTATTATCATGATGATCATCATCATTTTTGTCGTCTTCATCATCATCATCATCATGGGCGTTATCATGTAATGTATTGTCGTTGATGTTTTAGGTCGGGCGAACGAAAGACATCGTTTCTTCACATCTGGAAACTCCGCCCTCCCAATGAGTTCGGATGCTTTGTTTATTTTTCTGTTCAGTTTCAGTTATGCTTTTTCTACATTTTTTACAATACAAGTTTAGTTGCTATTGTTATCTGTCAAGTTTTAGGTACATTAGTAATAAATAAAAATTTTAATTTTAGTTGGGAGTCGGCAGAGGGAGGGAAGGGGCATGTCCCCAAGGTCTTAGTGGACTGATCTTCTGGATAATGATTAGACTGCAGCTTGGCTTTGGTGCGCCATCGGTTGACGCCTTGCGCATCAGACAAAGGCGCAATAGAATTTTTTAATTGAAATTAATAATAAACTCGAAAAGTGTCAAATTCGGATCGGATCGGTTCGATGTACGGCTGTCCTGACACTGGATGACTGCAACAAGAAAAAAGAGATTTCGGCGATTTGAAAACATTTCTCTAGGATGCGACGACTCTAAAAAAAGTCTTCCAAGTAAACCTTTTACATGCAAATACAAACAAATAGAATGAATTATTTAATTTCAGTTAATTACAAAAAAGGAATACAACGGGCCGATAGTTAAGCTTAAGGAACAAGAAATTGAGGTAATAAATAAGTTTGTCTATCTGGGAAGTGAAATGAAAGCAGGGGGAGGATCTGAAACAGAAATCAAAAGGAGAATAGCACTTGCAGGGTCAACCTTTAACAGGTTGCAAAAGGTCTTCAAACGACATGATATAAAACTGGAGATAAAGCTAAAAATCCTCAACACATGCGTGATCCCAGTACTAATCTATGGATGTGAGTCATGGAGTATCACAAGAACAATGGAGAATAAACTGAATGCAGCAGAAAACAAATGGCTCAGAAGAATACTAAGAGTTAGCTATAAGGACCATGTAACGAATGAAAGTATTAGACAACGAACACAACAACCATTGATAAACAATGTGATTAAGAAAAGAAGAATGAAGTGGGCAGGACATATCCTGAGGATGGAGGAGAACCGTAATCCAAAGAAAATCATTAAATACAAACCGGACGGAAAGAGGGCAGTGGGAAGACCGAAAAGAAGATGGATAGACTGCCTTGAAGAGGATCTGAAAGGTGCCGGAGTTACTATCTATGGGAAAACGGAGGGCAGACGGAGAATGACCCTTGAGGAGATGGCCGGGAAACGAGATTTGTGGAGGGATGTCATAGAGAAATCAACGACTGGATCCAGTCCAGAGATGATTACATGACATGACATGAATTGTTTTATAAACTGGTACTTTTAAACAATCGATCGATAATTGTTAGTATGATTAGTATAACTGGGGAAACAATCTCAATCCATCCACCAACCTGACCTTTTGAATAACGAATCGATCCAGCTGTATATCGATCAATCAATCGATGAATCGATACACAGCAAAATCGATTCGTTGGTTCATTGATACCTGGACGGATGAACATCACTTCTGTGTAGCGGTACAGAAGTTATCAGTTACATTTCATTGCAAACTTTACAATGATGTTTCTTCATTTGCAGGTATTCTGATAGCCGTGGCAGTTGGAGTAGCACTGGGCATCTTCATTGGAGGAGCTCTATTGGCTCTTGTTGGTTCCAGGATGAACAGGTGAGTCCCTGGTATACTTTACATTAATCTGAATGGGATATAATACAGTTGAATGGGGTCTCTTTCGCTACAGCTCCCCATATTACATGTAAATAGAATCCTGTTGCTCCCTGCTCTCTAGGGGCCACGAAAGCAATTGCCAACATTGTTCTCATGTTATCAGATGTAATGTAATGTAATCGAAAATTTATAAAGCGCCACTTCAAGGTAGACTCCTCAGAGACGCTATGTGTGCATCTATTGAATATGTTTGCACATGACACACTGGAATTTGAACTCCGGACCAAACGAGATGAAATATTTAACAGCCAGCCACTGTGTAATGTCAACAAGAGACGGATACACAAAGGTAGAATGGAATCTACGGGATAAATGTAATGTAATGTAATCGAGAATTTATAAAGCGCCACTTAAAGATAGACTCCTCAGAGGCTCTCCCGGCCTGACAACCTAGAAGCACTGGAAAATAGGAAGGTCTTCAAAGCTTGCGGAAAAGAGAGGAGAGAGACCAAGAAATTCCTGGCATAGGTCATTAGGAAACCCATCCGATCTGTGTCGATTTCGCGTGGTATTCGAACTGTGGCCGCAGAGGTGAAAAATTGATTCGTTAGCCACTTGGCCACCGTGCCATCATATTGTCTGTGTCCCTGAATCATTCCAGGTTTAGTAGGGCTTAAATGTACTGCAGATTCCAGCACAGGATACTGGCTCTATTAAATCGTCCATTTGGCGACGCCACCATATCGAAGGTGATTGCTGTCGTTACGTAAACATTATAACATACAGAGCATACATTGATATCGAAGCCATGGGGATATTGTCTGAAGTAGAATCTAGTGTTTAGCGAAATCATATGGCTGCAAGGGCCATTGACGTCGACCTTACGTTACCTTACAATATTCTGGATCAAGGATATTGTATGTAAATATTGTATGCAGTATTAGTGACAGCTAATAGCTGTGAGAACCGTTGGCGTCGACCTTGCCTCATCTAATGTAATTTATATAGATCATGTGGTAGGTAGTTTCTGTTTAACGACGCTGTGTGATGATTAGATGATTAGCGTTGCTTTATCCGGGCTTGGGACTGGTTCCACCCGAACACGGCAGTGGCGGAGTCCTATCGATTATACGTTAAGACAACTATAAACGTAACGTGCACGATTTTAGCGACCGTATGGCCTCGACCCTGCTAGTTATTTAATTAATTGATCTGTAGATTCCCTGCTGATTAAGTAAACATACAAATCGATATTAGAAGAAAACGCCTACTTTCATCTGGAACTAATCTAACCTAACACTACTGCTACTACTACTCCTGCTACCACTACTACTACTACTACTACTACTACTAATAATAATAATAATAAATTACAATTGTAAAACTACATTTATGTTGGAATTTGTGAAACGATATTTACTAACGAACTTAAAGTTCTCTGCAACTTTGAAATCTTCAAATAAGAGCTTGAATTGCTAGTCAGTCATCTCATTAGTATAGTTTTATTCGCCCACGTACGTCTCTAAGCCTTTTATTACATAGGTAATTAATAATTCATTAATAGCGATGGTGATGATGATGATGATGCTGCCGCTGATGATGATGCTGATGCTGATGCTGATGCTGATGCTGAATATGATGACGATGATGAATATGATGCTGATGCTGATGCTGATGCTGATGTGATGGAGATGACGTGTTATCCTACAAGATACAATGATACCCATTGTCACTGTTTTAAACACAGTAATGATGAATACAATAGTTTTGTCACAATGAAACGGAAAAAGAACTCGGAAACAAAACTGCTGAATTCTTTTCAGGCGCCACAAGTCTCGTCTGCAGGACGGAGCATATGCAACGACAACACTTATGTCTGCTGGTGGGACAGGAGGAACGCTGGACGGTAAGCACTTCGACCGGCAGTACGCCGACTGCGAAGACTTGACCAGTCGGGGCCGGATGGGGATCGGAGGCTGCGCTGGTGGCGGAAGCTCAGCGGGGGACTACGCGTCCAACTCCGTCCGGACCGACCTGTCCAGCCTCCCGGAGAATGCCGACCGAACGACTTTCTACCGCCAGGGGCGCTGCTCCATTTCGGGGGCCAGCTCCCCGTTCACCCCCTCCGTGCACCACCACCATCACCATCTCACCCACCATCCCTACGAATCGCCGATGATACTCACCTGAGGGAACTGGACGGACGATGGGAATAGGAGGAGTGGATCGCATAGTAGCAACGGTTACCATGTCAAGAAAGACTCGAGACGGCTGTGAATATAGGTTGTCATGACTACGATATTGAAACGCGGCGGTTCAGTTGGGTGTAACGAGCCTCCGCAGCTGACTAGCACATTTCATAAACAACAAAAGCCATAGCAACGGTTGCCATAGCTGCGTTGGCAGCAACATAAGCAAGAGTTGCCATGACTACAATTCGACGATACTTCACCACTGATATCATGGAAACCAAATGAAATACTCTACCTTAGTAAGAACAGAGGCCATGTTTTAATGTTGAGCTCCTAGAATAAAAGCATAAAATCTGAATATCAATGCAAATTCGAGTGTGTTATATCAAAATTATTTTTTATAATAATGAGGATGATCATACCAAAGAAACAGTTGTACGTACTTAATTATCACAGAATAACGATAATATTTCGTAATTAAATTTGATTATTATTACATTACTGAATTATTGTATTCATCATTATTGTCACTACTGTGTTTAAAACAGTGACAATGAGTATCGTTATATCGTGTAGAATAACGCGTCATCACCGTCATCATCATCATCATAATTATCATCATTAACGTCATCATCATCACCATCATCATAATAATAATCATCAGCAGCAGTATCAACATCAGCATCATCATCATCAACATCATCGCTATTCCTCTTGTCAGTTCTGCCTGGCACTATAACTGGTTGCTACAAAGTTGAGGTGGGATCTTCGAATCGGATCCCTTGATGACCTAACGTGAGGTGGTAGAGAGGAGACAGTGGTCGCCGACGTCCACCTGATTGTCCAGGAATCTAAAAAGCTGTGATTGCTACTGAGTGGCAGCAAAAGAAAGATTACCTGCCATAATAACCAGGTGTCAATCGATTACCTGGCGTTCCACTGGTTTAAAAGCAATCCCTGTTAGAACATGACTTTGCTGGATAACAACTTACAACAACAACAACAACAACACCACCAATAATAATAATAATAACAACAACAACACCACCAATAATAATAATAATAATAATAATAACAACAACAACAACAATAATAATAATAACAACAACACCACCAATAATAATAATAACAACAATAATAATAATAATAATCTGGGTGGACATTTGACCAAGGTTTCCGGAAACCCAAGGGAGACCGCTTTCCTTTTCCAACGGGTTGCCTACACAATTCGGCGTTTTAATTCGACTGCCTTCCGGGGCACTTTCGAGGAGCCAGACATCAACGAAGATTAGTCATCCCAGAATGCAGTTTTTCATCCGGATAATTTTTGTAACTTCCTGCGGGATCATAAATACCTCGGGGTAAAAAATAACAATGTTAAATTATCATCATCATCATCAATATTATTTTTTATTATCATCATCGTCATCGTCATCAATATTATTTTTATTATTATAACTATTGTCTTTTATCACTAGTGATGCTGATATGAAGCTAAGAAATCAAAGCCTGAACATTAAGGCGTCTCCCGTCGTACAGCTTTTCATTCGGCTGCCTTTTGAAGCTGATAATTTATAATCGCGGCTCCGAGGAGCCCATCGTCAGCGATTAAGCATTTCCGGTTGTTCTGCTTCTGGGTTTTTCAAGCGTCTTATCCAAACGGAAGTTGATTCAGTCGTCGGTCCCTTGTTCCGCTCATAACAAGAATCATCAAAAGCGTTGTCTGTTCGCTGTCTGTCTGTTTGTCTCTATGGATGTCTCTCTGTCTATCTGTCTCTATGATTGTCTGTCTGTGTCTCTGTTTCCCGCTCCTTTGCCAGAACAATGAAAACAGAGCTGATGACGATGTGGAGGTTTATGTTGTTGTTATTGTTGTTGTTGATGATGATGATGATGATGATGATGATCGTGATGATGATGACGACGACGACAATGCTGCTGATGATGTTGCTGATGATGATAATAATGATTAAGCAAAAATGGATTTAGTGCTCCCAGATTGTCGTAAACCTTTAGTCGTTAGCTGTCGCTAATTTCGCGGTGTGTGCACTGTCATTCATTCGCTAGAGGGCTGATGCGTTGACTAAGTCATTGGCTAGATGTCTCTAGCGTTTACGTCTCACCCAAACTCCTCCACTGCAGTACTCGAGTGGTGCCAGTCTCAGCCCCAGGATAAAGGAGAAGGCGACCCTAATCATCTTCGTTATGGCACAGCATCATTAAACAGAAACTACTACTGTTGCTGCTGCTGCTAACGCTACTGCTACTGCTACTACTACTACTATTACTACTACTACTACCACCACCACCACCACCACTACTACCACTATTACTACTGCTACTGCTACTGCTACTACTACAACTACTCGGATGCCTTGTAAGCCGTCATACTGTGCTACCTTTGTTATAGGCCTTAGGTAAGTCCAGGTCACTCTGTTCTGTTGTACGGTTTTAACTGCAGGAATGCCTGGAAACAAACAGTTATTACCCAGTCTTAAATCACATTCGTTGTACCCAACCGCAAGTCAGCAATTTCTATTCTATAGTAATTCTATAGAACACTGTGCTTTGACATCAGACAGCTTGCACATGTCTGAGTGGAATTAAGTGTAGGTCTGTAAGGCATCAGCCGATGACACACCAAAGCCAAGCCGCAGTCAGGTCAATACCCAGAAGGTCAGTCCACAAGACAGAGGAAGACAACCTACAATGGATAAGCAATTTGAAACAGGTAAGATTTAAGTTGAGAATGAAATGACAAAAGCGACTGAGCAGAACGAACAGACACAGGGAGGGAATTCCAAAATTTAGGTCCAGCAACAGAAGAAGTCCGTTTACCCAGAACAGTTCTGGTCCAAGGCTAATAATAATAAGCTACAATAATAAGCTGGAGATTGCTCGATTTGTGTACATATTTGAAAGGAAACTATTATCTGTCAAGTTTAATAAGTTTTTTGTGAGAATCTGGAAGAGCATGATCATTTCTAATTTCCCACCCACCATATTCCATTTAGAAACAGTTAAAACGCTATTTGTGATGGAATTTGTGTGTGCTTAAAACATTTAATGTAAGTGTGATATGTATAACCACTGCACAAGCACCGCCTTGCACGTTTCTGCTCTGTGATAATCGTAATCGTAATTCTGAAATTTCTACAGCGCCCAACGAAAGCCACATCGCGGAGACCAGCTTATTCACAGGCGCTCAGTCAAAACAAAATCGATAGGCAAAAGGGTTCGGTTCCAGGTCAATATCGGAGAGACAGCGTGGCAGCTATGGGGCGGTGGTGTTTGGGGTTGGAGAGGAGAGAGAGATAAGAGGAAGAATGGGTGTCAGGATAAGATCTGTGAAAGAGGTGTGTTTCGTAATATGTAAGTAAATGTGAATTATGGGCGCCCCTGCTATCTGCTAGAAAGCACCAATATTGTGTTTCTTCTGGGTTTACCTGTTGACACCTAAGTATTAAAATGACTGAGTAGAATGTTCATTCTGGATTTCGGTAATCAAGAAAAATATCTCACTGAGAAGGTCTATGTCTTGTGAAATCAACATAGATCGCAGTGCCAAATGATTACGTATACGCAGTTTGGCAACGAAGGGCGCCGGCATGATTTGAAGAGTTGTGAGGGCGGCTAAAGGATGAGAATTTTGCCCAAACAAGGATCTTAAGTCGTATAGATGGTGCGTTTCGCTCTTGTGGAGTTTCACTTGAACAGGCGCTATACAAATTCGTGAATACAATAGCAATTAAAACAATTACACCCCCTAGATTGCGAATGAGTCATCTTAAATCGTTGAATTAGAACGAAACTAGATGCAAGATCCCCGTTTTTTTTCATTACCTTTTTAATTCTCACTTAGTAAGTATAAAATTGGAAAAGCCTGCAAAGGGTTGAACACCAACCACAATAGCATATGACGCTGAAAGACTAGAACCCCGGACTCACGGGTGAAAGGGAGACGCCTGAGCTAACAGACCAAGAGCGCCATGACTTCTGTCCGGCTTAGTTACATTTTATTTTCTCTGTTCACATAGCGCAAGTATTTTATGCCGCCCAATTATTATGAAAAAGAATCATAACAATTGGTCTCCAGATGTCGACGCTTTTCTGTTGCAAATTGCGCCCCTGGCGGCCGTATGCAAAACCACGAACCCTGAACGGCGCTCCTAGCGGCTGGAGAACGAACTAGCGGCGCCTCTAGCGGCGGGAGGAAGCATCGAACTTGTTACGTCGGATGGTTGATTATATTCCAGACCCACACGGTCGCGATTTCTTTTCCAGCTATAGCAGCACCCTCTGGTCGTCGCCCGTGTCGAAATCAAGATCCGGCTGATCTACGAGCCGTCGGCACTCCCCCTGGAGACCGGTCGGCAACAAGGCGTCGGATCACGTCCCGCGGCCCGCCCTGGGCGCGCGGCGGGACCGTGTCTGGATTACGGCGGGTCAGTGTGTGGGAAGAGTGGGCGAAGACCGGGAATTGAATATCAATCATTACCACTGAGACTTGCAATATACTCGATCGAACCTTATACTCAAAGTGTCAACGCCGCATAGATATATAACCGAGCTAGTTCAGGTATATTTGTAAGTAAGTAAAGTAGTAGTAGTCGTCAGTAGATTACCAGACTTACTCAGTAGTCGTTGCTGGCCAGTGCGTAGGCAGTGAGGCGAATGATTTATTAGGACCTTAGTTCAGAGCAGCAAGACAGCTAGCCAGTAGCCCCAAAGTACAACGGTCAGATTCTTAGAAACGGACAGGCCGCAAGTTACACTGTGTGGAAGGGCTATTGTTGGTAGCAATGCAGGTGAGCTATGGAATGCAGGAGTGTAGATTAGTCAAAAGGATTCCGCTGGAGTACGCTGAGCAATCCACAGGTAGCAATCTCCAGGTACATCAGGGGGCTTTGCAACTAAGCACGAGAGGTCCACGTGATAGCCAGATGGATATCCACAGGTATACAAAAGATTTCAGAGAAAGAGAACCAAAGGACGCACGAAAACTGATGTCAGCAGGCAGACAGACTAGGGCCTTGAGTGCTGACCGGCCCAGAAGGAATGCACCCAGAGTTCAGAGGATTCAGGTAGAAAAGAGCTCGCAGACTGCACACAAGGGTCAGTCAGTCAATCCGCAGAGAAGACTGCTCGGTCAAACTGCTCGGTCGGACTGCTCGGTCGGACTGCTCGGCCGTTCGACCAAGATGAAGGTGCAGACTGGGAGAACTGCATGTGAGTCTTGTCAGAGAGAGCAGTACATCGAGAAGCAGTCGGAGTTCAGACGTCATGCAGAAAGGTCGTAGCAGAATGTAGAGAAGATAGACTAGCGTCTTCTGGCGCTACAGTAATCGTTATGGGTAGAGTAGTCTAAAGTTCGTCGCAGACTATGTCGCTTGCTCCACAACTGAACTAGAATCTCGCTCGCGTTACTACGAACACTGATTGAAAGTGAATCTCTAATAAACGATGTAAAGGTACAATGCGAGACAGAACTCAACGCTACCACAGTTGGTGGCAGAACCCAAAAACTATGATAGATAGGACTTCATATATATATACATATATATATAACATGATTTTATATATCACATATAAATGTGCATACATGCCCTATAAAGCAGTATGTAAATTGCTTTCATATATTTTGACCAGTCTTATATACTTATATATGGTAATATCAGTGCTTTTTTCTAGAAACAAGTTCCGGAACTGAACAATTATGGATTTTTGTGCTAAAGTTTCATTATTTTTATCAATCAATAAACACTGAAAACAGTGTAAAGTCATAAACACTGAAATTGAATTAAAATAACTTGCATTATATTACATAATTAAACTAACTTAGTAACAATTCTTTTACTAAAAATTAAATTATTCTTTATTAGCCGAAAAAAGGTGCCGAAAAGCCGTTCCGGAGCATTCCGTCTGAAAAAAGCACTGGGTAATATAACAAATATATAATACAATACACGTTGTTATATAGTAGTACATATATAGTAGTATATACGATTACGGTTGGAGCGCCTCGAAGGGTCGTTGGGTGTCGTGGGTCGCCCTCTGTCGTGGCTTCGTTCATTCCTCTGGTCGCCCTCAGGCGGTGATTTTCGGTTCCACACAGTCTGACTGGTCCTTGGTCTCACTTGGTCCTTCACGGGGTTCCATCTTAGGACCCCTACTTCATGTACTTTACACCGCTGACTTAAACGTTGTCCTTTCTTTGGGGTTGCAGCCAATCGCCTCTCTGGAATAAACTCCCGCCAGAATTACGACAATTATCTGATCCATCATAAGAACTCGCCATCACTTCGCCTCTTGCAATCTCTGCGCATCTCTAATCAAAACTGAAAACAATCCTCTTCCGGAGATCCTATCCTGATTCCAGTTCTTCCCCTTATCAATCCTGTAGATCCAATTCCAAATACCACCTACTGTAACCATTCGACTGCCTGCCCGCCCGCCCGCCCGCCCGCCCGCCCGCCCGCCCGCCCGCCCGCCCGCCCGCCCGCCCGCCCGCCCGCCCGCCCGCCCGCCCGCCCGCCCGCCCGCCCGCCCGCCCGCTTGCCTGCCTGCCTGCCTTCCTGCCTCTTGGATCTTGACCGGGAACCAAACCGTTCTTGCCTACCGATTCTGTTTTGACTGGGTTCCTGTGAATAAGCTGTACCCGCGACATTATTTACGGTGGGCGCTGTAGAAATCTCGAGGTTTACATGTCCATAAACAGGTACAGTCTGGTTTAACTGTTGCAGGTAATCGGCGATATACCCAGATTCATGCTGGAAGAGCTACGCTGGTTACCTATGCAGAAACGCATTGAGTCTAAGGTCTTGATGCTTTTGCGTAAAGGCCTTGCAGGCAGATCTTCATCTTATCTTAGGGAGTTGTTCGTCTCGCTCTCTTCCATCCCTGTTCGCAGATTTCTTCGCTCTGCTGCGCAAAGTGACTTCGTTGTTCCACTGGACTGAACTTCCACGCTCCAGCACAGAAGGTTTACTTTGGTTGGTCGATCTCTCTGGAAGAAGTTGCCTAGCAACCTGTGACCTGAGCTTCTTGACCTCTGCCTCTTTTCCTCATTTAAAACCATTCTATTCGATCGTGGTTTTACTTTGTCAGGTTGAGATCGCCTCTGATGACTTTGTCTTGCATGGTGCTATATAAATTTGCGAATACAATTACAATTACAACATATAATTATATATATACGTCTGACAATATACTCCATATATATATGCGTGTGTGTGTGTTTGTGTGTGTGAACATTTGCGATTTTGTGATCGTAGTTAAGAACATAGATACACGCAGGCTGTGTGTATGTATGTATATATGTATATATATATATAGAGAGAGAGAGAGAGAGAGAGTGAGAGAGAGAGATTATATCATTTGACGTAAATGTAACCAGTTGAGCATTTACACGTAACCCTATGTAATGAATATATATGTATTTATATAGAGCATATACATAGCATAACAGTTATGTATAACAGTTATCTAAGTGTACATATATATCATATGTATATATATAGCCATAGCTTTAGCGCGCCATATGTAATTATACCTATACACGGAGTGGGCTACTTACACAGAACGAGTCATACATAACATATTCGGGATATTCTTATGGACGGCTGGTCAGTTCGTGGTCACTTGCTCGTCAGCGCAGATAAATGACCGCCATCAATCATAGACTTGGCCGGAGTACTGAATAACGCGGATTTGGTCAGTGAACATGACAAATTAGACGCACAAAATGAAATGAAACTTCGTCCACTCCAGAGCCACCTAGCGTCTTCCTTGCCGAATGAACGCAACGCTGCGTAAAAACGCAAAACTACCGCAAAACGCTTGAAAAATACCGGAAAGTTTTTAGTGGTGTATCGTTTAATCACACTCACTAAGTATAATGTGGCCTGAACGCCCATAGACATTAGCTCTCTAGTACTAATGTCTAGTATATAGGTGTGTAGGCAATTAAGGACTGTGGTGAAAGCAGTTCCGAAAACTACTGTGATTGGTCCACGTGATCGATGACGTCAAACAACCGATGCTGCCGCTTATGTGTTTAAAATTATTTTCTGTCCTAATAATACGAACACACAAGTAGAGATTGATTGGGTTTTAATTTTTCCACTTACTTAAATACTGATTCCTATAAAGTTTGCTTTGAAGACGCAAGATACTTTAAAATTCTCCTCACTATTTTATTTCAAACCCATCTTCACCCGGAACCGATCTGGCAACACCGCAATTTCTAAGTTGACAGCTTTGTACACTGTCGAAGATTTTTGTGAAAATCTATGCTAAAATGTGTGGTCGAAACCCACAGTGACTGCATGCAATTTGCAAACAGTGTATAGGTGTTTTAGGAACATTAATGTGTGGTTTAGGAGTGTACGAATCACGACAAACACTTGCAAATAGTGGTGGATGGGTTTAGCTGATTCCGAACCGATATCGCAATATTCAGAAACCCGATATCGACACCGAAGTCGGTATTCAGAAAACCGAATAATACCGAAAACTGAAGATAAAAACCGCAGTATACGCAGAATCATAATGTCAGTTTTCCTCATCGATACTACTGTGCGTTTACTGAACATACGTTTACATTATTGAAAGTTTCGTAGGTGGCTGATACACGTAAATCCCGTCACTGAAAACACGGTCTCAATAGTAATGTCCTATCTCTATGCTACACTAAAGTTAAAGCCATACCACGAGGGAGGCGGAAGTGGTGTCGTCGTGCACTGCGCTTGGCCCAGAGGACAGTAATCCATTCCAGTGGCTGACCACCAACCCTTCGAAATTTCTTTATCCTATTGCATGGCATTGTCCTGTGTCTAACGCACAAGGCATCAACCGATGGCGCATTTAAACCAAACTGCAGTCAGGCCAATATCCAGAAGATCAGGGTCCATATCTAAAACATTTAGCCAGACACTTTTGCGATGACTGTTGTCCAATAAATTTGCATAAGTATCTGGTTATTTAGATAGCGCCTTTAAGGATCTTATAAAGGGGATATTAAAAACTTAACAAAGTGGCTGTCCTTTATAAAGTTCAGACACTTGGTGCTGTGACCGTTTTAGGCGCATTAATGTCTGCTGTTCGCAGTCATTGCTCCAGGAGTTTCAGACGTCGAAACAACCAGTTCTCCATTTAGACCGGAAGTGAAATACGACGACAACCGGAAGTGAGTCCATCTGCTTCGGTTTCCGAGACTTCAGGTTTCCGGCTCTGAGGCACGATATGACTTTTACAAGATGAAGAACTTGATCAGGCACTCAGACATGAGAGCTCTAACTTCAGGTGTATGTTAAATTAAACTATACAATACAATGCAATGCAATATGAGAAACTACAATACCGAACACTTTGTTATAGCACTGAATAACATACAATTCGATACACAACCAAAACAATGCAACATCATGCAATGCAACACCATGCAACATAGTATGATGTACCATAATACATTACATTACCTCACACTTGCGCATATATTCATGGCCAACCTGCGGGGGTATTCTTCTTAGCTGAGAAAATGGTCGAGACATCTGAGGTAAACGTAATCGTAATCGTAATCTCGAGATTTCTACAGCGCCCAACGAAAGCCACGTCACGGGGACCAGCTTACTCACAGGCGTTCAGTCAAAACAAAATCGATAGGCAAAAGGGTTCGGTTCCAGGTCAAGATCCAAAAGTCAAGCAGAGAGACAGCGTGGCAGCTACGGTGGGTGATGTTTGGAATTGGAGCAGAGAGAGAGAGAGACAGACAGACAGACAGACAGACAGAGATAACATATAACATAAAACGTAAACCAAAATAATACATTACAATACAGTAGAATTTTATGTACAATACAACGCAACACAGGTTTCATATATATATATATATATACATATATATTACAGTATATTTAATATGCAGTGCAATGCATCATAGGCTTAATACACGCCTATAATATGCAACAACTAAAAATATACAATACAACAGGGCTTAATACAAAACATTAATAAAACACTAATACAACACAAGATATCGTACTACATCCTTCTTGTTCGGCGGTGCATTTGATCTGCGCTTGCCTCCGCCTTTGTTTCATCTTGTGTCCTTCTTAGTGAGTCTGTCTGACTGTCTTCGTCAGTCTCAGCTTTTCCTGTCTCTGTCCTCGATTTAAATATTTTAGGTATTTTCCAAACGATTTCTCAGAATACGAGGAACTGAGAATTTGATTTACGTAGATGAGGCAAATATCCTATATACATAAATATATTTGTATACATATATATTTGTGTGTGTATATTAAATATGCATGTATGTGAGATATACGCATATATAAAGAGCGAAAGAGGAGAGAGATTTGTGTAAAAGATAAAAATTTCACAGCAAGAGAGAAGTAGGAGAATAGAATGTGGACAAAGAAATCGAGAGAGTATTAGAGTGAGTGTACGATTGCGAGAGACAGGCAGACAGGCGGACAGGTAGGAAGGCAGACACACATACATAAAGACAAGCAGAAAAGAAATTTTTGAAACGTGATTAAAAGGAAGACATGGCGAAAGATATAAAGAGCTGATAGTTGCAATGTTGGACCGACAGAAAGAAAGCAAGACAGTCAGACAGACATACACACACGAGACACACAGACACAAAGACAGACTGATTGACTGACTGACTGACTGACTGACTGACTGACTAATTGACTGACTGACAAACTAACTAACTGACTGACTAACTGACTGACTGACTGACTGACTGACTGATTGACTGACTGACTAACTGACTGACTGACTGACTGACTGACTAACTGATGGAATGAATGAATGAATGACTTACTTATTGACTGACTGACTGAGACATGAACAACAGATAGGCAAACAGACAGACAGACAGAGACAGACACACACAGACAGAAACACAGACAGACACACAGACAAACACACAGACACACAGACGGACACACAGACAGACACACACAGACACAGACACACAGACTGAGTCTTGGCAGTTGCGTGCAAAAAGAGCCGAATTCTTTGGAGAATAAGGCAGCCAGCATCTTCTACTGAGCGCCGATCGCCTCTGGCATCTGAAGGGGATAATCCAGTATTAGCTTTTCCAGAATCTCATCACCGAACCAACCTCCGCCGTCGCCGCTGTGACGGCGCATGGGTTCCGCTGCCACCCGAATACTTGCGCCAAAGGAATTACCCAGAAACCGACTTCCTCTTTGACGTCATCGTTGACGTCATGTTCACTGAGTACGGGGTTGTTTGTGTATCTTGTTGCGTTTTTCTGGTTTTCTATGTGCCGATTTATGTGTCTGGTTTTTTATCTGTCTGAAAATGCTACTTTTGACTTCCTTCCTTCAATCATTCTTTCGTTCTTTCTTTCTTTCATTCATTCATTCATTCTTTCTTTCTATGGTATCTTTATTTCCCATTTTTTCTTTTCTGTTTCCTTCATTTTTCTTTTTCTTTAATTCCTCTTTCGCTTTCTTAATCATCCTTATATTTCTCTCTTCCTATCATCTTCTCCTATTCATTGCTTCTGCCTGCCTGCCTGCCTGCCTGCCTGCCTGCCTGCCTGCCTGCCTGCCTGCCTGCCTGCCTGCCTGCCTGCCTGCCTGCCTGCCTGCCTGCCTGCCTGCCTGCCTGCCTGCCTGCCTGCCTGCCTGCCTGCCTGCCTGCCTGCCTGCCTGCCTGCCCCTCTATCTTCTGCCGTTCTACCCTTTCTGCATCCATAGGTCTCGGGTTCCTATACCCTTCCACTCTGCCCCAATTATGCTTTTCCTGCATTCCTCTCTCCTTGCATCGGTCGACTCAAATCCGTTTTTCTTCGAGAGAGCCTCCCAGAATTCGTGGCCTGACCGGGCCCTCCTGCCTCCTACCTCGAACGGTCCTCCGATCCAAATTGAATAGATCATCTCCAATACACCCGCAAATCCTCATCTTCAGTCGTCGCATCTGGGCTCCACTGGTCACCCTTGTCCCTCCTTCGTCTTCTGTCTGTCTGTCTGTCTGTCTGATTATTGGTCTGTTGGTCTGTGCTTTCCCTGCCCCTCTGTCTGCTCCTCATCCGGTCTTTGTGTGTCGGTCTGTCTGCATCTCTGTCCGCCTGTGTATCTGTATATGTTTCTGCCTCCTAAAGGTGTATGTATGTACGCATATGTATTTATGCTTGTGCTTGTGTGTATGTATGTATGTATATATGTATCTCTATATGTTTCTGTTTCCTAAAGTGTATGCATGTATGTATTTATGTATGTATGTATGTATGTATTTATGTATGTATGTATGTATGCATGTATGTGTGTATTTATGTATGTATGTATTTATGTATGTATGTATGTATGTATGTGTGCAAGTATGTATGTATGAATGTGTGCATGTATATTTGTATGTAATATTATGTAAGCATGCATGCGTGCATGTATGTATGTATTTATGTATGTGTTTATGTATGCATGTATGGATGTATGTATGCATGTATGTCTATGTGTATATAATATATGTAAGCATGCCTGTATGCATGTATGTATGTATTTATGTATGTGTTTATGTATGCATGTATGGATGTATGTATGCATGTATGTCTATGTGTATATAATATATGTAAGCATGCCTGTATGCATGTATGTTTGTATGAATGTGTGTTGCTATGTGTGTATGTTAGTGTCGAACGATTCATCGATTGCCGTCCGTTCTTTGATATCGATCTAATCCAAATAATGCGAAAATCAATCGATCCTTCGCCTTATCGCAATCATCCGCTCGCCTCTTCCTCCCTTCCATCGCAATCTCGGTCCCCGTCTGCGCGAGCATCCGTTCCATGTCGCCCCCTCTAAGCCGATCTGCAAAGCCCCGGTAATTGCAACGCGATGACCAGTGACAAGGAACGCCACCATGTCCTCTACCATTCCGTCTCCCTCGTCCTCTATGCCTGCAGCCAGAACTGACTGACTGACTGACTGACTCACTCACTCACTCACTCACTCACTCAATGACTCACTCACTCACTCAATCATTCACTCTGACTCACTCTGACTCACTCACACACGCTGGCTGACTGACTGACTCATTCACTCACTCACACACACGCTGGCTGACTGACTGACTCATTCGCTCTCACTCATTCAATCACTCACTCATTCACTCTGACTCACTTACTCTGACTCACTCTGACTCACTCACACACACTGGCTGACTGACTGACTCATTCACTCACTCACACACACGCTGGCTGACTGACTGACTCATTCACTCACTCACTCACTTACTCACTCACTCACTCACTCACTCATTCACTCTGACTCACTCTAACTCACTCACTCACACACACGCTGGCTGACTGACTGACTCATTCACTCACTCACTCACACACACGCCGGCTGACTGACTGATTGACTCATTCACTCACTCACTCATTTAGACTCTTGCCTATGCCCCTCTGTCTGCCCCTCACCTGGTCGGTGTGTGGCAATCTGTCTGCATCTCTGTCCGTCTATATACCTGATTGCTAAATGTGTATGTATATATGCATGTGTATGTATGTTTGTGCATGTATGTATGTATATATATGTACGTACGTACGTATGTATGTATGTATGTATATATGTATGTGTGTGTATGTATGCATTCATGTATGTATGTACATGTGTATATATGTTGACATGTATGTATGCATGTGTGTATGTATGTAATTATGTATGCATGACTGTTTGACTGTTGTTAGCTGACTGACTGATTACGTGACCCACTGAATCAATGACAGAATTGCTCACTCGTTCAATCGCTCACTCACTCTACAGTTTCTTTGCTTCTTTTCCTGGCTTTACCTGTCCCATCGTCTGTCACTTAATTCTCTCCTCCATTCCTTCCTTTCTTTGTTACTTGCTTATTCGGTCCCCTCTTTCGTTTTATCCAGCTTCCTCTAGTCCTTCAGTCCTTCCTTTCCTTTATTCCTTCATTTTCTCCATATTTCTAGCCTTCATTACGTCTTTCTCTCTTCCTAGTTTCCTCGCTCTCTTCCTTTCCTTATTTACTCCTCCTCATTTTCCGTTCTAATGTAACTTTTTGTTATCTTCCTTCCTTCTTTCAATCCTTCCTTTCTTCCCTTCCTCTCCTTCCTTCCTTTCTTTCTTTCTTCTTTTCTTCCTTGCTTCCTTCCTTGCTTTCTTGCTTGCTTGCTTCCTTCCTTCCTTTCCTTCCTTCCTTTTTTCCTTCCATCCTTCCTTCCTTCCTTTTGCCCTTCATTTCTTTTAGGAAAGAATAAACGAATGAACGAACCTTCATCTGTCCTTCTCTTTCTCCATCTCTTCCCTCGCTCCTTCCTTCCTTCGTGCTGCATCTTCCTGGCAGCCTCCCATCCGCTCTCTCGGCGACATGCGATGAGCCGTCAAAACGGCTGCATGGGCAAATCGAGTTCCGTTGCCTGCGCAGCGCAGAGCGCCTCTAGCGACGTACAATTTACATACAGTATCTACGCTTCCGTTTTCGACCAGAAGAAGAAGGTCCGCGGCTTCAGGTAGCTGAGGGCATCGCGTGCATGCCCTGACCATACAACCATCAGCCATCGAACGACGCCAAATGACTTAGTTACAGCGCTGGGCGATAATAGAGGAATTGTGATCCACGCTGGGCGATAATAGAGGAATTTAAGATCGGGGCTTGGGTGGGCTTCTTTGCTGGTTTCGGTCCGACTGAGACCCGTTCTTAGTACTGGGTCGAAACTGTGAGCGGAAATTTTATTACGGTAAGTGAAACGTCTCGAATACTTTCATCTCTAGTTTCAGCTAACCGCTTCCTTTGTGTCGTTTTTCTCTTCTGTTATAATATGTGAGAGAGCTTTTTTACCTTTTCTGAACTTCTTCTGGCATTTTCCATCTATCCACCTACCCACCCACCCACGGAATCATCCATTCATCTATCCGTCCACCAACCCATCCATGAAATCATCCATCCATCTATCCATCCATCCAACTATCCATAGAATCATCCATCATTCCACCCACCCACCCATCCATGGAATCATCCACCCATCTATCAACCCACACATCCGTGAAATCATCCATTCATCTATCCATCCATTGATCCAACCATCCATTCATCCTTGTATCAATCCATCCTTCCTTCCTTCCATCCATCCACGTCTTTTTCCTTTTATTTCTTTATTTTTTGCTTTCTTTCTTTTCGCGTTTGCAACGTCTGTTATGCAACGAGCGTCGCTGACTCTGTTGCAGCAACTGGAGTCCTCATCCGCATCGAGCATCCTCTTCCCACTGTACGCTTGTCACGCACTGGGTGTCGGCTAACTGCTGGGTGACTCGGAGCAGGTGCTTCGGAACAGGTGGTCGTGACAGAACGCTCCCTGCATTCCTTCGCCATGCAGCTTCCAGCCACGATTTCTCTCACCCTAGGCCTGCTTTGCGTCACGCCTTCCTTGACAGGTAAACCACGTCTATCAACTATAATTAATAGGTATATACAGTGTATGTATATATGTATATATATATATGAAATATGTTGATGTTCTTAATTTTAATGTTAAAACTGTTACGTTCATTGCGGAGTTGTTGACAACTATTGATTGCATAAGTTCTTAAACAAGATTTACCGACATATTCATCAACACCCATTGTGCATATGTATATGTGTACTATGTGCACATGTACGTAAGTATATAAGTATGTGTGTATGTGTGTATGTATAAGTGTATGGATGTATTTATGGGTACGGAAAAGAGGCAGAGGTCAAGAAGCTCAGGACACAGGTTGCGAGACAGCTTATTCCAGAGAGATCGACCAACCCAAGTAAGACTTCTGTGCTGGAGCGTGGAAGTTCAGTCCAGTGGAACAACGAAGTCACTTTGCGCAGCAGAGCGAAGAAATCTGCGAACAGGGATGGAAGAGAGCGAGACGAACAACTCCCTAAGATAAGATGAAGAACAGCCTGCAAGACAATTACGCAAAAGCATCAAGACTCAATGCGTTTCTGCTTAGGTAACGACTGCAGCTTTTCCCGCATGAAGCTTTTACCGTATACCGTCGATTACCTGCAACAGTTAAACTAGACTGTAGCTTGGTATGGATATGTGCCTGAATGTCATCAGCTAACTGGTCGTAATCGTAAACTCGAGATTTCTAAAGCGCCCAAAGAAAGCTATGTCGCGGGAACAGCTTATTCACAGGCCCCCAGTCAAAACAAAACCGATAGGCAAGAAGGGTTCGGTTCCAAGTCGAGATCCAAGAGTCAGGCAGGCAGGCAGTCAGACGACTACAGTGGGTGGTGTTTGGAATTGGATCTACGGGGTAGACAAGGGGGAAAGAGGAATCAGGTTTAGGATCTGCGGAAGAGGAGTGTTTTCAGTGTTTAATGGAAGACCTGAATGCTTGTATATTTGTATGTATGTGTTATGTATCAGTCAATGTCACCACCATTACCTACACCACACCTATATTTATCAAAAGTTGATTTTTTTCTATAACACATCAGGTCATGCAATACAACTTCGTACCATACAATGCTTTGATAAACATTATATGTAAAACCTAACTGCATTTCCTGCCTTAGCCTATCCTATAACGCGTCCATAGGTGTGCTATACTTTGTCATAGCTTCACCTTTCCATCTTTGCCTTTCCATGTGATAACTCTTTCCATCTCTTTCCAGGAGCCGTAGAGTATTGCCTCACGGAGTCCTTCACCGCGAGGTGTCAGTGGAATGAGCTGATCCTCGTGGAGAAGGCTCTCTTCGGTCGAATGGAGTTGGGGAAATGCGTCACACGAAACTTTGGACACGTCGGATGCCAGGTGGACGTACTGAACCAACTCGACCACGCCTGTTCCGGACTTCCTCAGTGTGACCTCAGCGTCTCCGATCCCTCCCTCGTTCGCATGAAACCGTGTCCGAAGGATTTTACTTCATACCTGGATGCAACGTACAGCTGTGTGCCAGGTATGGACGTTTAGAAAATCATGTACTTGTTGTTCTCAATAAAAACCTTATAAGAATCTAAATGGTATTCTGTCTTCACAGAAGGAGTTTTTTAAGGTTCATCGTCGCTATTTTATTATTCTGTCTTTACTAAAACTCGTTGTAGGAATCAAAATAATAGACGTACTTTTTATTTACTAATAGCTTTTATAAAATCAAAATGATCAACTTATCCTGTCTGTACTAAAGGTGTTCATTAGATTTTAAGGTGATATACTGTCTCTAATAAAAGTGTTAAAGAGAATCAAATGCGATTCTGTCTTTTCTAAAGGCGTTTATATGATTCAGAAATATTCTGATTTTAAGAAAGGCATTTATAAGAATCTTGGAAAATCGTTGAAACTGTTGATAGTGTCTATTTAAAGGCATTTCGAAGATTCAAAACGATATTTTGCCTTAGTAAGTGCGTTAATAAAAAATTAAAGTGATATTCTATGTTTATTAAAAACATTCAAGATATTCAAATGATATTTTTCCTTACAAGAGGCATTAGTAAGATTCACACTAAAGTTTATATTTGGAAAGAAGTTTTTAAGAATCAGTGACGACAAGAATCAGTATATGGTGGAATAAAATTAGAAATGAAAATATCGGATTTCTCGCTTCAACGTTCATGGCAGAAATGGGTTACATGAATTCTGTACATGTATTTTGTATATTATATTGCATTTACTAAATATAAATTATTTATATATGATATACTGTATTATATTGCATTGTTTTATACCTATTGTATGTATTGTATACTGTACTGGTCTGTGTTGTATTGTACGTCTTAACGAAGCCAGATTAAAGCCGACCGAACCGGCTTAATCCCAGAATGACGCTTTTCCGCAAATGTGAATAAGCAGGCTCGTGCCATCTAGCGACGCATCTTTACTCTGATTTGCTTCTCATCATATCTTGCCTCTGTCGTTTTAACAGTTTTCCGTGTTGCCAGTCTGTATGTCTTTGTGTCTGCTCCTACAATCTACATGATTGTGGGTGTGTGTCCTTTTATGTGTCGCTGTGTCTTTTCTTAGTTTGTCTTCCTGTATGTTTCTGTGGTTGTGCTTCTGTCTGTTTGTATGGCCGTCTGTCTAGATATTCTTATATATAAATATATATAGATATAGCTCTGTAACCATGTCTCTGTCTGTCTTTCTGTCTGCCTGACTGACTGTCTGTCTGTCTGTCTGTCAGGATCGAGAAAAGTGGCCTTCTGACAGTAAGCAGAGAATCTTCACTATCACGCTACCAGAGAGTTAATGGCACAGAGCTCTTTCTGGTTGCATTGCCTTTGCTAGTCCTTTGCTGATGAGCTGAATCTTGCTAAATGCAGCAAAACTGCTCATCGCCCTGTGCATTAGCGCCCAGTGTCAATACCAGAGCATGAAATATAAATATATGCGTCGCAGAAATTGGCGTGCTAAAAATCTCTAGTGTTTTCGGTTGGCTTTATAAAATGTAGTGACTGATCGATCGATTGATTGATTGATTGATTGATTGATTGAATAATTGACTGAGTGACTGACTGACTGAGTGACTGACTGACTCACTACCTCACTCAATCATTCACTCAATCAAGTACTCACTCATCCACTCGCTCACACATTCACTCAATCAAGTACTCAAACATTCACTCACTCATTCATTCAATCAAGTACTCAGTCACTCACTCATCTCTGTTGAGTTCACCCAATCACCGCAGACGTGGTTATCTTCATTTCCTCTGCTCCTCTTCCTCCTCCTCCAGACGCAAGGCTTCCAGCAGCCTCTGCAGTCGACATGCCACTAATCCATCGACTATCCATCAGTTAATCTGCTTTGTAATCTGTCGGCGGCTTCCTTTTGATGTTGATTATACGTATTATCTCGCCTAAGATGTTCCGATGCCTAATCCTGGGAAATACGAACGTCAGTTCAGTCTCGCTGATCCTTTAACTGAGCCGCAGGGAAGCTGTTAGATGTAAGTGTTCTATTACCTGTACTTCTAATGGGCTGATGGTGCTACATAAAAGCACCTGAAAGACTACAGAATGGCGCTATATAAATGTTATATTAACTGTGTCCTTGAGATTCCAATGTCATGCGAATAATGAATCTGATTGGTCGATGAGTGAATGAATGAATGACTGATTGATTGACTGAGTGGGTGAGTGAGTGATTTAGAGAGTGAGGGAATGATTGATTTAATGAGTGAGCCAATGAGTGAGTGAGTGAGTGAGTGAGTGAGTGAGTGAGTGAGTGAGTGAGTGAGTGAGTGAGTGAGTGAGTGTGTGAGTGAGTGAGTGAGTGAGTGAGTGAGTGAGTGAGTGAGTGAGTGAGTGAGTGAGTGAGTGAGTGAGTCGATGAGTGAGTCGATGAGTGAGTTAGCGAGCAAGTGAACAACTGAGCAGTGAGTAAGGAAGAGGCGAAGCGAGTGAGACTAACCTAATGATTTCAGGACTGACCCGTTCTTGTACTTACATGTTGACCGGCTGTCCACGAAACCTGACTGATAGACTGACCGACTGACCGACTGACTGAATGATTGACTGACTGACCGACTGACCGACTGACTGACTAATTGACTGACTGACTGACTCACTGACTCACTGACTCACTGATTCACTGACTTAACTAAAATACTTACTAAATGACTGACCAACTGACTGAACGAACGTACTATCTGACTGACTGATTTATCGCACACCGTCGTCGTTTTATTGAATTTTTTCCTCGGCGTGTGAGAGAGAGAGAGAGAGAGAGAGAGAGAGAGAGAGAGAGAGAGAGAGAGAGAGAGAGAGAGAGAGAGAGAGCCCAGGTGCAAGTCTCGCGAGAAATTAATCGCCTTGGCTCCCAGAATTCGTTGCGCCTCGTCGTCATTCGGTCGCCGACCCGCAGCCAATTAATTCGCGTCGCCGGCGTTAATACCAAACGATGACAAAATTTCAAATTAAGTGCGGCACCCGGCTTACTTACCTACTTAACAGAGCTACGGATAAAATCACTTTAACGTCGTGACCGGACTTCTTTCCTCGATGGAGCCGGTCAGTCGGCCGACGGTCATTCAGTCGGTCAGTCGGTCGGCCGCGGTGTCGGCCGACTATTTCCGACGCTTATTCTGGGCGGACGAGAGGAGTTAATTTAAGAAGTCTGTGTGGTTTAACTCGCTGACAGAGAGGGGAGGAAAAAGAAGGAAGGCAAGAGCGAGAAGAAGGATGGGATTTGGAAGAGATGAAGGGGTAGATGGAAGGGGGAAAGAGGACAGAGGATAGGAGGGAGAGAAGAAACCGGAAAGAGATGGAAGAAGGTGTGGAAGAAAAAAGCAACCGGATGAAGAGGATAAAGCGACAGGTGGTAAACAAAAGGGAGAAGAACAAAATACAAAGAAGAGAAAGAGAAAGGACAATGATATATCTCTAGATTTCTACTCTACCCAAGTCGTGTGTACCAGCTTATTCATAGGCGCTCAGTCAAAACAAAATCTATAGACAGGAAGTGTCAGGTTCGCCTCCACGTCAAGATCCAATTGTCAGGCAGGTAGACAGGCTGTCTTCCACTTTATTTAACAATTTGATTATCAAAGTTGTAACTTGGTTTAACTTCGCCAATATATTATTTGTATTTATATCCATTCGCCTTCACCGTTCTCAAATTCTTTGCGCCTTTCAATTTGTTCAGGTATTATACTGCAAAATATAAACAATACTTTAACAATTCTACACTGAGTCTTTCTCTACTCTTATTATACTTTCGTCTTCATTACTACTTTTTATGCCAGATTATTGGCTGTCAGTCGGCGTGAATTAAGGATTATCACTCAGAACCGACCAAATCTTCACTCTGAGCTTCGTCTAATTCCCTTACATTTCCTTCTTAAGACTTTAATATGAGATATATTCAGCTGCATCGCATTAGGCGACATCATATTAATGTAACTGCGTCATGACAATACATGACGTGACATCTGACGCCTGTTCTGACTTCAGTCATCAGAAACTCGCGCGACGAATGTTCCCCGATCGGAACCCAGATCATCTCCACCGCCAGTGGCTTCATCAGCAGCTCCATGGCAACGCACGTGACGTCATCGCCCCCGGCGGAAGGATACGCCCAGGGTACTTCGCCAGCGCCGGTCGCCTTAGCACCACCGTCTTCGATCGATATCCTTCCTTGCCCGATCGAGTTCCGATTCCATCTCGGTCAACGCCTCAACCTGACGCTGCTCGACTTTGCTTTGCGCAATCGCTCGCTCGGAACCGGAAGTTACGAAGACGACACGACCAAGTACTGCTTCCGGTACGCGCTCGTCGACGAACCGGCGACTGGAAACAGCGTCACCGTTTGCGGAGGGGGACAGAGGCGCGAGCGACACGTCTACCTGTCTCGTTCAAATCTCGTGCGCGTTCAACTGCTGCCCGGAAATCTCACGAGATTCCTGCTCAAGTTTGAAGGTAGGTGATAGACTAACCACACCATCCTCTAATTACCAGATTCTGATGAAATTACTCATTGTCACTGTTACCTCAATTGCTACTATTCTTCGCTCGAAGAAGGTAACATATGGCGTGTTAACAAATGCATTACTTACTTACTTACATCCATTACCATTGCTACTACCGCTACCGTCTTTTACTGTGACCTTGGGGAACAGAGGACATGCTCCCCACCATTGCGGCAGAATACAAACACTATATGTTATCTCAATAGTACTGACTGCATTATGCGTAAATTCTCGTAATTTGTAAGTTATTTAAGACCTAAATCCAATTGAGGAGCCGGGATAAAATCAGGGTGTGAATATAACGTGACTTTCTTGAGCCAATTTCAGTTTTAAGACGCAGCTGCTTCAGCTTACTTACTTGCCATTGCCTAACTTCTGGTTTCATTGATTTATGGAATATCGTTCGGAGGTCACCGTTTGCGAAGATTACGATTACGATTTTTGTCTACGGTTTCCCTTGAAGCGAGTATCAATTAATGCCTTGTGCTTTACGAAAACGGCGCTATTTAAGTCAAAGCGGTTCATCGTTTAGTCATAACACTTCAGCTTCAGTGGACTGGGGACTGCGAGTGTGGCTCCACCAACTTTTGACAGTCGGTGCAAAGCTTTTTAATTCTGTGAGCATCAGCCGAATGCCGTTGGACTCAGCATTCTTCATTAGCTCTAATATCAGGTCCAGCGAGCGTCGCAGAGCCCAGCCATTAGCCTCCACCAGAAATACGACAATTATCTGATCCATCATACGAACTCACGATCATTTCACCCCTTGCAATCTCTGCGCAGATCTTTCACTCAAAAACTGAAAATATTTCTCTTCCGCAGATCCTATCCTGATTCCTCTTCTTCCCCTTATCTATCCTACAGATCTAATTCCAAACACCACCCACCGTAGACGTCTGACTGTCTGCCTGGCTGACTGTTGGATCATGATCTAGAACCGAAACCTTCCTACCTATCGATTTTGTTTTGACTAAGCGCCTGTGAATAAGCTAGGTCCCTGAACACAGCTTTCGTTGGGCGCTGTATCTTGAGCTTACGATAGACTCTGATGTGCGCTTCGTATTACTGAAAGTGTAAAAGGTGCATGTAAAGTACAGAGCTGCATCTATGTGCATGACGAAGTACTGAGTTGTATCAATCGATGGCGCAACGAAGATGTGAGGGCAGATCCGCTCAATTCCAGGTCACTCCGTTTCCAAAGCGAGGCAAACTAAGGGCAACACCTCAATGCACTGCGCTTCATCCAACTACACTAAATTAGATACTACTACAACACACTACACTCAACTACTGTATACTACATCCGACTATGCTTTATACTTTATATCCAACTACACAACACTACATCCAGTTACATCACACTACATCACACTCGTTTACATTGACTACACTTCATTGCAATATGTACTAAATATCACATTACAATACGTCTGGAAGTGACTGGTTGCTCGGATCCGGTGTTGCCTCCTGAAATGCACGTGCGGCATCATCTGGATCGTGTTGTTGTCTTTTGCAACCGAACAACCGAGTCCTTCATCCTCGTCTGTGATAACAACCGCTGGAAGGGAGAGATCAGGAACTGCTCCAAGCCAGGTGGGTTTAAGTGGAACATGGGATCCAGAAACTGTGGTCAGAAAACTTTTTTAACGCGTCTGGAGTTTAGAGCAAATGAAGCATCGGAAATGACGCTTTGGCTGAATCCCAATGAATGAAATAGTTCTGTTTACCAGCAGCGATGTGCAAAATACTATTTTGAAAATAGTTTTTATTTTGAAATACGAAAAGTATTCTATTCTCTGTTTTAAAATACTTTTCTGGAATATTTTGTTTTAGAATTTTCAAAATACTTTGAAATAAAATATTTTAACAAATTATTTTTGCAAATTCTTTAGCATCCAATCACCCCGCTCTACCCGTTAATCTTCTTGCCTTCCTCTTGTTCGTCCCCCAGTAACTACTCATCTTAAGTTCTCTAACCGATCCACTTTGTTCTTTACATCGTATCGTTGGACTTCCCCTCTGACTTGACGCAGCGTTCGTGAATAAGCTGGTACCCTGCGTTAACTTTAAAGCAGCGCTTCAGGAATTCTCGAGGTTACGATTAAGTTTATGATTACTGTGATGACTTGGGGTTCTAAAAGCATCCTCTGAGGTATATACTAAGGTATGTATGTAAGGTATGTGAGGTATATACTAAGGTTATATTACCTTAAATCCTATATAAAGTGGTTTTACCCGTGTTTAATTCCATATCCTACTCGTCAATGTGCTCTATGTCAGTTTGAAGTTATATTACAGGCCATTATCATCTCATCAAATTCTTTAAATAGCCTGTAGCCCGTAATGCGTAATTCATAATCTGCAGCCCGTAATGTGTAATTCGTAATCTGTAGGTTCACCACAACGAAAACATCAGTCTGACCTTTACAAAGATTTACTCGGGTTGCCTCACATTGGTAAGACGCATTTTACTTGACAACGTATTTACATTTTTCACTTTTTTCCATTGACTATATATATCCAATGGAATCAGGCCAATAACCCCTGGACAATAATCTTTCAACCAAAACCCCCTGGCCAATTACACTTAGGATCAAACCTCCAGGTAATGACCACAATGGGCAATAACCCTTCAGATAAATAAAACCACCTGGACAATAACCTCCAATATTTATCTATACATGTTACATGAGCGTATTGGATACAATCTTGTAGGTTGAGTTGTTTTGCTTTGTACGCTTCTGTACATCTTGGCGGGAAAGCCGACCGTATAAGAGGTGTTGTGTTTAAGTTTGGCTCAGACTTGATTTTGGTTTTGGTCCTCCATGATCGGGTTTTTTCTTGCCAGGCTCCTTCGGGTGGTCGTCTTTGATTCACCCTACGTAGATGACTTGCTTGATTCTTTTTGAGTCGTTTTCCGTAACCGTCTGTTGGTGGATGATGTGCATTTCTTCTTGAGAGGCAGTTGGCTGGTTTTGTCGCCGCCTGAGGTCGACGTCTTGTTTCCATGTGAGTCATGTTGCTTTTGTAAATAGCTTAGGAAATAAAATTTTAGCCTAAAGCTGAGATATTCTTCCAAATCCCTAGACAGCCTGTAACAAAATATGATAGTAAATCAAAAAAGTATTGATGAAAAGCCTTAAAAGCATGAAGTCAAGAATTTTCTACTACAGGGAATTAATAAGTGAACATCAAAATGGGTCTTAGTGAAAAATGAGTAAATTATTACAGTTCTCCTCAATACTTACATAAAAATTAATGTGTTAACGTCATCGTATTGTTGGGATTTTATTACATAAATAAATATAGTATTAAATCTATTACGACGATTACAGCAGCTCAAACAGTCGACGATCCATTTCGCAATCAAGTCTTTGGTGAATTGAGAGAAACAGTGAATCAGAAATTGAAGTATTCAAAGGTTTTAAAAACATCTATGACAAAAGTCCAAAATTTCGATTTAGTATTAAGCCGTTGGTTTCCATTCAAGTAGTCAACTGAATGCATAGATAACCACCGACCAATAACTTTTTTCCAGATGCAATTCTGATTGACCAAATTACTGATCGATTGATAGCCTGATTGCTACTGAATATAATATATAGCCTTCCTTTCGTAAGTATATAACATTTCGCGTATCAAATTGCAACAGAATAGCTATGTAAATAAAATCCAGATAATATCAGATCAAGCCCGTTTGGCTAATCTATAGACTCAATGTTTAAACAAAAAGTCTAATTAGCATTTAATTAGCCCACATATTGATTTGATTACGGCTTCGTTTTGGTGCGCCATCGGTTGATGCCTCGTGGACTGGACACCTGCGCTATAGAAGTTGATAATTAAACAATTTGATTGAAGGATGACATCGCAGTTTTAAAGCAGGCATCGGTAGCTACCGTCCGAATTTCTGGTGGTTTCTGAACCACCTGCAAAAGGAGCAGACATTGCAGCAACTAAGATGGAGCCCACTACTGGCAGGATGTGCTACGAAGCCACCAAGGAAACGATATGCTGAAACAATGCCAGAATACTGCATATCGTCGCCGACTACAAAAAATATTGCGTGGGATCGCAAGATAAATACGGATATTTATTTATTTACTGCAGGATAAATAAGGGGAAGAAGAGAAATCAGGATAGGATCTGCGGAAGAGAAATATTTTCAGTTTTGAGTGAAAGATCTGCGCAGAGATTGCAAGGGGTGAAATGATCGTGAGTTTGTATGATGGATCAGATAATTGTCGTATTTCTGGTGGAGGCTAATGGCTGGGCTCTACGACGCTCGCTGGACCTGATATTAGAGCTCATGAAGAATGTTGAGTTCAACGCCATTCGACTGGTGCTCACATTTCCTATTTACTAACCTTCATAAACTGCTATTTACTTCAGTTAAGCATCTACAAAAACGTCTCCAATAAATTAAATGTTAAAGTTTTTGCTTACATGTTTACTTTTGGGCTTAGTGGCCAGAAGGTTTTATACTGGAGGGTTATTTTCCTGAGGTAATTGCCCATGAGGTTATTGTCCGGGAATTGGCCAGGGGTTATTATCCTAGAATCCTGTGCACCTCATATTATCTTATCTCACTGTTAATTGCATGACCTTACTTACTCACGTACTTACTAACTCAACTCAGTTAATCATGCCGTGCCTAAGTTTAACTCAACGTATTTATCTTACCTTACCTTACATAATCTTACCCTGTTTACCGAATTTTACTTGCCTGTCTGCTAAAGTAGCTCCAGAGGCTTCCGGTTATGTCATCGGTAACTATCCCATGATGCACCTGGCTTCCAGAGGTGATCACATCGCTCTGACAGGAAATCACGTCTGTGCTTTTGTATATTTCTGTCGGGGAAATGTTGTTTTCAACTGCGCCGTTACATAAAGGAATGCCTGTCTGCCTGTCTGTCTGTCTGTCTGTTTTCGTCTCTGTTTTTCTCGTGTTTCTTTCCCATTTCCCTCTTTCTCGATGTCTCTCTCTTTCTCTGTATCAGTGTCTCTCTCAGTCTGTCCATCTTTCTGTCTCTTTATCTCTGTATGTCTCTGTCTTTCTGTCCCTTTGTATCTGTTCTATGTCTCTTTGTGTATATGATTGACTGTCTTTCGGTCAGTGTCTCTGTCTGTGTCTATCTCTGCCTTTCTGTTCCTCTTTCTCTGTTTTATATATCTTGTCTCTGCCTTTCCTCTGTCTCTGTCTCTTTTCTATGTCTTTCTGTCTCTGTCTGTCTGTGACTCGCTGTCTGTCTGTCTCTGTCCCCCTCTCTTTTACTCGTTTTTCTCTGTCTCTTTCTGTTTCTAACTGTCCCTGCCTCTGTCCCTGTCTGTCTGTTTCTCCCTCTTCTCTCTCCCTCTCCCCCTCTCTCCCTCTCCCTCTCCCTCTCTCTCTCTATCTATTCTATCTATCTATCTATCTATTTATCTCTATCTTTCTCTATGTAGGTCTGTCGTTTTAAAAATGCCTGTACATTATGTTCGTCCATAAGTTCATAAGAAGATCTTAAAAGTCTTTTCTTTCCTGCCTATCTCAACATGTTTCTGTTTGTCTGCCTGCCTATTTCACTCTGTATCCTTTTCGTCTGTCTTGTTCTGTGTCCTTTTCGTCTGTCTGCTTGTGTCATTCTGCGTCTTTGATGTTTGGCTATCTGTTTCTATCTCATTCCGTTTTCCTTTTTCTCTCCGTGTGTCTGTCACTGTGTCTCTCCATCTCTGCTTCTGTCAATCAACTGGCTTATAAGTCGCTGTCTTCTGTCCATACATCTCCTTCCTATTCAGACCTTTAATTCGAGTCCCGAGGCAGGCAGAGACAGGATTAAGCGAGTCGCTTTCTTCATCATTATCATAGCTTAGTTGTTATTATCACCGAGTCGTCGTCGTTGTCTTCGGTGTAATCATCGTCACAACGCATTCTCTTCTCCAGGCATGTCAGTTGCCATAATACTCGGCGTTGCTATGGTTACCGTCGTCTACGTAGCCATCATCATGGTCTGCGTCCTGCATGTCCGAAGGTGAGTCTCGGCTAAAGGTCCGTAATCGTAATTGCAAACTCGAAATTTCTAAAGCGCTACATAAAAAGCTAAGCGCAGGGCACAGCTTATTCACGATCACTGCGTCAAGTCCGTGGGGTTGTCCAAAGATGTCATGTACAGAACTAAGAGACCAGAGAGAGGAGGGGAGAGGAGGTTAGGGTGGATTGTGTTTAAGCTGAGAGAAATGCATCTGAAAAAGAATGATATGCAATTAAAACAAATTACATATGATTGCAGAAAGTGCGCGGCTCTTTTTCGAGGTCATTTCAAGGTAATTTAGAGGACATTCACGGTTATTTAGTCACTCGTTAGTTTGAGCTTGTTCGAATGTCATTTAAAGCGTCGTTTAAAGGCAATTTTTAAGGTCACTCAAAGGTAATTTATAGGATTTTTAAAGGTAAATTCTTCAAATGTCATTTCTAGGTCATTCAAAGGAAATTTTCGGGTTATTCAAAGGTCATTTCTAGGACATTCCGCTGTCATTTCTATGGTTCATGCAATTGTCTTGTTCAGCCCCAGTAAAATATCGATCATCAGCTTTTGTTATTCAGTTGATGAATTCCGACTAAGCAGGAATATTTCTCATGTACAGATGGCGCCAGAGGTTCCGCCCAGTCCCGTCACGTGTCCACCTGAAACCGGAAGTGGATCGTCGCGGGGTCATAGCCCCTTCATCGCATCACCTCGATATCGTTCTCAGCGAGAGAACTCCAATCGTCCTTAAGGAGAAGCTGACGCGCACCGAGGGCGGCCAGCGGTACTCGGAAGTCTTCCAGCTGCGCTCCGGCGCCTCATCCAAGGACTGGCCAAAGATGGCCGCCATCGAGGCCTTTCGTTACTGCCACTCCCCGGATCACGCCAGCATCTGCACCGAACGCCGCGATTCGACCACGCCGGACTGTTCGAGCCAATGGGGTGCCCTCCACGAGGGTCTCGAAAGAGATGGAGATCGACCGAGAAGGGGCGGACAGAGCGGCGTTGCGAGGACGATCGTTGCTAAGGAGACCGTTGCTAGGGGAACCGTTGCCAAGGACGACAGGGAGACGGTTCCGGTTGTTCCTCATCAGCGCGTCTACTCAAGCCCGGATGTTGTGGCTATAGTTGGAAGGAAGATGGTTGGCGACAAATGCCCGGATTGAAGATTTTGTTCAGCGACGCCATCTTTGAATCCGAGCCAACGAAATCTAAGCACGCAAACTGACAAACGGAAGTCGATACCTCTTTCGTTTGTTCGTTTCATTACACCTCTCAGCGACTCTACATAAATTTCATAGTCTTACGAGTACGTTGTGCTCTCTTTGATCATCATTACATTAAACTCTGTGTTCGGAGTTCAAATCTCGAGGCGCCATGCCTTACCTTACCTTACATAACTTAAGATTACCTTACCATATTTGACTTTACCATACTTTAACGGACCTTATTTTACCATAACTTACCTTATCCTATCTTGCCTTGCCTTACCATATCATACCTTACCTTATCATATCTTACAATAGTTTATCTTACCATACCTTAACCTACCATACTGTATATTCCCAAACCTTTACTTAACTTCCCTTACCTGAACCTTAACTCGATGTTCGTCAAATTAGTGTTTTTCCAAGGGATGACTATAGATGACCCTTAAAAGCGTGAAGCAGGATATGTTCTAGAACATACAGTATAGCCTCCTACCAGACAAAATTGTCTTATTACTACAAAAGGTACATTAATGTCTGGATGTAGACGACAATGGCTGTGCTATATTAGCTATACTAGACATTTACTGTCGAATAGGTCGGCCGTTTCCGAGACTAGTTCTACGTTCTCTTGTATTTTATAGTCGATAGTTCTGATTGATATAATCATCCACTGATTGGCATATTGAACGTTTGTTGGACTGACAGCTGACCGAGTGCCACGATTTATTGATTTTCTGTCCAGTAATCGATAGTTAATCAGCAACCTGTCACCCTTTTGCCTATCAATTTTGTTTTGACTGAGCGCTTGTGAATTAGCTGGTCCCCGTGACGTGGCTTTCGTTGGGCGCTGTAGAAATCTCGGAATTACGATTACGATTACGGTCGTGACGTTGCAGAAAGCAGTGCCCCTTCGTCACCTAGCGAATAAAAGCCACCTGGCGAATGCAACGCAAAGCATGTTTCAGGCCCCAAACTGAGCGTCATACTTACTTTCCATATTCATATTCGTCGTTGTCGTTATAAGCATTGTCGTTTCACCATCATCGTCGTTAAAACTTTGCTAAAATTGTTTGATCTTTGAAAACAAAAAGACTAAAACTTCACGCACTTGTGTTGTTAGGTCTGCTCCCCTTTACCTCATTCACTTCTGCACTTTGGTCTCCTCGTTGCCGGGCCGTAGCGCCTTTCGCTCGGCCACTCAAGATCTCCTGTTTGTCCCTCGCATGCGAACCGCTGTGGCCCAGTCCAGAAGCTTCGCATACGTTGGTCCCACTTGCTGGAATCGTCTCTCTCAAGAATTGCGACTTGAGCTCCTTTCTCTCCCCCTTTCAGTGCTCCACAGGCGCCTGAAGACTGTACTGTTTAACTGTGATTTTACTCTTTTGGGTCGGAATCACCTCTGTTGAGTTTATCCTCTAATAGGCGCTTTATAAATCTCAAATTACAGTTGCAAATTACACGACTGTGGAATTACAGTTACAATTACAATGAACAAATTTATTATGAAGTGAGACAGTATTAATAAACATTGAGTTCGTGAGTTCAAGTTTATGGATTCGTATTTTTATTGATTTAATTCGTCATTTTAAAAACTCAAAGGCTACGGAAGCTCGTTTTAATTAGCTTTGTTATTTTTAATCAGTTGTTTGTTTTTACATATGATAGAAAATAAATATAAATTTTACATAACTGTGAATGAAACATTGCTGTGCAAGAGGTGATGGCAGTGTGGCAAAGCTGGAAAGACGAGGGATAAGAGAAACTGGACAACGACCTTCCAAAGTTCGGAGAAAGTCAAGGCGCAGCAGCTTAACTCGGCCACTCGGAGACAAATTCCATTCCAGCAGAAGTTATACCCTACGGCAATTATCCGATCCATCATACGAACTCACCAACACTTCACCTCTTTCAGTTTCTGCGCTGGTCTTTCACTCAAGACTGAAAACATTTCTTTTTCAAACATCTTATCCTGATTCTCCCTCTTCCCCTTATCTCTCTTCTCATTTCAATTTCAAACACCATCCACTGTAGCCGTCCAACTGTCTGACTGCCTGGCTCTTGGATCTTTGTCTGGAACCGAACCATTTGCCTATCGATTTTCTTTTGACTGAGCGCCGGTGAATAGGTTGGTTCCCGCGACTTAGCTTTCGTTGGGAGCTGTTGAAATCTCCAGATTACGATTACGATTATGGCGAATCCAGAAGGGTCACGCCCTCCAAGTCTCCCTTCATTTGAGTTTAGACACCCAGTGCAAAGAACAAAGATCACGTATGCAAGGGTGGACCCAGAGCCAATCCGGCCATTCCTCCCACCTCCCTAAACAAAGATAAAAGGGACTACGACAAGGTGTGGCACTGAAGTAGCTACTGTTTATACAGCTCATCGTTTCAATGTTAAAGAGGCCGTCGTCGGTGGTTAGCAGCTTGCTCAGCTGCAGAAGCTGCTCTTAAGATCAACGTATACATCTGGTAAGAAGTTTACGTAACTGTAATTGTCATCGTAAATTTGTATAGCACCATATCAAGAGAAAGTCATCAGAGGTGCCTCCAACCTGATACACAAAAACAGATGGAACTGAACGGTTTTTAAGCACTTACGGAAGAGAGGCAAAGAAAGGTCAACAAGTACGTGGGTGGATGATTGCAGCATCTAGGATTTTACTTATAGCGGAAGATGAAACATTTTCCTCACCTTTTCAGACCACCCATACGGATACCACCCATACGGATACCACCCATACGGGCAGGCATTCCCGGTCACCCAATCACTACGGTTCTATCATAGGCCTTTTCCCAAGCACAGATAACCCTGATAGCATTCCAGGAAGAGCAATTCACCGAAGTTTCCTTTAACTGCTAGATCCAATTTCGGGGCTAATGGAGAGCGGGGGCGTCACTCGTGTTGGGGGAAAAGACTAGTCACTTCTGGTTGGGTGACGAACCCTGGGCCGCTGGCTGTTGTCCTATGTTTGGGAGTCGTGTGGCTTGTTACGACTGCTGATGTTCCTGCTGCTGCAACATGTTGTAGAAGACGGTCACCAAGGCATAGTTGACGGCCAACAGAACGATTAGCATCTTCCGACGGGCACACCAGTCCTACACGACACAGCAACACAGCGTAATACAATGGAATGTTATGTAACACAGTGAAGGGAAATGTAATGTAGTAGTAGTAGTAGTAGTAGTTCCAATGTTTAACGACATCTTATGGCTCAAAGGCCGTTGACGTCGCCCTCCTCCTTTATCCAGGCTTGGGACTGGCACCACCCGACTAAAGGCAGTGGCGGGGTTAGAAATGTAATGTAATGTTACTAGGCATTTTATAGCGTCTTCTGACTTACTCCAAGTGTAGTGTAGTGTTAGTGTAGCATGCTGTAGCAGCAGACTATGTAGCGAATTGCAGGGGACTGAAGCATAATCAACTGTGGCCAGCAATCAGACATGTTGCTTGACTACCACCTGCAGCATCCGGGGTACTTCAATACAAGATAAAAAACACATCTGAGCCTATACGTAGACCAGCCACATGGAGACCACATATATACATATTAGCATATACATTTAGCATACTGTCATGTTCGTAGATGGCCGAGGAGACTAGCAAGGCATCCTTTATCTGTTTGACCTACGACCCACGTCTTGCGGTATGGAAACTGATATATCGACAGGAAAACAATTTTTAACAAACTGTGCGAAACCACGATGGCCATGGTATTATGAATGGTTGCTCAAAGCCCAACACCATTGTATGCTACCCACAAGTGTACTTTACAACACTACGCCACTACCCTCTGCTGTATCCTACTCTACATACGCTAGGCTACATTAAATCACACCACATACTACATTGCACCAAAGTACGCTGGAACGAGTGATGGATGTCTTACCGTCACGTCGCCGAGTCGCAGTATGATCTGGCCACTCATTCTCTCGTCCGCCACCAGTCTCTCCCTGGCCAGCTCATCCCTCCTTTGCTGGCTCAGAGCATAGACGAACTCCCTCGAAGGCAGCTTCACCCCCTCGAGGGCCACCTCTGTCAGGTCGGGCACACTGCCCCTTCCCTGGGGTCCCTTCGGCATCTCGATGCGGTAGAGCTTCGGGAGCCCCGCGCGCCCCACGACCGCCAAGGGCCGCACGGGGGACCCAGGGCCGTAGACGGGCGTCACTCGCTTTCGCACTCCGTCCTCGATTACGATCGTTTCCGGTTCCGGCAGCCCACCGGAAGCGACGCCGACTTTAGCTTCCGGTTTTCTTCCGGAAGTCGATGCCGTCGTCGATCGGTGGAGTTTCGCTTCCGGTTTCATAGGCGGAGGTGCGCAGTCGAACTCTTTGACGATGCTCGGAAGCGATTTCCGGCGGAAGTGGAGTTGCGAAGCGACTGGAGAGCCATCGTCCGTCGACGCGACGGGACTCAGTGACGGAAGCGGTATTTGCGCATGCGCCTGTCGTCTTCCGGGGGCCGGATATCGCGGAATGCCGCTTCCGGTTTGGTTGCGGTAATAGTTGAAAGTCGGAAGGGTGACGGTCATTACCTCAGGCTGGATTTGCGCGCCATGAAACACATGGGACTGATTCGCGACTTCCGTTAAGGGCAACGCACTAGTACGCACGATCGATGTAGCTGCCAATTCCTGTTCTTTTGCAACAGTTATCGTTTCCGGTTTGGCGAAAGATCCCTTATTGACCATAACTTCATTTGGCAACTTTCCCCTCTGGGTTCCAAACCCCCGATCACGTAGCTGTACCCCTCTGCCGCCTTCGATGCCTCTTCCGGTTGAAGCGGTTGCGAGGTCATGACCTTTGAACTGTTGTGACTTTATTCCGGTCGCCGAATGAAATTTGGCGGTGTTGTGGTTACTAGGTCCTTCGTAGTCGACTGCAGTTACTGCTTGATTTGCCAGAGGGCGACGCTTTGGTCGAAAAAGCGACAAGAATTTAGACGCCGTATGCGGCTTCGACTGCGCATGACAGGAAGTAGCGTCTGGATGAAGCGCGGATAACATCAGAAACTCCTCTTCACGAAGACAGTTCATAAAGATCTGAGAACCTAGAACATTAAGATTCAATTTTGATGTTAATGACGATCATTCTATGTATGTATGTATGTGTGCATGCATACATGTATTTATGTATGTAATTATGTATGAATGTGTATATGTATGTGTAACTTAGTATTCCGCTGATTAATCAGCAAATTTCAAGCGCATGTTCGTATTTGAAGTTTCCATGACATCACACCGATGAGTCATCGGGTTGTTGACTTGTTTGTTCACGCGTTTTATACGTGCTTGCAGGTAATGGGTGCGTCTAATGGCACCCATGATCACGTGCTTCTGACTGTTGGATGCGCTTAGCTGCCACGCATCGAACGCGTGCTGGGGGTGGTATGACGTGGGCTGGTGCGCAATTTATTACGCGGGTGCCCTCGTACTGTAATGCCTTAACTGCTAGTTATTTAATACAGCGTGTTCATAAAAGGACTGACGATATTGATGGTGAAGGTGATGATGACGATGACGACGATGATGACGCGTACCTGGCTGAGCGACATGGCTTACGTTGTTCTGCGCCTGCGCTCTGGCCGCTTCAGCCAGCGACTCGGCTCTTCCGGCCTCCATTTGCGCTTCGTCCCCCTTCACTCGAGCGCTGGTCGTCCTAGAGTAAAGAAAATATCTGCTACCGTCAGCAGTTTATAGCTATTCACGAATTACTCTCTTACTTATTTCTTAACCTATTATTTATATGATTAGTGGAACATATTAAGTTTTTAATTAAATATTTGATTAAGCCTTAACTGTATCAAATGGCTTTAATAAGCATTAATTAATCGATTTAATTAGCAGTGCTGTAGATTCTTACTTATTTCAGACTTCACTGCCGCCGACATGGAATGTTAAATCAATTTTATTTAATTGACTCCATTATGTTTTTTAAACCGATGTGCAGAATTCCCAAGAGAATTGCAAGGATAGCAAAACCACAATACTATCGCGCACCCCATTTTAACTACTAAAACACCCCTAATCTAAATCTGTAACCTTGCATCAATATAATTTGTATAGCGGTCTGTCTGATTCATTTTATTTCAACTACTCAAGTACGCGTAATCTAAATCTGAAGCGAGGCATCCAATCTAATTTATATAGCGGTCTATCTGATCTATACTTTATATAGCGCACCTTGAGTGAGCGATCTGTGCCTTGTCGTTGGCCAGTTGGGCTGCTTGTTCGGCTTCTTTTATTGCGTTCTCAACCTGTTCTCTGAGTCGACCAGTTCTCACTAAGAACGGTTTGACGTCTGATGTTGATGCAAGAAGAACATTCCTTCTGTACTTTCCCGCCAGTCGAGTCCCATCTCGTAATGTGGTAACTCCGTAGCCGTTCTTCTTGTTATTTAACCATTCGCCTGTTTTGGATACGTAACGTACGAATGTAACGCCATATGGACAGCGCTATACAAGCATTTTACTGTTACACTAAGCTACGGTGTAACGCATGGGCAGTTTGTAATACCTTATCTTTTATTCTCTGCGTATCTCTTCTCTTTCTAACTTACACTGCCTTCCATAATCTTATCTCACCTTTCGTCCTCCTTTCCTCTCATCTTATGTACTCTCCCTGACTCTCTCCTCTACCTTATGTTGCTTTACCATGCCCTGTCTTATCTTAGCTTTTAAGGCCTGTCATGCTTTACCTACTTTCTCATGCCTTGTCTCAATTTATCTGGCAGATGATTGGCATTGTGTTACCTTGCCCAGTTTTAGCTCAGCTGGTTTAACATTGTCTATTCTTTCCCAGTCTTGCCTAGTCTAGTCTTTCCCCAGCTTGCCTGGCCTTGCCCAGTCTTTACCTGCCTTCCCTTGCCCTGCCTTGCAATACCCTTAAAAAGCACCAATATCAGTTAGACAGGCGAAGACGCGTTTCAGAGATTTTCAGAGCAGACGCCACATAAATATATCAATATATCAAATATATCAAAGGATACAACAAGAATCAAAATACTCATCGCCTACCTTCGTACTTGACTCCGTCCGAGCGTTCACAAACTCCGTACCCAGATCGCCGGTCGTTCTTCCACTCGCCCCAGTATTTTTCCACCATGTCCTCCTGGAACCTTGTGTCACCCACGAGACTTACAAAGCTCCCCCACACCTCCTCCTCTTCTTCGTCTTCTCCGCGCCCACCCCTCGAAGTACTTCTTCCTCTACCTCTTCCAGTACTGACCGTACTACGCAATGACCCCCCTTTGGCGCGTACACCCGCCTTACATGGGCTCTCTGCGTCTCCCGTGCTACGCTGGCGGACCAGCCGTAGAGCCCCTCTTAGACCTGACTTCCCTCTTTTGTCAAGGTCTTTCCCAGAGGACTCAGCCACGAGGACGAAGCCTCCAGCCCGTCCCTGCTCAATGCGGCGGTCACGGATGCTAAGGAGAGGGTCCTGGCCGTGAGGGTTGAACGAGGACTCGTTGGAAGAGGGAAAGGGTGAGAAGGGAAGGGCGTTGGACTGGTGGTATCGAAGGGCAAGGTCGTAGGAGACGCTCTGACGAACACCGTAACCATGACGAACCCCTCGCAACCACTGGCCCTCGTAGGTACCTACAAATAGACAGATAGGCAGACATAGGCAGGCGAACAGAGCTACAGGCAGAAAGACAGCGGACAGACAGCTTTGCGGTTTATTTTGAATTTTAAAAAGTTAATAGTGAAAAATCAAAAAATAATCAGCCACTTAGCACACTAACCTATGACTTGCAAGGTTTATAGTCATTCACAGATTTCCATTATACCGAGCTAATCGTGTACAAAGCGTTTACATCAAGTCAACCTCACTATAGCTTCGCTCTATGTGGACTCGCAAGACCTTCCTCTACTCAAACACGTTGTCTTAAAACACTCCTCTTCCGCTGATCCTACCCTGATTCCTCTTCTTCCCCTTATCTGTCTTGCAGATCCAATTCCAAACATCACCCACCGCATCCGTCTTAGTCGGTCTGACTGACTCTAGGATTTTGACCTGGAACCGAACACTTCTTACCTGTCGATTTTGTTTTGACTGAGCGCCTGTGAATAAGCTGATTCCTATAGAAATCTCCAGTTTACGATTACGATTAAACTGGTTATCGACAAGGACAACGCTTGGCTAGCCTGCCTTTTCCGTCGCCGGCCCCAGACTCTGAAATTTTCGTCTGGCAAAAGTTGGCTCTGCAGTCTATGTCGGATCTCGATTTAAAACTCATCTTTAACTGGACTCATTCCTCCATAGGTTGTTTCTGTGTCTTCTCGAATGTCCCTCAGCTTTCGACCGGACTTACCCTGGAATTTGGGATGCACACCGACTTCGCTAAGCAGCGACCATCGACTGATGCCTTGAGCATTATTACAGTGAAAATTTCCAAACTATCAAATTTCCTTGTTTATTTATTATTATTTTATTATTTATTAATCCGTTTCTTATTTATTTTAATCTATCAATTAATCTATTATTTATAAAGGTTATATTTGTTAACTTATTAGTTAACCTATTAGTTTAAAGTTAATAGTTATTCACCAATTACGCTAATGCTTATTTACTAACCTATTATTCATAGGCCCTATGATTAATGGGCCATATCAAGCCTTTATTTAAATATTTGATTAAGTCTAAACTATTTCAAATGGCTTAATAAGCATTAATTAATTGTTTTAATTAGCGGTGCATTTGGGTATTTACCTCCATCGGCATAGGTCTCCACTCCGTATCCATCCTGCTGCCCGAAGGCCCAGCTACCCTCGTACGTGGCCCCAGTACGCGTGCTCTGCCTCAACCCGTATCGGCCCTTGAATCCCTGCGTCCACTCACCCCTGTACAGCCACCCTTCGAGTCGTTCGACGCCCAACCCGTGCCTCCTGCCGTGTAACCACTGACCCTCGTAGCAGCTCTCCCCACCGGACCATCTGTACACCCCGCTGTCCTCGAATCCGCCCCTCCACGAACCAGCGTATTCACCCAGGCCGTCCGGTCCGGTGTAGATCCCGAGACCCTGAGCTGCGCCGTCGTGTTGCCCGCCCGCGTAGCTCCCTCCGTCGGCGAAGTCGAATCTACAGAGGCCGGACATTGCGTGCACGGCGCAGTGATCAGTCAGAACTAGTCACCGAAAGTGGTCAGTTGCGACTGGTCAGTCAGGGCTGTTCATTTGTGATTGTTCAGACAAGCTGGTCACTTCCGACTGGTCAGTCAGTACGGGTCGGTTGAGACTGGTCATTTGAGACTACTCAGTCGATGCTGGTCAGTTTGGACTGGTCAGTCAGAGACGGACGGGCTGTGGACTGGTGCAAACAGAAGCTGTCAGCTGAGGAATGGACCTACAAGCAAAGAAACAGAAGAAGCCCAGCTGCATTGCCATGCACTGTAATAAGATGCGTCGAACAATGCGATGTTCCATTGTCTGCTTTAAAGCGCGGCGTTAAGAACTATGCAGAGCATTGGCAGGATAGCTACTTTGGTAAACGCGTACGTCGACGCGTCTGAGCGTGAGGATGCCGGTTGGCGTACCGGTCATGGTTAATTTCAGAGATTTGTATCTCGGGCTAGCACGGTCCGTACACGGGAACCTTAAGTGGTGTGGCGCCCATTAAAAACGGGCAGCAGTGGTGAAGGATCTCACCCGATAAATTCATTTAAAATAAGCAGGGTCGAGACCATACGGTCGCTGTATAAAAACGTGTACATTTAGGAAGACTGGGCATTATTGCGGGTTCGACTCCGTATAACGACCCTAGGCAAGTTGTTTGTTCACACCCACCCCGTGCCTCTGTCACCAAGCAGTAGAATTTAGTGCCAGCATAAGCTGGGAAATAAACGGCAAGCCCTGCTGTGCACTGGCCCCGTGTCCAGGGCCTTGGAATTCGTCCACTGCTGGCTCAAAGGTCTAAATAAAAGCAAATGAGCGCCTCCTCTACGTCTCACTTGCGGGATATGGAATACTTTATTTATTTACTATACGTATTATCATCTGACGGTTAATATTATCCTGTTTTTAAACAACATCTTATGGCTGCCTTTTACCATTTTCTTAAACATAGCTGCATTCAGCTATTTACTAAGTACCAGCACGCAATGCACTTCCGGGGTAGAAAAGTTAGTTTTGGTACTAATGATGATTTTTTACAATGTCATTGTAAATAAAGTTGTTTTAATGCAGATTAATCAGATAAATGGCCAAGAAAATTAGAATCACCACCACAACGACCACCACCATCACAATCAAGGGCGGTTCTGGGGTCCAATTCGACTTTGCTCCCTATTATGATTTCAAGGCCATTAAATTGGCCCATTAGACTGGTTTGGGCGAGGAATGGCTACTAAAAAGAGGTCTTCAAAATTCCCGGGAAACTATAAAATTATCATAAAAATCCGTGGAATTCATAGAAAAGCCATTAAAATACTACAACAGTCATAAAATTCTGAGTAAAGAAGGAAAGCAAAGAAGGACGATAAGGTCATGAAAAGGTCATGAAAAAGGTCACGCAGGGTCAGATAACATTGCGAAAAGCGGCAGTTGTTGATAACCGAGAAAGTCGTAATAATGGATTCAGCTTATTATACCACCCCACGGTAAATTTACCGCCATCTTCTCAACTAAGGATGGATAGATGGATGAATTAAACGGATTTGATTGATAGATAGATTGAATGGATGGATGTATGGATGGATGGTTGGATAGACAGGATCTATTAGCGACCACAGTCTATATTATGGTTTAATAGGCCTATAAATCTTTGCCTTAAGGAATTATCCAGATAAACAGTCTATCATAAATGACTTACTACTTGCCTCACCCCTCTTTGAAACTTCATGATCCGCTTTGTATTCTGAGCGCTCGCCTTTAATACAGCAGTATTAGTTTTGTATATAAGGTCTATAAATCAATGTTTATATATAAGGCTTTAAATCTATGTTTGTATTATGGCCTATAAATCAATATTTGCGTATAACTGTGCGACCCTCTTTACTTGTATATATATATATACTTGTATAGGCTGTATATATATACTTGTATAGGCTGTGGCCTATATATATATACTTGTATAGGCTGTGGCCTGTATATATATATATATAGGCCACAGCCTATACAAGTATATATATAGGCCACAGCCTATACAAGTATATATATATATTTGATGGAGGGTGGGTGAGTTGTGTGGGTTGGTGTTATGAGTTAAGTGGGTGGGTTGGTGGTCTGCTATGTATGTGAGTTTATTGTGAAGTTTACCGAGAGGGAATCTGGGGCCATCGCCGACGCTAGGTTGTTGACCAGCGATATCAACAACAGTTGCAGCAGCAACAACACCGGTAAATCATCTATTAATAGTCGATTTACGTAAATGCAATGGCGTCTGTCCGTCTGTCTGTCCGTCTCTGTGTATGTCTGTCTTTCTCTATCTTTCTCTCTTTCTCGCCCGATTAACTGCGTCTCCGTTATCTGTCTCTCTGCCTTTCTTTGTGTAGGCCTATCTGTCTGTCTCTCTCTGTCTCTATCTCTTTTTTCTGTCTGTCTGTCTGTCTGCTAATTTATTTTGTTCTCATGCGTACTATTATATTCTCTTCTTCGTTTGTCTTCTCTTCCTATTTCTTCTCTTTCCTTCTCTTTCCAAACATGCGGAACAATATAAAAATAGCAAAGCATATAATATAATAGAACATAAAATGGAACACAATAACGGATAATGCAAAACAATAATACTTAGCCTGGCCATCCAAAGGCGGTATATAAATAGCTAACAGCATACATGGCTATCAAAAGTGTACTAAGCTCCCAATTAAGTTTCTGGTCAAAACCAAAGATTACAGCCATACTTCCTGCCTATAATCTTGGTCGAACCCAAGTATGGCTCACAGCTGAAACCATTCGCGTTGTAGGCCTAATTATTCTATTATAATTTAATGTATTCTATAGCACTGTTACAGTAATGTATAAGGCATCAGTTGATGGCAGTTTCTAGTAAAATATAAATTAAATGTACATGTTTTTCTACAGCGACCGTATGGCCTCCACCCTGTTCATTTTCAATGAATTAATCGGGTGAGAACCTTTCACCACCGCTACCCCTTTGAATGGGAGTCGCGCCACTTAAGGTCCCCGTAAAGACCGTGGGTCAAAAATCATTCAAATCGTGGAAGAAGCCCAATCGGAATCCGATAGGTCAGAGAAACTGTTAACGACGGAAATTCGTATTTTAGTTTGATTACGTGTTTTGGTATACGAACCGTAACCATGTTGCGTTATCAGTGAAAGACGATCCGAAGAAAAGATCGTAGAATCCGATATGGAACGAAAAACGGTGAAAAAGAGAAAATGCGATGACAGGCTGCTCCTCTTGCATCGGTGGACATAAATCCAGCCAAGCAGAGACTTCGCGAATGATGGAGTACCCCTCTACCGCTGGGTGGGTTATGCGTGCATGGAATGCCAAGTTTTTTCTGCGATTGTTGAAAGAGGGTCTGTTTATGCTGCTTTCCACTGGTCTAGAGAAGTAAGAGCTCATACTAGCACAACTGTGAACTGCGTGTATTCACTATTCAACCCCTTCGCGACGTTTAATCTGTGTGACGTATTTGTTACTTATTTCGCAAAATGTAGTGTATGGTTTGCTGACATATCTTCATTCATTTCACTTGTATTCAGATGCTATAATTCTTATAACAGTTTAATATTATTCGAATGTCTACAATTCAGTTTAATACGATGCTTTCATGTTATTTCATGTTATTCAAATGACATAACATGAAACTTTACTGATTCCAAAAGAACAAATTCATAATGCCTAGAATCGTAGTTTAATTTTCTTTAAATTTAATTGCCACGAAAAATCAAAGTTTCTCACAATCTTTGTCGACATTTCAGCTTTTTGCATAATAATTCAACCAATCCTTAATCTTGCCGTAAAGCAGCCCTCTCAGTATCAACAAATCTCTTGGCGCAAGTTAAATCGCAAGTAACCTAAGTCCTACCAATCCCATACAAGCCTCAATGAAGACCAATCCTGCTTAAAACTGAACGCTTACGACATCGGGTTCACTCCCCACATGTTCTAGAAAATATACGTAGACTCCTCTGCAACAAATTTTAGTTGCAGAGAAGTCGATGTGCAAGACCTCAACATTAGGTCTACACTTTTAGACGAATTTTCTCTACAAGTGTTTACAGTACAAATATCTCTTCAAACTGACATAAACTTCGCTCTTTATCGTTGTCTTCTGATGCCTGATTAATACTTCATACAATCAATATCTGATTAAAAATCGATTAAATATCGCGATCATCGCTTTGCGGTACACAATGGCGGCGAGCCTGGACGCGTGGAAAAGTCTCCTCGCGAGTCCATTGGAAGGCAACATCATTCGTGGAGTGCGACTGCAAAATAGAGTCCAAGCTGCAATAGCCTTCATAACACCAGGCCGCCCAGGGGAGTGTACGGATCGCAACGGCCAAGGTATTAGCGAATGTTACAGAGAGGGACGGATGGAGCGTAACCTACAGGACGAGTCCCCTAGTGAGACAATATAAGAGGGAAACAACTGATCGTAGCAGCTGGTATACTCTAAAGAGGGATCGGGTTTCAGCCAACTGTCGTCACACACTGGGAAACGAGCTAAAACGGGCACTCTTAAGTTCAGAAAGGTTGTGTCCTTATTAAACGTAACTTCTGAAAGGAAGTCTTCCGTAACTACAAAGATTTTTTTAAAAACTTGTACATTTACATTACTATGGTCTAACTTTCTACATTTGACAATTATAATGTAATTGGTCTCATCGACTTTGTAGGCCCATGGTCTAGAAATAAGCTCTGAACCGTCAGTAAAACTGTCCCTGGTTACACATTGATTCTGTTAAGTGTATGAATTCATAGTACATGTAGTGTACCATTTAGTATTACCGAGTTCTGTTACCACAGATCGCCAGTTCAAAATTTCATGGCTGCTTATTTGCAAACATTTAAATTTAGTAGGCCTAAGTGAATTAATAACGTTTAACTAACTAACGTTTTAACTGTAACTAATTAAGAGACGAGTCACTGGAGACATAGAGATTTCATCATAGAATTTCAACATTTATACAGTGAGGGGCAGAACTTGGACTACACATAGCCAAGACGCAATGAAAATGGAGGAAGTTTGACAGCATAAGATACAGAATTGGGAGTTTGTAAACAGTTGCCTAATGGGCGTCTGAAGTAGCACTATTGCGGTTTTAGCACATATAGAGACTTCTTTATAGAACTGCCTCTCTGCTCTGTCTCTCTGTCCGTCTGTCTCTCTCTCTCTCTCTGTGTCTCTGTCTCTGCTACAATCCACCTTTGTCTTTCTCTCTGTCAATTACCATTTGTCATCTCAGTTCCCTTATGTCTCTGTCTCTATCTGTATTTCCTATTTTGCTCTTTTATTCTGTCCTGTCTCAGTTTCTTTCTAACAACAAACCAAAACCATTTCCACTCTCTAACTGTCTTCGCTTTTTGGCAAAGCATTGTCATCAACCCTATTTTGTGCAGCAGTCTCAACAATTTCTCCGGCTTCAGCTTGTTCTGTAGTTTGCTCTGCTTCCCTAGTTGCATCTGGTTCTCTTGGTTGTTTTGGATCGTCATCTGGTTCTCTGATTTCATCCGGTGCCATGGCTTCCTTTGGTTCCACATGATCATCAAGGTCTTCAGTTGGCAAATCTGTGCCCAAAAATGCACAATCAACTATTAACGATTAATCGATCTCCAATTATCAACAATTTTGTTACCAAGAGCTACAAATAACATTTTTCCAATCACACCTAGGAGTATGTCAGTGACAACTTCTATCTGTATGTGCAATCGCTGCTTGGCTGGTGGCATAACTTGGCACAACTGCCAGCGGCCTGAACTCACACTTGTATGAAGAACATAAAGGCTCATTCGAATAATTCTACGAAATGTAAGGTTATGTTGCCACAAATGCTCTGGACCACCACTCATTCAGACATGAAAGCTGTGGATCCTCAAACTGAAGACTAAGTTCAACTACAGATCTGTCCAAATGCAGACACAAATAAAAGTCCTGAGTTATCACCCAAACAGGATGCAACATTATTATTAGTAGTAATATTATTAATCAGATACTTACATTGCATTAATTTATGAATTCACCCTACCTAAATTATAGGTTGCTGGAAAAAGATAAGTCTTCAATTAAAATTAAGTAAAAATTAAAAAAAGAAAATGGTCCCTCAAAGTTGGTGATAGTGAATGCCATAGATGTGGACTAGCATGTGAAAAGGCAAGGAAACCACGTCTTTCTTGAGTAAGTTGGGACAAACAGTCGGCCAGATGAAGCTGATCTTAAGTTTATCCTGGTGGGGTGAAGAGTGAGTGCAATACATAACTGACCACAGAAGTTCTCAGATCAGATCGATCCAACTGACCACAGAATATCTCAGATTAGATCGATCCAACTGACCACAGAATATCTCAGATTAGATCGATCCAACTGACCACAGAATATCTCAGATCAGATCGATCCAACTGACCACAGAATATCTCAGATTAGATCGATCCAACTGACCACAGAATATCTCAGATTAGATCGATCCAACTGACCACAGAATATCTCAGATTAGATCGATCTAACTGACCAACCTGCTTCATCTAGCTCAACCAGATCTTCCTCGGCTCTACTCTGTGCATCTTCAGGATTTGAACCTACAACCTCACTGCCCTTCTGTTCACTTTTCCTATCAGCTACAACATAAAAACCCAACATGCATCACAAATTCTTTATTACCACAAAGTGTATAAACATGACCTGTTACTGGTATCATAAAAAACCAGAGCCTAACAACATTTTGATGCAAATTCTCATGCAGTTTAGTAACAAACATGGACTCCAAATTTAATTAACTTCGTTCCAGAGATCTCTTTGTAACAATCTTGTTATAATAACAAACTGGAAGCTCCAGTTTGTTATTATACACTACATTAAACAATACCAATAAGAGTATCGAAGGTAAGACTAGTAATCAGAATCTTAGTTCTGCTACAAGCAATGATGGTCGTCAGTGTCACTGACTTGATTGACTTCCAGAAAGTATCTGACAGCATACAAACGAAAGATTGAAAGAGCAAAAGCCGAAGAAGCAGAAAACCAAAAGACTGCTCTGACACAAGCAGAAACAACCTTCAAAGGGAATGTGTTCAGACTGTAACAGGGAATGCTTAGGACTGGCAGCAAATGCATTTGGGAAGCAGGAGTGCTCGCACAGAACAACAAAATGCTAACCAAACGCATGCCAAACATACAACCACAGACAGTGCAAGAGTTTGAATGCAAGTGCAAAGGTTACGCTCACCTTTGTCAAGAAGCTCAACACCGCAGAGACGTAGGAAGTGACCCCGTTCGAACTTCGGGATAAATGATCGACACGAAATCTTTCCCTTCCAACCGCAGAGAAGCAGCTGACAAGCCGGACCATCTTGACTACAATATTACCATCACAGTAGTATAAAATGGCAGGAAGAGATTTTTTCAATACTGTTCCAGTAGGCCTATCACCCTCAGATTTCGAGTTAAACCATCGGTATATCAGACTAACAATTCAGTCAATCCCAGTGTACTGAAAGAAAAAGCTGCCCCAATCATGGATGCTTAATGAATATGTGTAAAATACACCGTATATTGTTAGGCTCCCTGAAAGTGTTACAGTAACAGTGTAATCCAGTTTGTAGCAGAACATGTGTCCATCTTCTGTGACCTTCTGAACACCGCCATCAACTGTTAAATTTAAAGTTTTACTAAGCAGTGCTGTTGCCGATGGTGATTCAGTAGATTGCTTTGAACTGAACTGAACTGAAATGAATACTCAGGACTGTTTTCCATATTCTCTTTTCCCCAATTCACAATAACTCATTATTAATTATTATTATTATTATTACGAAAATTTTTAACGCATGGAGTCACACAGAAATGTGACGTGGAATGCACAAGAGCACATACGACTAAATGCTTACCAGAGCGAACAGGAAAGAACAGGAAAGAACAGGAAAGAACATGCAACCTACCTAGCGTCTGGTTCATAGACAAAAACACAGCCACCCTGATCTACAAAATGAAAACAAAGTTGTAGCTACAGCTTCTGTATTACATGTCAACCATACTTCTCACTAACAAGCAGGTACCTCCAAATGGCACTTTATAAATCCTTAACTCAACTCATTATACACAAATGGTTTAGCAACATGTAATCACGAAATTGCATTGGTTTTAGAATTCATAAGTTTAGTTCAACAAAAATATTTGCAAAATATAGCAGAGCCACCAACATAAATACCCTGTCTGTAAGACACCACAGACTCCTCGTCAAACAATCTTCGTCTCTGCCTTATTTGTTACCTACCCAAATCATTCAGTTGCAGTTCAGTTGATTTAGACATCCGGCTGATGTATGGATTTTCTGAGCTGAGCAGCGTGATGACATCATCCTTCAGAAGTCGGATGATACGCTTCGTGATGTATGGGTACAAAATATGGAGGCCCTGTCAACAACAAAACCAAATCAGATAAACTTCCATCTCTAAAGTAAAGTAACAAAGTAGCAAGACCGTGCCTCTGTGTGAGAGTTTTAGAGGTTTTACCTCGTTACACCAACTCCTTTCTCCATTTTGTGCTCCACTACAATGGTCATTATGCAGCGCTTTTGAGAGATTACCAAACAGCATCCAAGTACACAGTGTGTTCAAGAGTCTTAAAAGGCATTATATAATTTCTTACAAAAGTATCTTTTAGCCAAGATGGTGCAGCTGAGCAGTTTAAGTCACCAGACTCTGTGGGAAGGGTTCAGAGTTCGAATCCCAAAGCTGCCAAATTAACAACAGAACTTTAGAACCAGTTTAATGATGTTGCACTTGAAACCTAACTCAACTAAACAAATGAATCCTTTAGGCAAAAGGTTGCATTAGTGGCACCTTAAATTTTACATACAGACAGTTAAATTACTACCAAACTGATCTGAAAATTAAGAACAGTCATGTAATTCAACCAAATGAAAAAAGAGGGAGTGCAGTGCTTACGTCCTGAACAAGACGAAACTCGCACTCGACGGCTTTTGAGGCACTGCGGCTGAGAATCTTCACTCCCAGATTAATAAACTACAGAGCAAAACAAAACAGGTCACACTGACAATTTAAACTTAATACATTTGTTACAGCAAACCAAACTCCGCCACTGCCGTACTCGGGCAGTGCCTGTCCCAAGCCTGGACAAAGAAGGGCGACGTCAACGGCCTTTGATGCCACAAGGTATCACTAAACATTGGAAATGCTTAAAGCAAACCATAACATTTATATAAGACCAATGACCCAAACAATTTATTGACTTCATCAACATCACATTGTTATGTAAGTCCCATTCTTTCAGCTCTCTTGTGAGATACTTAAAAGGAACTATATTAACTATCTAGATAATTAACCAACTAATACCCATCAGCAGATAAAAATGTTATACTGACCTTGAACCTATTTTTATTCCTTGAGACCAGGTTCCAGGCCCTTGCCCTGATCCACTAACTTTGAACTTGTCCTCATTTTTATGCACTAGGACCTTTTTATGCACCCTGACCTTTGCCCTCACCAAATGACCTTACCTGTCCTCATTTCTCAAAGATCATGTGCCAGACCCTTGCTCTGATCCAATAACTTTTAACTTGTCCTCATTTTTATGCACTAAGCCCCGACCTTTGCCCTTACCAAGTGACCCTGACTAGTCATCAGCTCACAGACGAGGTCCCAGACCTTTGTGCTCCCCACTGACCTTGAACCTGTCCTCATTTTGCATGACAAGGTCTTTGATCACTGGCGACACGAAGTAGATGTTCCTCTTCTTGCCCGAGTCGCAGCGGACCATCAGCTGAGAAAACGGAAATTCCTCGGAAATCCCAAAGAACTCCCTGCACAAAAGTAAACAAAGCAGATTCATATATCTGTTTATTCAAAACTTTTATACAGCATCATATCAAGGTATATACTCGGAAACACTCCCAGCCCAGTCCAGATGATTCCATATCCTTCATATACCCCAATTACACAACACTATTGGCTACACCCAAAAAATGCACTACATAAACTTCCAGAGAGATGGGGTACATAACACTAACAATGTGGTGCTACTGCCTTTGGAGATATCACTGATTTTACAATGCCCAAATGCATTATAAATCAGATGAAAAATAGTATTAATTAATTATTACTTAATTATTACTTAATTAGCTATTAAACACAACACTGTTAATGTCACCTGAATTCTCAATATTATGTCATAGTCTCATAACAAATAGATGACTTTGTCATATGTAAATTCACAAATATTTAAATAGGTCAGTTAGTTAGTTTGTTCAACTTAACTAGTGTTCCTTTAAAATGATTCCTTGTGAGTTTCCCTATGACATGCCATAATATTACCTTTGCATTTAAATGGACTAGTTAAGTCTTCAATAAAGTCTGAAAATATCACCTACCCTATTCAGCTTAGGTCATCAGTGTATCTTTCTCTGGTTACACCATAAACTACAACTATTCTTGGTGAATGAGCTTCTAAGGTTCCTGGACCTATATTTTGGAACTCTTTCCCTGCGTCTGTTCATTCTGCTCAGTCTCTTATGTAATTTCAGTCTCAACTAAACATTTGCCTTTTTCAGCTGGCTTACCCATCATAAGCTTACTCTCTGTGTCAGTGGACTGACTTTCTGGCTATTGGCTTAACTATGGCTTGGTTTCGGTGTACCACTAGCTGACACCTTGTGCATTAGAGACTGGTGCTAAAGAAATTGCTAATTATTATTCTTAAACAAAGAAAATGAAAGCGCACCTGACTGGAGTCCACATTTCGTCGTCTTGTTTGAGAAAAATGAACGGATCTTCTCTGTATCCATAGTGACGGACTTTCTTAAACATTGGTTCACTGGAAAAGATACGAGCTAAGAGTCAGTTAAGGTAAAAATAAAGTACAGCGTAAATGCTCATCCGTTATACGATTCTACCTAAAATAGTTCCCACTGGCATGGTCCTTGTGCTACTACATGTGGCATGGTTACTTACTTACTTAGTCCTCCTTGCGCATGTCTGCACATCGTGCAGCTTCTCCATCCATCTCTGTCAACCATCAGTCTTCCTGCCTCATCCCACGACATCTCCAAACACCGAAGGTTGTCTCTGATGGTCTCTGGCCAGTTCTTCCTTGGTCTTTCCCTCCTCTGTTTTCCTTCAGGGATTCAGTTCATTGCTTGATTGTAATTGTAATTTGAGATTTATAAAGCGCCTCTTAGAGGATAAACTCAACAGAGGTGATTCCGACCCAAAAAAGAAAAGTCACTGTTAAACAGTACAGTCTTCAGGCGCCTGTGGAACACTGAGAGGGGGAGAGAAAGGAGCTCAAGTCGCAATTCTTGAGAGAGACGATTCCAGCAAGTGGGACCAACGTATGCGAAGCTTCTGGACTGGGCAGTAGCGGTTCGCATGCGAGGGACAAACAGGAGATCTTGAGTGGCCGAGCGAAGGGCGCTACGGCCCGGCAACGAGGAGACCAAAGTGCAGAAGTGAATGAGGTAAAGGGGCGCAGAGCCAACAACACAAATGCGCATGAGGGTGAGGATCTTAAAGTGGATTGGCAAGGTTACATACGCTAACTGGTATTGTGTCTGCATTTCTGAACTCACCAGATGTCATCATCGTCATCTTCTGATTTCCGTTTTCCAGAAACTGAACAGGATGCTGTCTCTCCAGTGAAATTCTCCGAATCGTTTGGAAGATCTTCTGCCTTTGGAGTTTCATCCGTTGAAATGCCCTCTGCCTTCTCATCTAGCAGAAACACAGACACAAATGAGGAGCTATATAAATGTCTCATTACATCACATTTCATGGGCAATATATTACATATTCATAGGCAATGTAATGTAATTGGTGTAACTAGTAATTAAAGTAATTAATTACAACATGTAATATTAAGCAAATTCCTAAATCAAGGGAACTAAATGAGAACTTTTACAAGCGGCCAACATTTGGCTTTCACATCCACATGAAACAATAGTATCATAGCTCACTATTTCAAATTGGTAATTTGTTGTCAAGCTATGTAGCTGGTAGGGAAAGGTTGTACAACATTGTACTGAACTGCTTATAAAACCACAGCTGGTAATATCTTTACAGAGCAGTAAACCTAACACTATAAACATTTAAATATGGTAGTCAGGTATAAGATCTCAAAAACTCCCACCAACAGAGCCAATTCATCAAGGTAAAAAAATACAGCTGACAAATTTAAATCAATGTTTTACAATAAAACATCTTTATCCTGAAAGTACAAAACTGCCGTCATGTTTGCAATTCAGACTGAAGAATCTTAAAATCTCATACAGATCCAACAAGGATCAGAAGGTGCAATAAATAAGCTATTCGCTTACACTACAAGATACCTTTCATCATATTTCTTGGTTCCTTCAAACACTTACTGTTCTTGGCTGTGACTGCATTCTTTGCTATGTCCTTCAACGTTCTTCTCTTCTCCATGACCGCAACAAAAAATCCCCCTGTATCTTGTTTATGCGGTAGTATGCGGAAGCTTAAAAAACATACATCAACTTTAGTATCATCACCCCGCAAATATAATAAATATTCCACAGCAAACAACTGCTATGCAGCGGTGAACGTCACTGACGAAGTTGGTCTCCAACCCTTAGAACTATACAAGGTTAATTCTTCCATGAACCCCCATCGTTCCAAGTCTAGCAGCAGAATGCAGCTGCATAATAGTATTATTTTTTAAAATGCGAACAATAACAATAAGAACTAAAAGAGATATCACAATAGATAAGATTAAAAATTGTTCAGGTGCCTCTATACAGACCAAAGTATTCAGGATGAAGCATCTTTTGGCTGACACCACAGCATCCAACAAGACACCTCTTTGACAGACTGACCTGCATTGGTACTTATTCACTGGTACTTGCAACAGCACTCGCTGACTTACAGTTGCATTGTAACTCATTCCCTGAAGCCAGATGGGTAGTGGCTGCATCTGCTCAGATGACCTAGTTTTCCATATTAGGTTGCCCATCCAACTATTAATCGTTCTCAGTCCTTAGGTATTCACTATGCTTGTCAAACCCACCGTGCCTAGATGCCACAAATATTCAGATAACCAGATATTCATCCAAAAGAAGAATGACATGCAAGTTTAGGGAAAGAGGAAATAAAGACCATGTACTACCATCTTTCCAGTTTAAATCGTTCTGCTTCTTCTGAAGTAGGTGGAAAGCTTGATGGAGTTATCTGCGACCGTAACCTGTCTGGGACATCCTCGTATTTTTCAAACCACTCTCTTTGTTTCGACATTACCTGCCACACCAAATCATTTAATGCAATAAAATGCAACATAAAGTAATGTAACTCAACACATAGCTCAATACAAATTTTGTGTAGACAACAATTTTCAAACTCTGGATGCTGAGAAAGCTGGATACATTAGTAATCAGACGCTATCATGATATGTTCTGATACACAAATCAATACAGTAGATTTGAAATATAACAGGTTCCATTACAAAACAAATTCTGACATAACACGATCCAGGACACAGATCCCACACTTATCTGCTGTAGAAAATTATCTCATTACAACACAACCTCAATAATAATAGTAATAATAATAACACAACCTCATTAATAATAGTAATAATAATAACAGTTCTTACCATGGTTTCTTGAATTTTTATAAGTTCTTACCCAAAGACAGCAACGTAAAATGTTTCTGACGTCCGCTGTATATTGAAGCACACTACGCAAACATCAAATCAGTGCTCAGAGTTGTTGCTATATTTGTGGAACCTTACCTTCCATGTGCAACGTCCCGGCTCCCGTATAAGTCCAGGAAGACGATCCGATACATCCACCAGCTCCACTGTACCTGGAAAACATCAGGTCACAGACTGATTGACCAATTGACCCACGATCAAGTAACTGATCGAATGTGTTGATTGACTGATCAAAGTGAAGCAAGACACAGTAATGGGGAAAGCAGCAATACACGGTAACAGTGCTAAATTCTGCGGCAAAGGTGTCAAAAGCGATCGCCAAAGACTGAATAACAGACTAATTAGGGACTAACAAACAGACTGATCAAAGATTCACTGATAAACAGATTAAAGACCCATTCAGTGTTGAAATTAACAGGTCAGGGTCTGAATGACTGGCGGTTCATTAGATATACACTGCAATCTAACACTGATCCACTTTGTCAGCCAGATTATTGATGGACTCATACAACTAAGTAACCCCAAAAAGCAAGACAAACTAGACCAAATTCCAACTGGTCTATTCATTAGCCTTAATGCTTCAGAGACAAAGATCAAAGGTCAGGTGAATGACTGACTGACATACCTCCCATCTGCCGAAGGGCATTTGCGACAACTGCCTCGTTTTCCACCGGATTAAATGAGCATGTGGAGTAGACAATTCTTCCACCGACAGCCAACATTTCCATGCCACGTCGAAGGATACGCACTTGCAAACTGGAAAAGTGACAAATAGTAGAATGTATTATTCTTATTTTTGCATTTGTTTAGAGCCACTAACTAATGACTAAACATCAACTGATGGTTCCCAGTAATTGTCAGTGAAAGACTTGCTCAAGGTCCCTTTGGTAACCATCTCGGGAAAGGCTCAAACCTGTACCCTCTACGTTACAAGCCAAGCACCCTAACCAATCAGCTACAAGGCCTCAGACATTTATATAGCATCAATTTAACGCAATGGGAATGGGGAGTTTCTCTGATTTATAATTTCCAAATTTTATAAATGACTGATAGACTGACAGATTTATTCAAATGAACGGTTGACTGACTGACTTCACTGTTAATGGACAGATATGACTGACTGATTAGTTGTCATGATAGACAGGAAGTGAGTAACTGACTTGTGTAGGCCATGACCAATTGCTGGGTTCCACCGCTGCCAAGCGTCAACGTTCTTTCGAAGAGTCCCGTCTCCACTGCAAACAGGAAATTCAACGGCAGCACTGAACACAGAAGTTCTTTTTCAACAGATTATTTTATGAAGTGGTAAGGGCATGAATAGCTAACATGTCAGCTATTCACCCTTGTGAGCCAGGTTCAAATCAGAGGCCATAATCTCCTATATGAGTGCTACATCAATCCAATACAAACACAGAGATTAGTTCATAACTGTTTCTTTTAAAATAATTTTTAAACACATACCACATAATCATATTTGAATATTTAAACTAGTAATGCTGACACATACAAAACAATATTTTAGACTTGTGAAAATGAAATCAAATACGTCTACACTTGGCTAACCTGCAGGGAACATCACAAAGAATTCGGTCAAACTTAACAGCCTGCGTACCTCCCTTCTGAAACAGAAATTTATTTATTTTATTAATTTTATCACCGAGTAAAATCATAAACACAAGCCATCTCCTCACAGGTTTTATTGGAAGTTTGCAATGCATGTATCATCACTGCGAACAATAAACAAATAAAAATAATAACAATGCTGATGACCATAATAATAATAGTAATAATACCAATACTAACTTGACGAGTAGCAGCCATTCAGATGTTTTACCTCTGCTCCAATAAGTTTTTGATCCCAAGAGATCATACGTAACTCGTGGAATAAAATTATAAAAAGAATAATCATAATAAAAGTGCCTTTGGAGCATCTCACAAAGGCAAAACAGAACCTCATCGAATTAAACACATCCGTCAGTGTTTGCAGCAGAGAGATACAAGCGAATGTCACAGGTAAAACTCAAACTACTAAAAGGTCAGCACTCAACCAATCAGTCCCATATCCCAATTTACTCTAGAAACTTCTATAGCGCCGTTACCGTAATAACCGCATCATCAATCACTGGTCTATTCTAAATAAAACTTCATTCATAATCACTAATCAATATATAGTCAATATAATATAATATCAATTGATATTCAGTAGCTTCAGTTAAGCCACGTAGAATGAAGGTACAACATCTGCCATGAATGGTTCAGGTCTGGGCTGCAAAACAAACCTCGTTCTGCAGAACAAGCTTCGGCAAATTAGAAGCATCCATGTTCGTTACGGCAAAGTTGGGACTGAGAAGACGGCCAATCTGATGGACCATCAGGTAACAGCGCTTGTTGTCGCTGTCATTTGCAATGACAAATCCATCTGAAAAACAATTCAGTAATCTGGGTTTAAATGACTAAAGGCAAGGTCATAGCTCTCAAATCACGTAACAGCAACGTAAGCTCAGTTAGATGGTTACTTTGCAGGGACCTTGAGCAAGTCATTCACTCACAATTGCTACGTGCCTCAGATTCCGATTCACTAACCCTGGACACGTAATAAATGCAAAATTGTAATAATAATAATAATACTTGAGAGTTCTTTAACAGCTCCTAGCATAATTTTTTTATTTCAGGGATTACACTCACCTCAGGTAATAAAATAATAATAATAATGATGATGATGATGATGATGATGATGACAGGCAATCCAGCAGTTCAGTCAGTTAATTACTCTAGGTAGTTTCCACAGGTACTGTTTAAGGGTTGAAAGACCTTCCAGAATTTACCTCATGGGTTGCATGGCCCAATAACAAATTACAGCCAATCTATACAAAAATACAGGACATGCAAAAGTTTTCTGCTTTTAAGACCTAAAACCCAGCATTCAATGGCTTACCATTTGATGATCCATTTTCATCGGCTGCATGGAGGAACTCAATCAACTGAGCAGTTTTCGATCCAGGTGCAGCACACATGTCCAGCACCTGTAAATGATCAAAGATCAGTGAATCATCTTTAACATCGAGAGTTGTGAGTTCAACTGCTGGCAATGACAACATACACTTCCTCAAAGGATAGTGACCAAATCTTGAAAAACTGACAGCAAATAGAACAATCTTAGATGGATTTAAGTTTTTATAGTAGGATTAGAAAACTCTATACTAACAAATCTAATCAAACCTAAACACTTCTATAGTACTGTTGAAATAATGAACAAGGCATCATTTAATGGTTGCCATGAAGTAAAATACAATGTCTGTTTCTATTTCTTACACTAGAACAGGAACTTGAACTGCACAAATGGCATCAAAATAAATCAGAAGGAACGAATTAACTTTAAAATGGTTGTCAATGATGTTTCGAAGTTGTCAGTGGTCAGGCTTTGAACCATAAACTTGCCCAATTCGTAGTTAGCATTAACTCAAGTAAAGACTTGTGATTTTCATAATTATGATTCAAGAACAGTTTAATCAGAACAGTACTTGAATCGTCAGTTTCTAAACATATGAATCTACTAACAATTGTAAATCAAACTTTCAACTAAGCACACAACAGACCAATGCTACAAATCATTGTGCTCTCTTCAAACGATGTATGCATAATTGCTTTATATAGGCTGTTTCCCGCAAAATCAGCAGACAAGCATAGGCATGCCTTCTCCTGTTCAACAATCATGAAATCTGCACGAGCCCTTACGTGACAAAATGAGTTCTGGCAAGAATCACTGCTGATGTCACCCCGCCTGCTCGTAAGACGCCGCCAGCCAATCGCACCACCCCACCAAGTGTTCAGTGCATGACAGCCAGCACACGATCCACGTGTGCACAAACAAATCAATAATCAAATGACTCATGGAAATTTTCTACACAAACTTTCACTTAAAACTTGCTGACTAAGCAGCGAACTACTACATTCACAATTTGACTGACTTTCGAATTTGGCTGAACATCGAGAACAAGAGGTGGGATCATGCTGACTGTTTCCTGTCGACTGATGTTTCCCTGAAATGGTAAAGAATTGCAACTTAAGGTAAAAATTTAGCAAGTTAAGGTATAAAATTAGGTATGGTAGCTTAAACAATAAACTTAGATATGGTAAGTTAAGGAATACAGGTATGGTAAGCTAAGATATAAAGTGAGGAATGGAAAGTTACAGTATAAGCAGAGTTAACAGATTTTTGGATGAGTGTTTGGTTATCCAAACACAAACAATAAATATGTGCGTTAGCATGTTTGCCAGCAAAACGTACTAGGTCATCACCAATGATCCTGTAGCCGCCACTCACTAGTCATACAAAGCAGATGATTCAATTTTTTAACAGGATTTCTTAAACACTGGATCCAGTGTTTTTAATACGATCCATGTCATGTTTATAATAATTTACGAAAGGCTTAGAATATGATTTATCTCAGGCTAATGACGTGATTTAAGGTAAGGTTACTGATTGGTTTATTTCACTCACACTTTCTGTCTCCTGAACCAGAAATCTGTGAAGTTTCTTTAGCGTCTGATCATGTCGAATCAGTTTTCGTTCAAGGTCCAGTTGCCAAGCCAGTTCACCAGGATACCTTTAAGTGAACAGAATTAATGGTAATTTTGATACTAATGTAAAGTTTCGACTCCGTGTAATGACCCTCAGCAAGTTGTTGGCGCACATCATGCCTCTGTCACCAGGCAGTATAATTTGGTTCCAGCATAAGCTGGGAAGGAAACGGAAAGTCCTGTGATGCACTGGCCTCATGTCCAGGACATTGGCATTCGTCCTTTGCCAGCTGAAGGGCCAAGAAAAGGAGATGAGTGCCTCCCTTGCATTTCACTTGTGAGATATGGGATACTTTACTTTTTTAATGTAACCTTTAGTGCCTTAAGGAACTAACTTTTCCTTAAAAGTACCCAAATACTTATGGTCACATTCTGAGTACTTGAAAAAAGCCTGCTAAAAACTAGACTAGCAGAATGAATATCCTCCCCAAATCCATTTATTCACAAAATGACACGAAATTACCAGGACAAGCATTTTGCTGGTTGAACGTTACGTCCATCAATCTCGATGTTCATCATTTCTGCAGCATAGTCCTCCTTGATGATTCTCAGCATTTCTTTCGCATGACTAATGACAGACACAACATTCACAAATTACAATTACAACACTGATTACAACTAAGACAACAATAATTATAAGAGTGATGACGACAAGTGCTCAGGTAACTTGAAAAGTCACAAATTGGGTCCTCATGCAGAGCCACACCAATGGCTTTGCTGATGATGACAAAAATGATAGTAATAGTCACCTGCGGAATCCTGTTATTCTGAAAGTACAGGGCAGAGGTTGCCTCAAGGTCTCCATAAATTTGTCCCATTCTTCTTCGGGAACCAGATTTTGACCCTAAAACCAAATGTTAACAAAGCCAAAATGCATAAAATTCAGATCTGCATCACTTCTCTGTTTTTTTTAAAATAACTCAAAAGTTCTTTATTACCTTTTTGTGTATCGCGGCATTAAATGTCAGTCACGTCAATAAAAGTCAACCTCATTCAATCAGTTACCATCCACTAAAATTATTAAATTTCCAAATTTTTAAACTACTGTTTGAATAATTGCATAACTGCTCTCCTCAGAAAACTACAGGCATATGGCTTTGCTACGTCTGGTCATTAGCCCCTTATTAGACTCTCTTACAACGGTCTGTAGTTTGGTCCAGCTGTTTAGCCACCTGAAATCATCTTTGAGAAACTTGACTGGTGGTTTTCTTCCATGGAGAAGGAACTTTGATGCTTAACTTTGATATTTATATTAATCAGTAGCTACCTAGCATTCTAATAATTTCTACATATCTATCATACATACGTCTATAAATGCATACAAGCAAGTGAACTAGCTACAGCAAGACAGTACAAATATGCATGATACATCTCACAAATATCAGCATTCAGGAAAAGGAAGAAGGAAATGCCAGTACAGCACATTGCTACATTTACTTGTACTGCAGTTTGCTATGCAAATGAGTCATCCAGTGCTAAGTGCCACTCTACCACGAGTTAATGACTTCCGCATGTTAATGTGGCATCGTTAGGAGGCATGACGCTACCACATCAATGAAGTTAATGCGTTGATGGAAGGTGCATTTCCGTATTTTTACAGTACTGATCTTCAACCAAGAAAGTAAACAATCATAATAACATTTATACTCAGCATTATTTCGCGACCATTTTTAAATTTACAGAAAAACAATTATCAGCTGAAACACAGTACCTGATAGTAGACTTCAAACAATTCGTTCTCTTTTGGTGCTAGAACGTATGGACGCCTCTCTGATTTTTCCGTTCCTTGTTCATCTCTTGACCGCTTTGGCTGCAAAGTTTACAAAAGAATAACTATAACAATAACTATACCAAGAAGTGTAATTCAACACGCATGAATAGTTTTTCTGGTACTGCACAAGTATAACAATAACTATACCAAGAAGTGTAATTCAACATGCATGAATAGTTTTTCTGGTACTGCACAAGTCATCGTGGAATCACTTACTGATTACTTACTTATTTACTCCACAGACTTTCCAGCAGTATTCAGCACTCTATTTCCCTTGCAATTTGATGTGGCCATATTGTTTACAAGTACAGCGACCACAAGTGGCCGTTTCTTGAGAATTACCAAGCGAAAAATTCGGCCCTGGTACCCCAGTCCATTCTGATCGGGTACTTGACAACCCAAACATTCACAGGCTACACGTGAGTCATTATGTGCATTTAGCCCTAATTCATGATTAGCCATCAATGCTTGCGGGTCAGTTATGTCTGGCAGGCAGTGTCATCCAATGATAAAAATCTGTTCACTCTGACGTCATATTAGTAGTGTAGATTGTATACGAGAAGAGTTAAGCAATCATCCTACCCATGACGGCCCGAGTATGATAGTATCGTTATGCTTCTATGGTCGAGTTCTGGGTATGTGCATTCACGGCCCACGCGCCACCCTTCGGCGGGTAACAGACCTAGTGGCAAAAGGGGCAGCGAGAAAATGGACTGGCCAGTGGCAACTCGCCCTTATACTTCAAGGCTAATTAAACGCAGCCGTTAATATTTCATACTCATGGCTGCTAGTTTGGGTTAGCTTAAGGGATTTCCGCCTCCTTCTTTTCAAGTCTCCACATTAGTTTAATATGCAATTCATGGACAGTTATTACGATTTGTAAGGAACAGCTTTAAAATATTTTGCTAATCAAAACTAGTGTTTATTTCTGCCTTCTGAAAACTGTGATTTGTTCAGCCGATCACACTAAATGAACATGTTGAAAATATCAGACGTAAAGATATTTCAGCTGCACATTTCATTTGTACATTACCGCGTTTGCTTGTCTCCGGTTTCTGTTTCGGCCCATTTCAGTTATACTGCCTCCTTCAAACAGTATCAAATATGCAATCACACGCTGCAAACGTGAAAAACCAGATTTTGTTATCACGAATTTGTGGAACCACGATACCATACACGAGGAGGATGAAACGCCGAAACACACTTCCGCTTCCGATTTTCACTGCCTAATATACTATCAACAAACGTGCTACAATGATTTGTTGTTGCTTCAAAAAGTAACATAAATGTAAACTGAATGGCGTACGTAGTGTAGAGGATAGGCAATAAGCAGAACTTTATAAGAGGTCCAAGAACGAAGCTTCAGATCAGGTTTAAAGTTTTTGGAGTAAGATATGGTGATCAATGATCTCGTAAGGGGAAGAAATGGGATAGTAAGCGTCTCCAAAAGCCTCTGCTGTTCAGCTGCCCACCTTCACGTGGTCTCTCTGTTCTCGAGCAGCATGCTTGGTGGACGACCGAATCCTCGACGGTATATGCGAGGGCCCAAGGGCGATGTGCCTGAAGGACGGATGATGGAGCTCGTCAACACTAGGAGGTGCACGGTGTCTCTCTAAAAACACCGAGAGGAAGGCAACTGGAGACCACCTCTCTACAAATCTCGAGTACATGAATGATGAGAGCAGGTTGAAAGAAGATGCTCAGCACCGACAGGAGTAGCGTCTTCGGACGTTTGAACCTGCCTGAGGGCAGAGAACCAGAAGAAGAAAGTCTCGAAGGCGGCTGAAATATCAAGGAGGCAGAGGCAAGAAACCTGTTGATAAAAGATGGCAGGAACGAGCTTGTACAGAGTACAAAGTAATGTTTCTGTTGACTGGCGTTTAGTAAAACTAGACAGGCATAGGTTAAGAAGTGAGCTGAAAGAGGGTCAAAAGACAAATGTCAGACGTAAAGATATTTCAGCTGTACATTACAGGGTGGGCGGTCATAAGTAAAAGAGGGAGCATCAGCAGGTGGATTATTGGCAGTTTTTGATAGGAGAGATTGAAAAGAAAGACGAAGGGTACTAATTTTGTCCGAAAAGAAAGAACAGAACAAGATGGGCAGAAGTTGGAAGTGGGCTGGGAGGTCGTTGGTTGCTTCCGCACGATAGACTTTTAACCGTTTTATTGGAAATTCTTGTCGGAATTCAGAAGAAATAACCATACATACCGTTTCTTGGTACTCAATGCGAGAATTCAAAAGAAAACGCTTCGAAATTGGAAGCAGCTTGAAAACAGTGACCTCTAATCTTTGAACAAGATATCGCGAGAGTTAGGCCGCCATTATTGTAAAACAATTTGCGTGGCGAAGTTTAGCTTTACACGGAAATAATAACGTTTAACTTGTCATTTCCACGTAATGGATAAATCGACCGTAAGGTGTGTATGTTTGGCTCCTTATACGCAATATTCGTTTAAAAGTAGAATTATTACTGAATTATATCGTTATGGTAACATTATGTTCGACATGTAGTGTTCTTCATCCGAGTGGTAACCCCACCGAATAAATCGATCGATAAGTTAGGAACACACGCAAAACCGTTGTCAGTCAGCTTCATTTTTATCAGGTTATAGCGTCACAAAATATATTTGTGGTTATTTGGAACAGAGCTTTCTCCAGATAAGCTTTTGCGTGGTTTTCGCAATAAATTTTTAAGTTAATAAAGTTTTCTTTGTGCACATTAGTTTGTTGGTAATTCGTTTTGGGCTTTTAGATGACTACTCTAACTTGAAATGTTTTGAATTGAGCCACTGGATTAAGCTGTTTGGAAATCTGATCTGCTATGACGAATACTGCAAATTTGATTGTAATAGTAACATGCTTGCATTTCTATTTATTTTTGAGGTTAAAAATTACTTCTTGTATATAGGAATTTAAGTTTAGGGCAAAGAGTGAGTGGGTTTAGAGACACAAGGACAGGCAGAATGTCATTCTTTCAAGTTTGGATAGAGTACGTTCAGATTTGCCCTGTATGTGATACTGTTTATTATTTTAACAATAACTCACTGAATGTCGTATTGCAAAAATTGTTTGCTATAAATGTGTATTTTTCAGGTCAAGCAGAGTGGATGATGAGGAAGTGTCGTCTAAAAAGTCCAAGTCTCATCACAAGAAGAAAGATCACAAGAAGAAACACAAGCACGAGCACAAGAGTAAGAGCTCCAAGCATCATGATGGTACTGGTGGTGAAAAGCACAAGCACAAAAAGCGCAAGCGTGAGAATGGCGACGTTAAACAGGAAAAGCTCAACAGTCAAAACCTGGCATATATTGATGATGGTCCAGCGGCGAAACACATGAAGCTAGACGAAAATTCATTACAGGTGGGCACATGCTGTATCGCACATACGTAAACAGATAGGAGTCATTAGTAGCTTTTTCTATTGCAGTCTTCCAGTTTGAATTATGCCATAGGAAATCTTCATTAATGATTGTTTTTTGTTTCTTACACATAATTATTAATCTTTAGTTTTATTATTTGAAGCTTACTATTGTCATACAATCTAGTCGAGATACTTCAAATGCCACTTCATAAAACACCAAGCATCAAATGATGTTGCACTAAGTAGTCTATAGGGAGGGCAAGACAAAAGTGAGACAGAGAAAATGGATTGGTCACATATTGAGAGGGAACTCACTCTTGAGAACCGTCACTGAGGGCAGAATGGAGGAGAGGAAGACCCAGGCAGATGCTGCTGGATTGGATGAAGACGACGGATACAGTAGGCTGAAAGAAGAAGCTCAGCACCAAGAAGAGTGGCTTCATCAGACTTTTGAACCTGCCTGAGGGCAGAGAACCAGAAGAAGAAGAAGACAAAATTGTTAAAGCTCTTAGAGACCAGGAACGGTTTAAATTGTTTTTCAAACTGATCTTATCGATTTATGTATGAATGCATTCTGTGAGCTGTTAGTCTGCACTATTGAGTTGTGGTTTTTGTATTTCAGGATCTTGAGGAAGCCCGAGCTGTTCTCGAGGCAAAACTTGCAGGGAAGGACGTGAAGATCCGTGAGAAGCTCAATCCAAACCTCGTCAATGCCATGACCCAGATTGCCCAGGGTTACATGAGTGAATCAGAGGAAGAGGGTGAGATTGAGCATGCCGCACTCAAAAAGGTGTACATAGAGACGAAAATTAAAGAGATTGTTGAGATCATTGCATCGGATGTGGTCAGTGGATCAGAAAACGAGAAAAAGCCATTGTCAGTTAACAATCAAACAGAGTCAAAATCAGATGCTAGTGGGATGACGAAAGACTCTGTCAAGACCAAGGATGAAGGCTCACGTAAAGATGAGAGACCACGTAGGGAAAAGAATCGCACAAATTCAGTGTCAGAGGTTGACATTCCAAATGATCATGTTAAGGAAAAGGAGAAGAAGAATCGAAACCACGAAGAGGATGTTGGCGATCAAAAAGTTTCAACAGATCATGCAAGGAAGAACTCCGAGAGGGATGAAGCCACCACAAAAAGGAGCCAAGAGTCACGACTGGATGAGAAATCGACAGAGAACAGAATAAAAAGTAATTCTGTTAGCCAGAGGAAAAGCAAATCTCCTTCCAGGAGAAAAAGCAAGTCACCCACAAGAAGAAAAAGTCAGTCACCTAGTAACAGAAAGAATAGATCTCCAGTCAGGCAAAAGAGCAAGTCCCCTGCACGTAGAAAAAGCAGGTCTCCTGTTAGGAGGAAAAGCAGGTCTCCCGCCAGGCAAAAAATCCGATCGCCCAGTGGGAGAAAGAGTAAATCTCCCATTCGCAGGAAAAGTAGGTCACCAAGCCGGAGAATCAGCAAATCTCCTGGCAGGTTAGTGAATTTTTTTGTTATCAGAGAAAAAACAGATTTTCACCCAGGTATACCATAAGAAGTTAGCATATAGTTATCTATGCCACAAATTTGGTTGTTATGTCTTCTTGAAACCTTTGTCCTTATGTTAAGATTGGTATTTGCATGTCGGCCAAGAGATTCTTCAGTCTCAAAACGACACCTTTACAGACTGCAGTTGATGGAGATATATTATTATTTTACATTTAAATCTGAATCTGAGGCACAAAGCAGGACATGCTCGAGGTTCTTACACAGTAACCGTCTAAAGGAAGGCTTGAACCTTATACTCTGTGTTATAAGCCAAGCGCTCTAGCCAATCGGCTGCCTTGCCTCACAGTAATTGGGTGAATCGGAAATAAAAACAGTTGAGGACCCCAAGAGTTGATGAATAGCATGATTTCGTTGCAAATTCTGTTTCTCTTGTTGTCTGAAGTTACTCAAAGGCAGTAGTAAAGCAGAATTTATGAAATAGCCCTCTGTGATAAGAAATTGAAACCCATGGAATGATGGAGTTATGGACAAACTAGGCTGGACTTTTCTGAGTTTAGTGTCGTTTTCAGAATGGCCTCACGCCTTCGAGAGGAAGAAGATCGAAGCCGCTCTGATCGTCGATTAGCTGAGCGGCATATGCTGAGCCGTGATCGAGATTTAGATCATACCAGAAGCCGAAGACGGCCAAGTCCCTTCTGCCGAAGTCAGGACGTAAGAAGTCGATCTCTGATCAGGTTTGATGCGATTTATATTCTTTTTGTTAGCGCCATCTGTTTCCCTTAATTTCTGGTAGTGGTTTATGTGTGGATGTTGCCAGAGGGATTTCAGTCATTTTCCAATGAACTTGCCGTCAAGCATCTGGTTGTGCATCAACCAACATTGCCATATACACTATACCCAATACAGTTCTGTGCATTATTACTTTACCCCCATAAAAACCCTGAAAACCTTCACTATGAGATGGCAATACTATTTGCAGCCCCCTTGATTGCAACAAGTAGCTTTGTAGCCCTGCTGTCTTATTGTGATGTTTTTATCATTACTTTTAATTATTGTTACTTTACTTGCCAGTGATGTGATGTGATGTAATGTGGCCAGGCAGTTATAAAGAACCTTTTACAAGTCTCACACATTTTCTGACTGAAAAACTGTTAATACATTTACTCACCTCAGATGCCACTAAAAAATTCTGTGCAGCAAGTAAAGTAGGTTTGTGATGTTCTGCCCAAACACAGTGAGCTGGCAAAGAGTAAATCAGTAGTATGGTTGGCCTTTAGTCTAATGATTGTGGGTTCGAACCTGCTGAGCGTACTCTGTGTAACAACCCTGAACTTGTTGTTCATGTGCACACATCTCTGTCTTGAAGCAGTACATTTTGATAGTGGAATAAGCTGGGAAGAAAACTGCGTCGTGTGATGCACTGGTCCTGTGTTCAGGACGTTGGGATTTGTCCACTGCCAGTTGGAGAGCTGGATCAACACCTCTACATTCACTTTTAAATTTCATGTGGCCAGTATAATATTGTGCTACTAGACAAGGATACTCAGTAACAAGAAATTCATCTTTCTTCAAGAAGGTGGAGAAAGTTGACCAACAATTTCTTATATCCCACCTCAAAATGGAACGCTCCTGCTCTCCCCACCCTGCACAGTAACAACATCTCGCAAGAAAATATAGCTATTCAGCGCATTGTTATCCACAGCATCTGAATAGGTGACCCCCAAGACGATTTACGCCGAACTAAATATGATGGTTGTTTTGACAAACTGTTTATATATGAACTTTAATAGTTTATTAAGTTAGTTACTGATGCTACAGAAGTTAGCATTTAGAGAAGAAAGGGATGTCATATTGTAACATTTGTGATTAAGTGGCTGGGCTATAAAAGCAAGAAAACCAGAAGAGTTAGGTTAGGAAAGAACAGGAGTCATGCATAGGCGCAGTAAAGGAGGACAGACTACAATAGCCAGCGTTTTTCTTTTTGCAGAGATCGTGAACGAGATCGTGAACGAGATCGTGAACGAGATCGTGAATCTGATCGAGATCGATATTCGAGGAGCAACAGAAGCCGCAGATCTTCATCAAGGGACAGAAATCGCCAGACAGATGGAAAGTCAAAGGAGGACAAGTTCAAAGGCAGCTTATCTGAAGGTCTTACGGCCTCTGGGCGCCGCTCTGAATCGGAGGAAGAGTAAGAACAACAATAGTTTCTGCTATTATGATTATTATCAATGTTATTATTAGTATTAAGTAGTATTATGATTAAGTGTTTTATTAACCAAAAGGATTAAGTCCAGAGAGTTGGAATAAATTAGCTTAGAAAGACTTATCTGGATTTATTAGTGCCTTAAAAAGCAATAGCACTGAAGTGCGGGATGCCCTCAGACAATTAAACGAACAGAAGTGTCTTTAATTAGTAACCTGTTACTTGACAGGACTACAAACAAGAATACAAATGAATAATGTCATTATATTATTATTTTTTTTTTTTTTACCAAGGTAAGTATAATCCCTTGGTTGTTCAAAAATTTCCGGAGAATTATTATTATTATAATGATATAATAATATTATTATATCGATTCATATTCTTATTTGTTCAAGGTTGAAATGACACATAAGGATTAAGACAACTGAAGAACAATAGATGGGTAATGGAGCAACTCAGACACATCAAGACTAGGTTGAGCATCAAAAGTAGGGTTAGGATCCGGAAAAGAATCCAGTCAGATGAAATATTTCATAAACATGATCTAACTTGATCTCAATGAAGCACGTCTGATTTTCTTGAAGTGTGCAGTGGAAATGTTGCTTTACATATTTGTGATGCCGTCTATGAAAAGGTACCACATCGCGGGCTTTATTTACTGAGATACAGGCCTCTGGGCATGGTCACGCATCAAAGTATCAAAATTGGGGTTTTACTGGCATTTGCTAGAGGACACCTCTGCCTATCAATCTAGCACAAATGTTCATGAAAATAGAACACTGCAAGTGTAGCATTGCGAGCTGTATAACGTCCAACCAATGGATGTGCTGTGGGCTTTCTTCACTTTAAATGAGTTTCACTGAAAATTTTGCATCTTTCAGGTACAGCATGTTCTAAATTCTGCATAAATTCCATAATACTAACATTATACAACATTATAGATCTTTATTTTCAGATTCTGATCACAGCGCTATGAATAACTCAATACCCACCACATGGTTCCTTTTCATAGGCAACATCACAATTGTGTTTATGGCATGAGAAGCTTACTTGATGGAGGGCACTCCAAAGCAAGCTGCTGATCTTGTGGAATTCCACGTCAGACCACAGATGGAACCTTTAATAAATTACAGCTGAAAACATCAGGCTAGACCTGACTGGTATTCGGGGAAAGAATAGCTAGGAACACCTGTTAGTACTGGACCTTGCAGCGATTGCCAGTGTTTGGTCCCAGACAAGTGAAAACCACCCGAACTGGGTGTGGCTGAAAACTGATGAGGTTGAGTTTTGCCTAATTAGTATTGTGTATGTGTTGTTTTCAGAGTGATTGATGTTGATTTGCCGGACCCAGATGAAGAGGAAGACGAAGATGAAATCATTGAACGAAGAAGGAAGGAACGAGAGGCACTTCTTCAGGTAACATATTAAATAACCTTTTGCTTCCGTCGCCCCAAAGGAATACATCTTGGCATTATGGCATATGGTAAAGTAAATGTAAAGTAGTATTCTTGTTTCTCAGGTTAAAAGGGTTGATTTAAACGGGAATTAATAGAATATGCAAACTGGATATCAATTGATCATTTCTATAAGCAATCACGAATTTATCTTATGAGTTTTGGTTCGGAAATTGTAATGTAGTTCTGCATAAACAGACATTTATATAGCACCACTTAAAAGAAACTCCTGAGTAGCACTCCCAGTTCAACAACATGTATTGGACAAGATAGATTTCAGCCTTTGATAGAATGAAATCAGGAGAAGAGAAGGCTGCTTGCTATTGAATCATGTGAAATGTTACTTGGACTGTGCTTTCCATTAAATTATGTGAAATGTTACTCGGACAATGCTTTCCATTAAATTATGTGAAATGTTACTCAGACATTGATTGCCATTGTATTATGTGGAATTTTTTCTCAGATTTTGACTTCCCAGTTTTGCATTCTGGTTTCAGAAAATTAAATCGTCTGCTGTCACGGACAGTGAAGACACACAAGACTCAATGGTCACCAAACCGGTGACAGTTGGCCGGCCAGCTGCGGGTGACATGTTTCGATCTCCGTCTGCGTCGCGCTCGCCTATCGAGCGGAACCGTTCTAGGGCCTCAACTCCTGTGAGCGTGGCCGGGGACGATATGCTTGGCACAGGAGAAGACGTTCTGGCGTTTGACTTTGAAGAATCCATGAACACAAAACGTAAGACAATGGCGGAGAAAGAGGCAGAGCTGGAAGGGCGCCTGGAGTCCGACAAAGAAGCGGTGCGAACGGAAGAAATCGAACAGGGCAAGAAGCCATTTGTCAACGGAATTGACATGTTTGCTGACGTCCTGAATATAGATGCAGAAAATACGGACGTAAGTTTTTTAATATTTTGGTGGATTGGAAACTTTATGCTGTTAGGAACTGTAAAGTCTTTTAGGCTGGTGAGCAGTGCTGTTCATTTATACGTCCATCAGCTAAAATGAGGATGCTTTGCGCCCAATAAATACCTACTGTTTGGAGTGACAAAATTTGGCTGTAGATCCAAAGCCTATTAAGTATGCAACCTCTTTAGTTCCAAAACCAGCTAAGTACATTGACAGATCACTGAAGAGCTTCATGACGTGACCAGTGAAATGGCTGACATAAACAATGATTACTGTGAAGTGATTCATCAGCAAAGCATCGAATACAAGCTAAAAATCGTGTAATTGGATAAAGTACAACTGATAACAGTTGTGAATTAAATGCATCAAAGGTTGATTGTAAACATGGGTCACTGCATGCAACACCAGTGCATTAACCTCTAATGGTAAGAGGGATTTGTATAATAGTTTCCACGCTAATAAAGATAAAAGCAGACAGGATGCCTTTATATTAAATTACATTATTGGCAAAAGAAGCCAAGGGGTTCATGCATACAGAACTACATGTATCTACATAAACACTTTAATTACTTTACTCCAAACGTAATTGCATTGCATTTCCATGCCAGAGAAGCCCATCATTCTGCACCTTGCCTCAGAAGGTAAACGTATAAGATATATTCTACTATTGCATCATTTATTTTTCTGAATTGCAGAGTCCCAGCTATGCTGCAAGACACAAGACCTACGAGAATTCGAACCTTGTTGACAACTGGGATGACGCAGAGGGTTATTATCGTAAGTACCCCATCGGGTTTTACCACGTTTTCTCAGATTCTCGTATCTTTTTTATCAGATGAAAGATCGTTTAAATCCAGGAGAGTGTCTCTAACAACTCTTGGTGATAGAGGTGTCGAATACATAACCTTATTTGTATATCTATTTGTTTGCCAGTGAAAGTAATTAACGTTCTGCTATAAGCTTTTGCAGAGGTAAGGTAAGTAGTACTCTCTGCCGGTTATATGTGTGTATATATGTATCCAAGCACTTACGCAGTGCATTTTAAGAACCTCGCAAACACGCTACAGCATATCTATCTAAAAGTCCTAGTAAGGTGCCTCCTAAGAAAAGCCGAAAATGAGAATTTCCTTGAGCTGTTTTTGGCAGAAGAGTTCAGATTTTTGGTGGAAGATTGTTCCAAATGAACAGTACAGTGCATGAGAATGCACAAGGAGCATGATTTTTTTGTATGGTAGCATGGGACTATCATTGTACAGGCCACAGTGTTTGTTGACTTGTCTGGCTTGATACAGCGAAGTGCCCTGATGAATTCTGGGCCAAGCCAACTTTCAGGGCCCGTCCTGTGAGGAGAACCTTCAATGTACTGAAGGATCTCCTCTTGGGGCGGACCTCAATTTTTGACTGGTGTAGCTGATGTGGACATACTACGCCAGTCTTAAGAATTTCAATCATGACTTAGATTTTTTAGATAAGCACTCATGAAGTAATAAAACCAGTCATTGCAGGCCTTGTTCTAATGCTATTTTCTCTCGATGCATAGTTTATCAAATGCAGGTACCAGTGGTGGGAATCAGTGAATAAACACAGCCACCAGGCCCTCTACAATACATAAAGTATTAGCTTGTTCACTGTGACATATTGGTGATGGTCTTGAGAGCAACTTGAACCTGCACCCAAAGTTTTTATGTGACAAGCATTTGAATACTGTCAACAGCCATATGTGTACTTCTTTGAAGAAGTTTGGAAAGGCATTTTTGTAATACACAGAGCCGCATGTAGATTCAATACAGACACTGACAGAAATGAGCATTTACAATTTTTGTAATACGCAGAGTCATATATTACGGACTTTGACAGAAATGAACGTTTATGTAGCTCCTTTTCAGGACATCCTTTCGTGATTGCTTGAAGTGAATGATAAGGTTAGTTGGTAATTCTGCTGTCTGTGTTGTTGGTTTATGTTGTGCAGAAAGACAATGCTTTGTTAATATGCCAGTGTTTCTTGTTTCGCAGGAGTCAGAATCAAGGAGGTTCTTGACAACCGCTACACCGTGGTCGGATTTACTGGCCAGGGTGTGTTCAGCAACGTTGTTCGTGTCAGAGATATGGCACGTGCCAACCAAGAAGCAGCCATCAAGATCATCCGAAATAATGAAATGATGTGAGCAACCGTTTCTGCTTTTTAAATGTTGATTAAATCGTGGAGCTGGTCATTTCACTTGTGTTATTTAGATGAGAAGTAATGTCAGTTATTGATTTCCTTTAGCATCAGTTGTTCCAAAAGCTGATCAGAAAAGTGTACACCTATTAAAAACATGGAGGAATGTTGAGTGTGACTGGCGAAAGGCTTCCTCAGGTTTTTTTGCAAGTCTGTATGAAGACACTTATAACAGGAGATTAACGTGCCAGACTTGACTCTTAAATCATAGGCAACATCAGACTGTAATCAGATGCGAGTTTGTTGAGCTGAGTCTTGCAAAGAGTACGTATGTGACCCACTGGGAGAAAAGATGCCAAGCTGAGTTGTGCATTTACAGAGAAAATCAGGTTTGAATGTATGGATGATGCTGGATGTGTTCATATGCTTTCGGTTTACCCATGATTCCTCATGATGTGAAGTGGTGTTATGTTCCCCAATGCTATTTTAACGTGTTGTGTTGGTTAACATGCTGTACAGTGACTACGATGTAGCGTAAAATATAGGCTTACTGCTTACCAATTTACTGTCAGATTAAGACTAATTAAATCACTGGAGCATGCTCTGTAAAGCATATTTGGCAAGTATGTCCCGTTAATATCAACAAATTTCGGGGCATATTTAGTCCAGAAACCTCTGCTTTGATACCTGTTTTCCAACAGGTCACATATGTGCCTTAGACGATTGTTCCAAGAGGATGAACTCCATTATCGTGATTAGCCTTTGATGCAGTTTCCGATTGTACGAAGGTGCTGTGCAAGATATTTCCCTTTGCATAGTTGATCAATAACTACAGGTACCTCTTTCAGTTGTACATTCATTGTTTTATGTTGTAAAACGTTGCATAGTTCTGGTTTATCTGCAGGCACAAGGTTGGAAAGAGTGAATTGGAATGCCTGAAGAAGCTGAATGATGCTGACAGGGAGGACAAATACCATTGTCTACGGCTGTTCCGTCACTTCAACCACAAGAACCACCTGTGTCTTGTTCTCGAACCTCTGAGGTATGTAGGTCCAGTCTGATTTTGTGTTCATCTGGTACTACCTGTTCTATGGTTGTTTTGTTTTTTGAATCATTTGATGCAACATAATTGTACACCAAAACCTTTCTGTGTGTGTATGTATTTGGTTATTTATGTGGCACCTTTTTGGAACGGCTCAGACGTGCTTAAACATGGCTACGAAACAGTTCTGAGAAGGTGTGATTTAATATGAGCTGAAAATGTTTCTTTAGCTGTCTATTTTGGAGAAGTGCATATTTTCAGAGGAAGATTGTTCCAGAAGGCCAGTCTGATACACGAGAAAGTGCAGAACCAACAGGTTATAAGTCTTCTTCATTGAAACGTGACTTCTGATACAACAGAGTCAAGGGCTTTGATCCATAAATAGCTTTGCAACTGACTTCATTATGATGCTAGCTTGTAATAAAAAATATTTAGTTTAGCTTCCTAAGGTAGAGTGATGAGGTGTTATTGCAAGTAATGATGTACCTTTCATGCTAGTAGATACAGATCTTTCACACAGGCTTTATTAGAGGTACATAATAAAAGTTGTTACCCTCTTTACATCTTGATTATTGTTCTGTTTCCCAGCATGAATCTGCGTGAGGTTCTGAAGAAGTATGGGAAGGACATCGGACTCCACATCAAGGCAGTCCGTAGCTACACGGCTCAGTTATTCCAGGCACTTCACCTGCTCAAGAAATGCTCTATGCTTCATGCAGATATAAAGCCTGACAACATTCTGGTAAGACCACCTCACTTATCTTACTAACTCAATTTTTTTGGTCCACTTTTATTATTGTGCTAATGTAACTAATCAGGCAAGCTGTCTTATCTTGCTAATGTAATTTCCAAGGTTAGCAGTTTTGTTACGATACTAGCGCATTTATAAGAATTTGTAGTGTAACTATAGCATTTCTGAAGATAGTATTAAAAAGAAGTAACTTTAAAATATTATTTGTGTAGGTTAACGAAAATAAAGTTGTGTTGAAGCTGTGTGACTTTGGGTCAGCGTTTCACGTCTCGCAGAACACGATAGCACCTTACATTGCCAGCCGATTCTATCGAGCACCTGAAATCAGTAAGTATGGCTATCTACTGTTTCTATGCAGTATTTAAAGAAACATTGTCTGACAGCGCAGACTTGGGAACTTGGGTATCTCTAGATTCGCTAATCTCAGCTGTTAACCTAGTAATGGAAGTCAGCGTGTGTCACCACGGCTGTGAGCATTCAGCTCGGAGTCATTCGTCATCTTCAGCACGATCTGAACTTTGAATATGCATCAGATGTCAACCAAAGATAGGAATTGGTTGGTTCTGCATGTCTGCACAAGACCACCAGTGCAGACTTTTTGCCAGCTACACAAGCATCGTTCGTATACAGATGAACATGTCGTTCTTTTATAAATCTTATAACATCGGGCTAGCAAGAAGGAGCGAGTGCAGAGTAATTGGTGTGTGATGTGTCTTGTTGCTGACCTAATGAACCGTGTGACTGTATGCGTTACAAATTTTTAACAACAATAACAATGTAATATGATATTTATATTATATTATTATTAATCCTTAAGAATTGGCTATGTTGTGTGGTTTTTCAGTAATCGGAATGCAGTACGATCATGGGATTGACCTGTGGTCGACTGCGGTGACAATCTTTGAGCTTTACACCGGTCACATCATGTTCCCTGGCAAGACAAACAATGAGATGCTGAAGCTGATCATGGAGCTGACGGGCAAGATACCAAACCGACTCATGCGCAAGGGCATCTACCACGACCAGCACTTCGATTCCAGCGGCAACTTCCGCTATCGTGAGATTGACAAGGTGACCCAGAAGGTACGTCATTTGTGCAATTCTCACTTTTATGTGCAGCCATAAGAGTGATGATTATGATGTGATTATAATTATGGTAATGTTGATGACAGTGGTGATGTTGATGATAAGAAGTCATAGTGATAGTGGTTGACAGATCTGCTTGAAAGATAATATCTTTTCCAGAAGTTACGTCATTTGTGTAATTTTCACTTTTACTTGCAGCCATGATGTTGTTGGTAATGATGTTGATGATAATGACGTTGATGATAATGATGATGATGATGTTGTTGATGATGATGTTGATGATAAGAAATCATAATGACAATGGTTGACAAAAATGGTTACAGATCTGCTTGATAGATAATATCTTTTCCAGGAGAAAGAGACTATGATGTCGACAATTGCGCCAAATAAAGACCTCCTAAAGGACATGGTTGCTGGTCAACGACTGCCTGCTGAACAATTCCGTAAAGTGAACCAGCTGAAGGAATTTCTGGAAAAGATCCTCCTCCTCGATCCATCAAAGAGACTGTCGATCAGAGAGGCCTTGGTCCACCCATTCATCAGAGATCCGCTCTAACAAGAAACTAATGGAAACTTGACAGAAAGAGGACTGTGTGGTATTTTGTTTCCAATAGTCTCGCACTACGTTGTGGTAAGACGTTGAGTATCAACACAAACTGAAAAACTCTAAGTAGATGTTGTTCGTAATCGAACGAACGACTTCCTACAACTTGTAAATAAATCAAAAAATGAACTCTGCTTTTGTAATAATGAAGCATTCACTGACTGCTTGGGCTTGAGAAACTTTCCTAAGGATTTCTGTCCATATGATGGTTTGGTGATTATGTTAATTGTATTCATGACTGGAGCTTTGTCAGAATCTTGGGATAAATGGGGAAAAATCAGAAAGAAGCCAGTGATCCCTATACACTGTATATGTTATTGTATAACTGACAAATAGAATATCGTTGTTTAGTAAAAAAAATTCCATCATTGAAGGAGGTTTGCATTTGAAACTGCTGATGGTAGGGCCATAAAATACTTTTTGGAATGAATAAAATGAAGAGCATTTGGAAAAGCCATGTTTTGGGTCCTGTTAAGTCAGACATTTGGTGGTGACTTGAACAGCTGACGAATGTAGGCATAGTTTACAGTGCTGGATTTTTGGCTTCTATGCATGTCATTGTTTCATAGGTGAACGAAAGCGCACTGTCCTGAAGTTCTGGTAACTTTGGAATTAGTCGATGTCTGATTTTGTCAGAGTGGCAACAGTTTACTCGGCGGTATGAATACACGATATAGTTTGCTACATTTTCAAAGTTCTATTTCTCTGGTCCTTGGGGTTGGTCTTGATCTATTTGCTATAGCCTTTGCAGGTCCAAAAATGGTAAAAATACCAGCAAACTTACTGAAGGTTCTTATGAGGGTGCTGGTCCAAAATCTTGGGTTACATCACGTTACTCAAGTTACGGGGAAAAGCGTGACGAGGAATCCTTTTGCACCTGATTTCTACTTTGTTAGCCATTGTTTTATAACATTTTAGTTTGAACCAAACGTCCAAAAGTGAACAGTCTGTTGAACATTTGGAATTTTTAAAACAGCTTGTATGTGGTTTATAAATGATGGATTGACAGTTCTGACTAGAAAGAAACTTGTTAAGTTTGATGCAGCATTTCTGTTTAACGTGCGGGAAACGCGATTTAATAAATGTTTCTGTGGCAGTTTCTGAAGTGTATTTCATCGTTTTTCTCTCTTGTTTTTCGACATTTGACGCTGGCTGGAATGGCCGATCGTGATGGGGACATCGCTGCCGTTGGCTAGCCACCCGCCCACCCAGCGGAGGTCGCGGCCTTCTCGTTCGACCTTCGACCTTGTGGTGATTTGTGTATCGCAGACACGTATGATTAAATTCTGATTTGTACACTCTACATAACTCTAGATCTTATCAGGGCAAGACCCATCATCGATAGTTTCCCTCATCCGACTTGTAACATAATGTAATGTGATGTAGCATTTGTGTTGTCACAGCTGTGGAATACTAGTCCGTGGTACACATGACTAAAATGCAAAAAAGACTGAAAAGTGTTTCTACATTTGGGAACATGCCCTTGCTCTCTTCATTCCCATACCTTGTAGGAATTTTATTCACCAGTGATACTATAAAGAGTAGGAAGGCTAATAATAATAATTTTCACGTGCAACAAAGCCAAGTCTATAAAGTGCATGAGAATGCTAAGGAGCTATACTTAATGTCTAAGGTGTTGCAACGGAAGGCCAAGTATCCATTTAGGAATTTCAAGAGCTACCCAGAAAGGACGAGTTACTGAAAAGGCTGCAGAACTTGTTATGCTGAAATTTTTGGTGCAGTAAGAATGAGCGCTGTTCATGTGGAAAGAGACTGTGGATTATGGGAGAAGGGAAGCCTGTCACAGCCTTTTTTCTGCCAGTGGGTGAAGACCATCTTGCCTCATGTTAGTTTAGTGACGTCTGAGTCAGCAGGAGTCAAAAGTGCAGCACCCTGAGTGCTAAATGAATGGTCTGATTACATGAAACTGCTGTTGAATTACTTTAGTAGATTGCTTCTTCAGCAAAGTTTTTTGCACAAATATAAAAATTTCCGCTGTTATGGGCTTTTCATGTTGACAAAAAGTCTGTTGTGCCTCATTCCGTTTAAATCTGGTATCGTTTCAGATAGGGTTTGACTGGGAAGTTATGGCATTTGCTGTGGTACTGGAATTCCCTGATTGATTATGGCATTTGCCATAGCAGTGGAACGTTACATGTTTTTATTCTGCTTTGATAGTGCTTAGTGATGCAATGGCTACGTGGATCCATGTTAACTTTTTACTGCTGTGGCCAAAGTTTGATTCCCAGTTTAATGTCTGTCCATGCTATCCACAAGGTGAAACCGTCTGAGCTTTGGATTTGTTGGTATAATGTTTGTTCTTGAGCCAAGAGATCCACCACAGATTTTCTCTGGCTAACAAAAGAAGATAATAAACAAATACCAAACCTCATTTTTAATGGAAATACTGCACAGTATGTGCAGTTTCTTTATGTGCATCTTCATACTTTGATGACCTAACTGGACAAAAGTTAGCAAGAATTTTCACAAAAAAAATCGAGAGCACTGGTTCGAACGAAATGGACAGCATGTTTGAATAGCAAAAGGCAGCAGCTGATCAGTGATTTCCTGGAGCAATCATTGAGTGTGGGACTAACATACTTAACACACAACTGCTCAGCACCATTGACTGATGCCTTGTCAATAAGTAGCAAGAAAAAGTCATCAAGACTGAAAGGAGTTTTAAGGGAAGTTGGTCTTCCTGATTTTTTCAGAGCATTATCCTGATTTCAATTCATTGGCTGTGCTTTTTTACGTTTGACATTTACGTCGTATCTCACCATTCTTCCAACAGTTAAATCTGCATCTCAATCCTCCAGTACCTGGACAAGTTTTATGAGGCCGCTATCTGAAACAAATTTCTTGGTGTGGTAGGTTGGGGTTTCCCCATCTCTGGGACGTACCTTCAAATGGAGAGCTCGTGATGAAATTTTTTGAATGATAGTCGAAATATACCAGAACTTTCAAGAATAATTGACTGCTGCTTTTAAAAACCATCAACTAATGTTTTTGTGTCTAGTTGTCCAAGAATGAGCAGCCACTTGATTCTACAAGTTATGCATCAAATGATGCATTACATTATTATCTGATGTACTTAAAAGTACCATTTCTCAAACAACCATCTATACTGTAGCAACTCTTTGTTTACCTCAAGAGTTCATGATGATTAGATTCAACAGATGCTAAAAAAGTAAGATGTAAATGAAAACCAGAGTTATATTGCACCTCAAGAAAAACCATTCAGAAATGTTGTGCTGTTGATGTCATATTTGTTTTAATTAAAATTCTAAGGTTCTTGCCTTCATTATCTTGCCCTCTGTTAATGTACCTGGATTCCTGTTCCCAGTTAGGTAGATTATATTGGTCGTTGTGGCTATATCTATCTTGGTCTCTGTTTGTTTGAGTCAGTTACTGTGTCTGTCTGTCTGTATCACTTTGCATGTGTCTATGTATTTGTCTTATTCTGCTATAACTGGAAGATGATGCTAATGGACATTGACCATGCACAATCTTGAAAGTGCATTTCTTCTGAGGTGGGAGGATCATTTGTCTGAAGCACAGACGCAACTACAGTCCAACAACTGGCCAACCTTCTTTAAGTTCTATGGATTGAGAAAGAACTTGTCAGTTGTATGAGACTCTTTCGATGTTTGAATGCCAGAATTGGACCCACACAACTGATAGCCAAATGCATTTTCATACCACCACTACAGCCGTTTAACTACTCTGACAGGAACAGTCTTATAGATGTCAAATTGCAGTGCATTTTTGTATTCAATATTACCATTGGCCTGGCTTATCCAGTGGTTTTCTTCGGTCACAACGTACTATATACCGATGATTCATCTTGCCCCATTCCAAGATACCTGTTTTCATAATGATGTTAAAGAAGTCATTAGATTATTTTGTACCTTGTAAATTTTTATGTCTGTCTTGACTTTTCTGACCAAATCATGCAGATCATTGTACCTTTCGGTGTATTTAGTTTTGCATGGCTGTCTATCGTATTTGTGTTAAATCTAATTTTAATATGTATATATAATCATTCTGTACTATGTAATGCGTGTGTGCTTGACAATTGCAATAAACGCTACTTGCTTGCTCAGATTCATGCTGATCTATGGGTCAGATAGTAGCCTTTTGGTCTTTTGTTTCCTAGGTTGAATCTGGGTACACTGCATGCAATACACTACCCCTCCATATGACATATTTAAGATGAATTCTGATATTTTACTTTGGCTTTATGAGACATCCTTGTGATAATTTGGCAAATACATTTGCCTTGGCTCATTGAGGTAGCTTTAAAGCAAAGTGGTAGGACCATGCAATATCTAGGGACAGGTTGTCAAGTTGTGGCACTGGCATTGTGCTCCTGCTTCAGCATTAGATGAGGATACGCAGAGGCTGTGTGACGTAACGTGTAAATACACATTTTGTAGTTTCGTTTAAGCAAGTTGCAGAAGCGCTTTGCACACAAATATCAGATGGGAATATTTATTTTGTTAAATAGAAGTTTGGGTTGGAGTTAAATGAGTCATGTTGTTCCTGCATGGTTTCGTGTTGAACACAGCGAGGGACTGTTCCAATTCTATCAGAACATGATTCCTTTCCTTATTTGCTTTCGTCTAATCTTATCTTACATTGCCATGTCATAACTGTTATCTTACCATGTTACCTTGTCTTGCCTTTGTCTTATCTTGCTTTGTTTTGTCTTCACACAGAACCCACACACGTCAGACAAGTGTCTTTCTGAAACTCTCAGTATTGTTTTGAAGCAGTTTATGTCTCATAACTCTGACTTGTTTTCTAGATGCAGCAAGACCGAAGCTTAACCACTGCAGCAGGGTACCAGGTTGCACGAAGATGGACGACAGGTGGCGCCAGATTCTTTCGGTCTTATACTACTTTTGTCATATGCCGTTGAATAAAACCTTCCAGTTTGTTCTCTAGAAGTAATGGGGCAGTTACATTAGACAAAAGATTTCTAAGGTACATTGGGGGCAGTTTAAAGGAAAATTCTAAAGGTGCTGCAAAGGCCCTATACATCATGGGGTTATGTTGAACAGGTTGTAAATAAGAAAAGTGACATGTTTACACCTGTTAGGAAAGTTGTCGGTTCTTTTCAAAGGCAGTAGATGTCCAGTACTGTGAATGTTTCACTGGAATTGCCCTAAAGGAATTACCCACTAAACTAGATTCCAGATATCTCCATCATATCGCATCCTGTGCTGTGCTATTCCACCAATTAGCTTATGATTTTGCTGTAACAAAACAGTTCTTCCATTGCTGGCAATAGTCCTACATTACTAACTACAACAGATAACTACCATGTTGTTACATTACCTCGTACCATGATGGTAGACATGCCCAGTGCCTGTGCTTCAAAATAGGAAAAGTATGTTGAGTGTTGTGTTACCCATGTGGCAATGAGTGGGCAGTGTCTATGTTTCATTGTCAAGTCATGCAACCCCATATATGGAGCAGTTGTCCTTTTATGGTATTGCTGAAAGAGCTGACAACCCTTATACGACAAAAGTGGTAAAAATGGGGTTTGGACACATGTAGTTAAATGTAACTGAGCTTCGTCAAAGAAGGTATGTGCTTGTTCCAGTTTTAGCCTATTAATAATTAACCTATGTGTTAACATAGACTTGAAGGGTGGAGCTTCAAACAGCCACCAGGAAGGAAAGGTATTTTAAGGTTTCTGTTCGGTGAGATAGACAGGGTGCACTGACTGTCCACTGTCAGTGAGAAGATCAGACAGTGATGGAGAGGTAGGTCCAAGAATCCAATGATGCCACTCCCCTCTGTTCTCTGCCCTCTCCTTGACTTCGTTGTAGCCCCATTTTCTTCCGTCATCCAGTCCAACAGCACATTCGTTGGTCTTCCTGGAAATTCAATCATTGTCATCAGGAGAGAATTTCCACGTAGTATGTGACCAGTCCAAGTCATCTGTCTGCTAATTATTGCATTGACCAGCGTGCTTTCTTTCTTTACCAAGTGCAGCACCTCCTCATTTGTTTTATAATCCTTCAAGCTGATTTTGACCAGTCTTCTCCATATCCACATTTCAGATGCCTCAGGTTTTCAGTTTATTAACTTTTCAGTATGCTTTCTGTAAACCAGTTTTGTAATGTTTGCTGTTGTGATCAGTAGTAAACAGTGTAAAACTGTTTTTGTAAGCGATGTTGCATATTCTGTAAACAAAGTAATGTTTGCTGTAAGCTGTTCTTTTAAAACAATTTAATGCATGTATAAGGTGTTGTTTACTGTTAGTAATGTTGTATAAAGTCTGTTGTAGTGTTAATTTTCAATTTTCACAATTTTTCATAAGATGTTTCTTGTGGCTTTGTTTTCCTGTGTTTCAGGTAAGCAGTTTAGATTGTTCTTCAATACTGGTGGATACCATTTCCATAGCTACGGCTTCCCGTCTCTTCACCAGATAGCCTTGGCTTTTTCCCGGCTTTTGTCTCTGGCTTGCACGGGTGCACTTACTGATCCGCAACAAGTTGGAAACTGTGACAACTTTTGTCAGCGACTGGACTCGGGTGACTTCGAAGCAACATGAGTCATCAAGAACTGGATTTTTGTGTTACTCATAGGCAATCAATGTCACAAGCTGGTATTTTAGTGACATTTGCGTGACTTAAGACGACCGCGACTTTCTCATGTGACCCAAGGCAAGACTGTGACTTTCTCGTGTGACTCTTCTCAATGACAGTGACGTATTTTTAGTGCTTTCAACTGTGCACAGCCTCAAGGTGGTGCTATATAGATTGGCCAATCTGTTGTCACCCACCTTCAGTATGACATTGCAAGGCCTTTATTGATTGTTAATAATTATTAGTATTACCTTAATTGTAGTATTTGACCATGCAGGAGAAAACTCCACAAAGTTGGCAAAAATCAAAACTGAGTTTGATACAGCGCTGGATTAGGCTGGAATTGCTGAATAACTGGATGAAAACCACGTTTCTGTCACAAAAAGTTCTTTAAATTAAAGTTACAATTTTGCAAAGATGGAGGTGTCTTCGTGACATTTTTTGAGAAATTGTGAGTTAAATTTTACCTTAACTACGACTTACATGTACCTGAGTTGCTGTACCAAGGAGCTGTGAACGTCTATGAGAATAGTCAGTTGAGTGTATTCATACACCTCTGAGGTTGTTGTCGATGAACTCTTACGTAAAACCTGGTCAAGAGAAACATTTACATGACTATAGTTTAAGGTAGTAGACTTCAAATTGGGGCACCAAGGGAAAATGTTAAATTAATTTTTGTTGCAGGGCTTTGTAATAAGATGAAAATATTTAGAAAACTAAACTCTACAAAAGGATTTGTAGTTTGATAGCTAACACTACAAGGAATATTAATATGCGTAGAACTTTAACCCATTTATTGCCTAGTGAGTGGGTTTTCTTGTAAATTTACTTTGCCGACGCTGTGAGGGTTTTTCATGCATGGCCAAATATTTGTAAGGTTACTGTTACTAATTCGTTGTATTAACATTTCCTACACTCTTATTGGCAAATGTTTTAAAATTTAATTCTTATTGTTTAATTTAATAAATAATTCATTTGTAAAACAATTTTTTGTGATGATGTACTTTCCCAAGGTAATTTTAAAATATATAATTTTTTTTTGCAAATTAGTTTGAACTGGCTTTTGGCTTTCACCGGCTGCTGCTGCTTCTGTGTAGCTATGCAAATGAAGATGCTCGTCATCCTTGGCATGAAGTTATGTTTTCTGTCCAAGTAACTGGAGAGGAGTGGATTTGTGGCTAACACGTCGGCCTTTCTTTTCAATTATCTGATTCATCATACGAGCTCACCATCACTTCACCCCTTGTAGTTTATGTGTAGGTCTTCCTTTGAAAACTGAAAACACTCCTCTTCTGCAGATTCTATCCTGATTCCTCTTCTTGCCCTTATCCATCCTTCAGGTCCAATTCCAAACACCACCCACCGTAGCCGTCTGACCGCCTGACTTGGATCTTGAGCTGGAACAGAACCCTTCTTGCCTGTTGATTTTGTTCTGACTGAGCGCCTGTGAATAATCTGGTTTCAGTGACTTGGCTTTTGTTGGGCGCTGTAGAAATCTCGAGTTTACGATTCTCTGCCGCCCGGCTGCGTGGTGCTCATCAGTGCCACTGCCTGCCCAACAATGAAGTTGACCGTCCCCTTCGTATCTGCCTCGTGAAAGTAGATATTGTGCTTTTACGTGTTATGCCACATATGCCAACGATTGAAGACCATCTCAGTTTGGTTTGTTAGGTCAGGAACACCTCTGAAGAGTTTTCTTGGAGATGCACGATATAAATGTGCACATAAGATTATAATTGCATTTGTTTATCATAACGATATTTTTCCCAAGGTAGGAAAATTCGGGCCAGTTAGTCTTTCCCGGGCGTCCTCTTCATTTTCAGAGTTCCGGATCGGATTGTATGTCTCTGCAGGTGAATGTAGCCTGATTGATAGCTATAGTTATTGACAGACAGACAGATTGATGGCAGCACTTGACACATGGGTTGGTATCCAAGTTACCGTATCGCTTGCTTTGATCTAAGTTGATGTTGATTGATTTTCGGGTGATTGACACTGATTGATAGATTCATCTCTATCCCTCTGTGTGTGGTGGCGTAATACACCAAATTCGGACTTCACCCAATGAGCACAGACAGCTGAGATTAGTGTGGCCACGGAAGCTCTCGTCTGCCAGAAAAGCACCGCTTTGCAAACATAAAAGCAGAGCTGTGTTCGGCAATATCTACGCTTATCTGGTATGGCATCTCTAACGCCGGTGTAGATATGACTACAGACTACTGTAGATATGCTGCATTAATTGACTGGCAGTTTAGCGGACCCAGCGACGAAAGTTATACCGGCTTGCTCTTAAAAGAGTGGGGCATGGCAGCCTATTGGTTAGAGCGCTTGGATTGTAACACAGACTACGGGTTCGAGCTTGCCAAAGACGGTCACTGTGTAGGGACCTTGAGAAAATCGTTCTCTCACATTTGCTCAGCGCTATCGATTGATGGTTAGTCATTAGATAGCGGTTAATACATATAGAAATGATAATACAAACGCTGATGGTGCAGAGTTTGTTTAGTGTTGGGGCGTCGCATTTCGGCAGACTATTCCTTCTCCAACGCCTCTTCATCTGTGTACAGTGCCATTGCATTCGGAGGAACAGTTTCCGAAGGCTGTGAAAACTACATGATTTAGTAGTACCTTGTTTAACGACAGCTTAATACGGCATCAAAGGCCGTTGGCGTCGCCCTCCTCCTTTATCCAGGCTTGGGACTGGCCCTGCCCGAGTAATCGCAGTGGCGGAGTTGAGGCCTAATTTCTCAGGGATCAATCAGTTTATATGCCTAACTTGATTTTTTAGTTCCTAAGGGATCATTTCTACCTCGGGTAAAAAAGATAATAATGAATGCCTTGTAAAGGCAGACACCAAATTGTGACCAGATCATAAGCAGTCAGGCTACAATATTATTTGCTTCCAGATAAAAAATGATGATAATAATAATGAATGCCTTGTAAAAGGCAGACACCAAATTGTGACCAGATCAACAGAAATATTCTAGCTGCAATAATGTCTGCTTCCAGATATTACGGAGAGATTGTGATGTACCTTGTGCTACAGTAGGACGGAAGTGTATGACTGTAAGCCACAGTGACTTATCTATGTCACCAGACAAATGTCTTGTCTCGCCAGGCTATCTAAGGTGCTTGTGTGACATGAGTTAAAGGCTCGGTAGGTGGCGTGTCTGAAGGGCGGCTTTGATGGTCGGCGTTTCTAACGGGCAGCTAGACCTTTGATGCCTGCCGGTCCTAGTCTCGGCGTCTGTACTGACTCATTTGAAACGACTAATAGATCATTGAACCCGACAGCTTTACTACAGCGCTAAGTAAATAAATACATCTGCCATAACAGTGGCCTCAGTACGACAGATACTGGCGAGGATTCAGTCTTCGTTTACCCGGGGCGTTTTATCTAGCGCCAGTACTGCATACATACGTACGTACATACATACGCACGTGCATATATTAAATGTCTAGGTCATTGTTATTAAATGTCTACATGTATGCTTAAACCTCTTCATACATACATACATACATACATACGTGATTATCAAATACATGTTTGGCGGACTAATTTTATTTCAGTGATACCAGAATGGTATAGTAGTTTCAGATCTGAATTGTTCCTTTCGTTTTATTTTATATCTAGTAGGTCGATTTTAATCATTTACCTTTTAATTCAATGTAATATAATTAAGGCCCTATTTCATTTCAACACCCCTCCCCGCTGTCCAACAATTGCCGACGCCAACGACCAAAGAATCGCCGGCAGTAGTTTTGGGCCAATTTGAGATTAGGACGCCTCAAAGATAAAGTAGGCCTTTATCTATTTAATATATTATACTCGACGTAGTTACCGGTTTCCGTACACGTGAAAAGCTGTCTTTCGCACGATGGCAATTAACTCTATGTTAAATGGTGCGGAGATCAGAGAGAGCTTAGTCCGAGCTGCATCACAAGAAGCAAACGGAGCTAAATGAGTTGAATAAATGCTGCCACGCAATGCGATGCTTAAGATGTAGAACGCGATGCAGCATTTTACATATGCGAGTCAATGTAAAGTTGACCTCGTTTGGTTAGAGAATTATAATCAGAACGTTCTCTGTTGTGCAAAAACAGCGTATACGAAAGTCAACGCCCGCTTTCGGAGCAAGGTACGTTATATTTACTTACTATTATACTATATATACCTATATATACATACATAATATATATATGGAAGAAAGGGCGTCCGGGAAAGACTAATCAGCACACTCCCGATTCACCGCCGAAACTAAACTGTCTGACTTGTGGCTGACTCCGCTGATCTGACAGGGCTGGGGCCCACCCTGATGTAAGATGGCAAGACGGTCTAAGTCACGATAGTTGGAAGGCGGAGGTTGTGCAGAACTCGGGGAAGTTCCGTTCGTGTTAGATAACAGGTCTGTGTAAAACGAGTGGGAAAGTTACGAAAACTAACCCAATGGTTCCATTCGAGAAAAAACTGTCTAATCGCTGGCAAAAAGACAAACCGGTCAGTACTCCCCCAGGAAAATCGCAGACGAAACAAAAGAAAAGGTCTGACCTTGACTGCTGGCAGGCTCTGCTACGATTTGCGCCGGATGTTTTAACTCAACCAAAACGAGCTGGCCGCACTACCGCAGGCACAAATTGGCAAACATCGTTAAGAAAAGCGGGGAAACCTTAGGTCAGTCCCATGAACCATCAGGGGTTTCTGCAGCTGCGGGGTGAAGCCCCTGTTGGCTGACGTTGCCTCCAAGCTGGAGGGTGACAATATTAGCGCAGCCATTCGCATTCTGTATGACCAGAACCGCCACGCCACGCCAAACTTGGGGATCTGAAATATCTTATTTGGTAAACATCCTTTAGACCCCACCCTGGAAGTAGCGCTGTTCTTCCAAGCCCGGCTACTACAATACCGTATTGAGCTGAGCTATCGGATACAGAAGCTGCCGTTCACTCTTTTCCATCAGGATCTGTCGGGGACCAGATGGTCTGCTCCTCCAGCACCTCCTTGAGCTTATCAACCACCGCAAATTTTTTCGGCTTTACTTGGGGAAATTACCGGGTTTTCCAGCACCTTACTCCGCGGTGCATGCCCGCCAGAGGTGATACTTATCTTTTTGGTGGTAGCCTTATTTTACTTACCAAGAAATCAGAAGGCCTGAGACCAATAGCCAATGGATACACACTGAGAAGGGTGGCTGCTAAGTATGCCAACAGATACACAGTTAGCAAACTGGCTTCTTTTTTTACTCTGCTATAAGTTGGCATGCGTCTCTACTCCAACTGGGTGTAGGGTGGCAGTCCATGCTACAAGAAATATGTCAGTGCTATGCCCCGGGACCATATATTTGTTAAATTAAATTTTTCTAACGCATTCAACAGCCTGCGTGTATATGCAATGCTTAAGTCTGGTTATAACATTGTACCTGAAATTTATAGTTTTGTCCGTCAGTCTTATAGGCCTACATCTGCTTCTGTGTTGAAGCATGTACTTTTCATTCTATGTTCCTGTGGATCGCCGTAAGTCAACGCGTCTGAATCCAGGGGCCACATAAGCGATTGGGTTAAGCCTTAAGGAGAAGAATGTTAACACTTCGTGTTTGCAACTCTGGCGATTTGTTCTACGAAAATCAGCGAATTCTGGTACTACACAAAGCAACGCCCGCGATCGCTATGGTAATTGGACAATTACACCAAGTAGACTGAGATTGAGATTCAGAGGGTATTGTCATTACGCAGACATTTATTAACTTGCGGATTTATTGTATTTCAAGCTGAGGAATAATGGGGTTAGTGGACGAAATATTTCTTACTGCTACCACATGTCCGCAACCCGCAACTCCTTAAGTTTGAATAATCTAGAATACGTAAACCACGCTGTCACCTCAGTCCAAAAATCCTGTGAAATCATGTATTCCTTGCGTTTGGTCTCGCGGTTGCTTTTCGAAACACTGTAATTTTGCGCTGTCACCGAGTTTTCAAAAATATTTATGCTGTTTGAGCCTGTTTCTTGTAATTTTGAATGGGATGCCAATCCTTACCCTGCCAGGTGCGATTTAATTCATTGCAGCCGCTACAGGCCACCGTAGTCCGTCAAACGCCGCCCGCCTTCAGACCAATCAAACGGCCTGTCATCGTTTGATGTACGCTCGATGACGTAATGCTCGATCATCGTTGACCCCGCCGCCGCCGCGAATTTGGGTCGGGTCGGACGAGGTTACAGGCCGGGTCGTCGTCTGCTCGACCGGCCGACAGATGGCAGCGGCGGCGTTCGGAGTTGACGAGAATCGGTCAGCGGAGGCGACGGTGATCTTACGAATGATCAAAACGAGAAAAGATCAAAGCGATAATCCGTTTTCCGGCCGACAAGATCGAAAGCGGTTATGCCGAGGAGGAAGCAGACGCAGCCGATGCAAAGGAAAAGTAAGTTTTAGCGAAGATTTTGACGTTTTCTGCCGACCGACGGCGCCCGTTCTTACGGGCGCCTCGCGGACATTTTGGCGCTGCGGGTTAAGCGCCGTCGCCGTCGTTCGATTCGGATTTTGACGGCAGATTAGCGATAATCCGGGTCAGAGAAGGGTGTAAACCCTCGCCGATGCGATTCTAGGGTTCCGGTCGTCCCTCGCCGTCTCTGGCACTCGTGGTTGTTAACTCTTGAGTTTTGATATCGGAATATCGATAATTCGAGAAGAGCAGGGTGTCGCCCGTCGCAGATGCGATCTTGGGTCCGCGATCGTCCTTCGCCTTCGTACCCCGCTGATTATTGCCCCAGGAATTTTGAGGGCGTATTAATAGTAATATGAGCGAAAACAATTGTCGATCACACCTACTATGATATGTATTGAAACGCCACTCCTTAGTGAGTTCGACTGCTAACCAGTCGATTTTTTTATTTTTATGGTATCGGTCAACTAGAAACTCCCCCAGCCATGATCTCTAACTTTCTGGGGCAATCATACTGGGCGTTCTGAGAAACCCTGGGATTTTAACCCCACCAGGATGTTTAAGTGTGCCATAGAAAGTTGTCAACTCAAGACCAAAAGATGTCAAGACAGCTTTACATTACATTTTTTGGTTGGATTATTCTTGAATAATTGAACCGTATTAAATCAGCACAACATAATTTAGGGTATTAAAATTCGTAAGTAAATTATGTTATGCAGTTACTTTAGAAGTTGTATTATTGAGCTCTTGTATTAGATTAGTATATGGACTAGTAAGCATTGGATTAGAATGTTAAACACACTGGATTAGAGTAATAGACACATTGGAGTAAGATAGTAAATCCATTAGATTAGATTAGTAAATGAATTGTATTTGATACAGTAACCATATTGGCTTTGATTGTGAAATGCACTTGATTGGATTTCTAAATGCATTGGATTGGATTAATAGGTAGTGCATGTGGTGTATGGTTGGACTGAACAAATAAGTTGATTGGATTCATAATAATTTTACAGTTCCCTGACATTGGAAATCCTGAGCAATAAGAAGTTAAGCATAAGGGGTTCACTTGCAGAGAAGAGTTTTTGACATCATTTGACTCTTACTGCGTTGTTGTCAAATGGTCTCACTTCTTGGATTGAGTTAGACTTGCAGCCCTTCCATCAGTAGACAAACACGTTTACTTGGATAAGAAAAGCGGTGAACAAGTCCAGCAACCATCTGATTGATCCGTAAAAATACTGGGGTGGCTGCTGAATCTTGATAAGACTGGAACCTAGATGTCTTAGGAGTTGCCTGTTTTCTGTTGAGCAGTGTAGCTTATAAGGAAACGTTGCATTGTTGGATTACTGTGGTCATGCGTGTGCTTCAGTCAGAAGAACCTGCACCACTTGTGCTGCTGTGATGGGAGTGCAATAAAATGGAATTTGCTACACTAATAAAAGCTACGTCTAGATAGAGCAGACACTGCAGATGCTAGAGTGTTTGGAGAACATCTTGTCTGACCTACAGTCAGATATTTCCTGGCTGCAACAAAAAGCCAGTGACTGCCTGGCTAAAGTAAGTAGGTAAGTAAGTAAGTAAGTAATGTATTTGTTAACAGGCCATATGTCCATCAGCTGAGCAAAGCCTCAGTTGGGTGTGTCAGTGTTAGGAAACTGTCTTAGAGTGTTCTGACCAGATTAATTGTTGCTTGTATCAACGATTACTTTACTAGTATTGCTCACAAGTTGAATTGGTGTGTAACTAAATAAGTCAGTAAGTGGCTGTGCTGGTTGAGAGTTCCCTTTACACTTTACATCCAGTTTTACCCGGTGCATACTTCCACCCACCCTTGTTAATTATGCTTCACTTGATTCACGGTGGGCCTTGCTAAGAAGGTGGAACTTTCTGGCTAGGCAATATTAATCTTTTTAAGTTATATTCTCTCCTTGCACCTGGAATCTAGCTTCCAATTTCCAAGGCTGTATTCTTATACTTCTTCGTCACCTCTTCTTCCTCATATTCCTCAGTGCATATCTTTTTTCTGTTCCGTCTTAATAACCTGTTCCTCCCAAGCTTCTCCGTTTTACTCTCCCTTTTCCGCATACTTGTTCTCCTGTTCTTTAACCTTCACCTCTTTTTCTTCCTCCATCTCCATTTAACTATTTCCTCTTACTCTTTCTTCTCTTTTCTAATCCAATTTCTGTCTTTGATCCCACTGTTTATCTTCCTGTTGGGTTCAATCATTCTTTGCCAGCTCTGATCAAAGACCACTGATAAGTGGGTACTACAGGCTGCTGTATGCATGTGCACTTGCTTGCTTGGTCATTTCCAAACTTCTGGAGTATCACTATATCACAAGCAAACTGGACACTTAGGCCACTGTGAAAAACTCACCAAGTCTTTTCAACTTCTTGGCACTAAAACGGACAACTGACTGTGAAGCACCCTAGAAGAAGCTTAGGATCGTTTGATTTATAAGTGGATAGTTTGGTTTATAGTTGTTCCTGTTACAATTGCAGTTATTTTAAGACTTATTTAAGATGCATTGTATAAATGCTTAGGTACACACACACACACACGCATGCTTACATACATACATACATTCATACATACATGCATACATATATACATGGATACATACATACATACATACATATGTACATACATACATATGTACATACTTACATACATACATACTTATATACATGCATACATACATACATACATATTTATATACATGCATACATACATACATACATACATATGTACATACATACATACATATATACATGCATACATACATACATCCGCATTTATATACATGCATACATATGTACATACATACATACATACGTTCATACATACATACATACATACGTTCATACATACATATATACATGGATACATACATACATACATATATATATACATGGATACATACATACATACATACATACATATGTACATATGTATATTCACAATACATGCCTTTGAAGTTTGAAGGACTTAAGGAAAACAGTCAGTGTTCAGACAAGCATATGCACACTTCAAGTTTGCAATGCTAGTGCTACATAAGTCATTTTGATCAAGTGTGTGCTGCAACCCTGCAGGCACCAGTCTGCTGGGAAGGACATGCAGACGATACAGATGATTCAGAATATTAGCAGGGTCACGTGCTTTCAGCTGCTGTGCCAGCACACATGGAACCAGCTGTCTCTAAAATCCTACATGCCAATTCGTTATGGACATTTAAATCACTTGTTAAGACCCATTATTTTACTCTGGCCTTTGCCGAACTCCGTCTCTATCCCTGGCAAACATTCATCCACGCCTCAGATCCAGATTTATTGAATGCGCGGCCGGGTGTAAGTGTTTGAAATAAATAAGTTCGGAATCAACAATGATAAATTTCCTGATAATAAAGTCACTACGGCTTACACTCTGACATCTGTTCCGTTATGATAATCAACACGAGTTTGCTTTACCAGCCTCAATAAGTGTGTGCTCTAACCATAAACTTTCTGGCAATAAATGACCTGGCCACACTATTTTCAGGGTGTACATGTGCATTATTTTTGCACACAAGTACGAGTGCATTATCCGAAAGGCAACTTGACGAGAATTCTTGGATTGCTTGATAGCGACCACTTTCTTACCTACTCTCGCATGCATACGGATTGTATAGCCTTTGATCTCCCGCTTGACGTATTTATTTCGTATTTATGACGTTTTCCGAGGCTCAGAGGCGCAGGCGGACCAAGCCCAACCCACGCTCCTTTTCTCCCACCCACTCGCCCACTCACGCACTGCAGAGACTATACTCATAGAAAACTACTGTCTGCTGACTGTGAACACTAATTTGACGCCGTATACATGTTGTGTTTTGGAACAAAGATGGTTCTTATGACCTGCAGTCGCTGTTTTGTCTGATCACAAAACAATTCCACACCAAGCCACTGAGCATGGCCACTTTACCTTGTGAAATACTCCCCTACTTATGTATCTGCACAAGTGTCGGCTTCTGCCATAGATTCCTTTTTGGAGTGTGCTCTGTATCCAGAGTTTACTTCCGTGCTTGTAATCACACTGTGTCAAATGGTATTAGACATTGCTTGTAATAGTTGTGGTGGTCGTGGTTGTGGTGGTGGTTGTGGTTGTGGTGGTGGTCATGGTAGTAGTAGTAGTAGTAGTAGTAATAATAATAATAAGATGATTTATGGAGCACCGCAGTACAGCCGAAAAAAGAGTGCTGTACATGAACAGTTATACACACTACTGTCAACTGTTAAAAATAAATACACATACAAAACTGCATTTCTGATGTGCTACATACACCTATAACAACCAACATTACCAGCATTACTATTAATAGTGTAGTAACAGCAGACATCACCGACGTCATTACTAAGAGTGTAGTTGCACAGGCATTGCTTTTATAAGTGTAGTTAAACTAGTATCTACTGCTACTAGACATTACTTTTGAGACTATAGTTGAGTGCCAGACCGCCAAGTGGGGCATACTCATTGATTGACTTCGGAATGTCAGGATGTCGGTGTCTGTTTTCCTTCTTCCCTGGCTGAAATGAAGCAGTAAAATACCCTAAATTAAACCCCTAAATAAAACCCAGAATTAAACTCCTAAATTAGGTCCCTTTAAGTCTGGTTCAAGTAATCTATTTTGCAGGAGTTGGAGTTGACAGCTGCTGCGAGGTTTCTTTACTTTTATGAGTGTGTGTGTGTGTGTGTGTTAATGTGTGTGTGTTGATGTGTGTGTGTGTGTGTTTGTGTGTGTGTGTGTGCGTGCATGTGTGTTTGTGCACTTGTATATAGACAGGCATATTATATGCATATATATATATATATTTAGGTAGTTCGAATTTTGTTCATTCGTTCTTTGTTTTATTCGTTCTTTGTTCTTTGCTGTTTCGCACATTCCTTCACTTTTTCTTTTATTCGCTCCTTCCGTTGATTTTATCTTTTGTTTATTACAATCAAATCATTGTCTCATGCATGCAACTGCACTTGGAGACATACTCAAAATCACATTATCATACATTCATTCATTCATTTGTATATTGATTGATTGATCGATTGATTGATTGATTGATTGATTGAGGTGTCTGCTGCTTCATTCCTCCATTCATTTGTTCATTTGCCATTGATTAGTTCATTAAAACGTTCTTTCACTGATTCGTTCATTTCTTCTTTCATCATTTTATTCGCATGTTCTTTCATCTGTTTGCATCAGGTCATCCATTATGTAAAGTCTCAGCCTGGTTTTGTGATTACAGTTAGGTCATCTTTTTGTGGTATAAGATAAATAAGAGGACTGCCATGCTGAGAATAAGAACAGGTTTTTTCGTTTGTTTTCTTGTTCATCAGGTCATCCATTCTGTAAAGCTTCAGCGGGCTCTTGCGATTATAATATAAGTCACATTTTTGTTGTAGTAGATAAAATAAGGTCACTGCCATGCTGAGAATAAGAACAAGTTCTTTCAAGGTTCAGATAAGTTTGCTAAGTCCTTCACGTTATTACATTTGTAAGGTTCTGACAAGTGCATTTATTACAGGCTTAAAATGTGGGCGGTGAAAATTTGATAATCAGTCCTCATTTCATAGGTGCGTTCATTCATGTATTTTTCACCGCTAATGTAACGAGACATTTGTTTAGTGCATTGTAAGAGATTACAAAATGTACATCTATGGTTCATCTAAGATCATCCACACACATGTAGAAACATCATCAATGCATCATCCATCCTTGCAGGACTAGTGCTTTTGGCATCTTTCTTTCTTGCATTCATGAATGATTTCACACATTCTCTTCCAGTATTCATTAACATTGGCTCGGAAATTTCAGTCATGTATTGACCCTTATTCGCTGCTCTTCTTAGCAAAAGTAAATCTTCCATTCATGCATGAATTTGTACTTTTGCCAAATGCGTTAATTCAGGAATGCATTAGTGCCTCCATTTTTACCATAGTGAGTCAATTTTAAGCAAATTGCTTGTTCAGTTGTGCATCATTTCATGCATGCAGACTAGGATTGATTGATTCATCTATTAATTTGCTCATGCATTCATTCATTCGGCCGGAAATTCCGTCATGCATCAGTTCAATGTCGCATTGTCCTTTCCAGCAAATTCATTTCATTTGTGATTGATTCGAAAAGTACCTCTTGTTCTTGAGTCAATCAATAGCCGCCAATTTCTACCGACTTCTTCCCTGGTTCAAATGGCGATTGATTGATTGATTTTGACTGATTGACTATGCTGATGATTGATAGCTTGATCGATCTATTGACCCAGCACATAAGGCCGTGGCTGGATCAGTTCATGAGTATTCCTAGATGATGGATGGTTCGGGGGTTAGCCTGACCCTGTGCCTTCGGGTTTTGTTCCCCATGTCTTTCAGTTGAATTAGGTGATTAGTGGTCAACCCTAAGGCATGGTATCAGCTGTAATAAGATCGTTACCCCTTCTTTGGTGGTCAACCCTAAGGCATGGTATCAGCTGTAATAAGATCGTTACCCCTTCTTTGTCAATTACCTTTTGTGTCGTAATAAGTCTGTTAAAACCTTTACTTCCAGTCATAACTATATTCTATTTACTCCATAACTCTTAGCACTTGGGCCGACTTTTGACTTTGTTAAGCACCCTAGAAGTAGCCTGCTACTTACGTACGATGCTATATAAATTGTCGTCATTACAATTACAATTACGTAACAGCCCATGTCACTCACCGCGTATTTCTAGTATTGCTCAGCAAGCTAATGATATCTAAGTGTGTAGTGTCAAGGGCAGCAAGATTTCTGGTTATTCTTAGTCAGAATTTAGGAGCATACCCCATGTTAATTACTATACACAGTCGGCATAGCAGAATATTCATTTGCAATTAGGCTACACTGTAGTAGCTTGCTACTTATGGTGCTATACAAATGGCTGTTTTTGTTTTCATGTTGTATTAGTTTTAGCAGCAGTAGCAGAATTAAACCCCATGTTTGTAACCTTGTGTTGTTATACATAACAGCGTAACATAACATGGCATAACAGGATGTAACTTCAGTGCCAGTGACAATGTGACTTTCTTTGTATTACATCAGTTATGCCATATAATATAACAATGTTATCTTTCTATCATTCAGTGCTTTAAGAGATGTGAAACGACCACTTGATTGTACTGTAATGGAATGACATTATTTACTTTAAGTTAGGCATCCATCCATGTACGCCACTCATTCACTCTATCTCCATTAAGACTGATTCTGCATACTGCTTATGGACAGGTTAATACATTCTAATCTGTTCCGGGTTCCAGCGTTTAAGACTTATTGCAGGTTAAAATAAATGCAAAACTTCAATGTTCTGCATGCAAAGTGCCAGGCTTGTTTATCTATTAGGTACTTTTCAGCCTAAGAAGAAGACGAAGGAGGAGGAGGGGGAGGAGGACGAGGAGGAGGAGGACGAGGAGGAGACGAGTAACAGTCCCTTAAGCTGACTAACCATGAGAGGCTGCCATGAATGTGAAGTGTTGGAGACTTACGTTGAGGCACATGAGGCTGGGTGGCCAGTCCTCGTTATTGCCGCTTCATCTTCCCACCGACGGCGCATGATTAGTCGTTTTACAGCTGAGTTTACGATGGAGTGCAAGTGAAGCAGAAATTTCTAAACATCTCTCTGCCCTGCTGCAGGGATTTGAACCTCAAGCCTGTCAGTTGACAGTTCAACACGCTGACCACTAGATTTGCAGTTTTTCTGAGACACACCATTGAGTTGGCCTCCAGGCTAGTTTACCGGTAGTCAAGGATTGCCCACTACATTGTTGATGAGTGATATTAAAAGTGGGAAAATTGTAATGAAAACTGAGAAACTAAAGAAAAATGGTTACTAATAATATGGGACACAAAAGTCATTGAAATGCTGGAAAAATTATCCAGTAACTGGGAAATTAAAAAAGGTTTGTCAGCAATCCTGTGAAATGAAAAAGTAGCTTGTCAGAAAGTCAAGAAGACTAAAAGAGCTTGTCAAATATCTAGTGAAAATAAAAAATAAAGAAATGTAGCAAAAAAAGGTCATCCAGAAATGAGGAAACTAAAATGGTATCAGAACAGACCAAATTTTTCTGCTCACTGAACACCGCCGAGATAAAATCAGAAAATTTAATTGTCCTTACATACCTGCCCTCCAGTGTAAAATTCTGGATCACACAGAGAGTACCGTATAGCTGCAATTAGGTCACAGCAAATGTGCTTTGTTACTAGACGGTTTGTATCTATGATTATTTGAGGCACTATATTTTAATTGAAAGAGTGTATGGAATGTATTTATACGAGTATGCATCTTTGATCTGTATGTCTGTAATTGTTATAATAAACATTTATATTATGCATAAAAAGTTAAATTAATGCTATATAAATGTGGTAATCTTTTTCGAATGCTCGTGTGTGTGTGTGTGTGTTGGTGTGTGTGTGTGCATGGTATGTACGACAAACAAGGACACAGGCTGCAGGAAGAGAGACGTAATGAGACCAGACTCAGAGACAGGAGGCAGACAGACGGAAGGACGGACAGACGGACGGAGTGCGATTCTCTATATTGTCAGTCTATTGTCAGTGCTACAGTCCTATTTGCTTTGTCGAGGGCTTGTGCGAGCCATCACTCAACCTGTCATTCTGTCAGCCTTGTTGAGTGGATCCTTTGTGCCGGCCAATCAATCACCTCGGGGCTTTGTCAGCAGCATCAGCAGCAGTGGGAGGCTTGGCCTCAGCAGCAGCAGCAGGCGGCAGAGGACAGGTGGACGACTAAACCTACTACATAGAAAAGGATGCTACGCTTGGACTGAGTGCGGTGCGGTGTCAGCTGTGCTACGGTAGGCCACAGAGGCCGGCCTGTGCCATCGATTGCTCTGTACGCGTAACCGCGTGCTTTGCGGCGCAACAGAAGTCGTTAGATTGTGCCCGTCTTGTCCTGTAGTCAGTCACAGGTGTAATCGGATTTCCATGGGAAGTCTTTTGCATGGATTCAGATCCTTTACCCTTGACATACATGGTACACTTCTGTAAATGAGCATTCGCTAAGATTTGAGACGCGCTGCGGATGACTGCATCCAAAGTGAAAATAAGTTTGCCTATTGCCAATGCGTCCATGATTCTTTGAGCACGCACGTGAGCTTATGAAAGTGACAACAGGTTGCAGAGCTGAGCAACATGTCGGAAAAGTGTCGCGCCTAATGTAATGCTGCTTGCAGGTGGACTGAAGATCGTACAATGATTGCATCTACACATGAGCATTTTGCGTTAGAAGAATCAACAATTTACCATACTACATTACACCGATATGCAGCAATATAAGCTTATAAAGTAACAGTCATCATAGGTGTGACCGTTAAGGTGAATAATCGTTTAACTGAAGAACTAGCCCGATGTCAGCAGCCCAACATCCGGGAACCTCTCCTTGCGTATTACACGGGGTCGACAAAGAACTTGTCGGTTTCACGAGAATAGTCGCGCCGGTATTCGAACCCCGGTTGCGAAGGCGAGAGGCCGATGCGTCGGCGATCAGCGGCCCAGCGACGCTATGTGTCCTAACGTTGCGGGTTCGGATCGCGGGCGATGAAATTTAAATGGTTTCTGCGCGGCGTCTATTGTCTAAGCGTCTTGCACTTGCTTCGCACTTCATCGGCGCCAAGATTTCGCGCGAGGCAAGTGCGAGGGTCGGCGCCTGACGCACGATGCAACGGCCGCCGTCTCCACATTCTCCCTCCGCACACAAAGCCGTAGCGCGCTTTCTGTGCTCTTAATCTGGCGCATGCGGGATAATGCGTCCGATATTGCCACGCCCTGCGCTAGTAATGTGCCTGAGTTATGGCTATGGATTTTCGCCGGAACGAACCGAAAAATGGTGGGGGTCGAGGACATATAAGCGCTGCCCCTCTTCTGGGTGCCCCTTCCGCCGCAGATGCGCAAGAGAGAAATATTATATTTGTCCCGGCCGGGCAGCAGGGCCCGGCAGCGTGGTTGGTTGGCTGTTATGAAGAGTGATGGCTTGTCGTAACCTCATCAATAAGTTTGTGATTGGGATTTTATTCAGTGTGTCTGCGGCGCGCTATCGAGGTGCCTATTGGCTGACGTGTTGGACTTGCAATCCAGATGTCGGGCGTTCGATTCGGAACGAAGAGATATATCAAGAGTTCTGGTGTACTAGAGCCCACTGGCAAAGTCAGCCATGAGACGAATACTTCAGGCCACCCGCGTTCATTTGCTGAGACCAAGAAACTTAAGGCGACAACACTTCATACTTCAGTCAGCCATTTGTCAGGTTGGCTTTGAGGGAACAGTCTTTGCTTATTCTGTCAGGTCATGCTTCTGAATATTAATATAAGGTCTTTTGAGTAGGCCTAAGTAATAGAGGCGACCTTGATCTATATAATTAATTAAATATAACAGACAGCTATCAACCATAAAAATGCATTTACTCCCGAAATAGGAAACCTGGAATTTCACAGAACAAAGGAACAAGAAAGTAGAAAACAATTAAACAGTTTACATATTTATACATTTAATTGTTTCACAACTGTAAATACTGAATTGTATTCGTATAGACTGTCATAAGTAATGTTTATCCGGGATAATAGGATTTTGGGCAGTTAATTTCATTGTTAGAGTATAATTTGTGATGATGATGAGTAATAATTTGATGGTGAGGAGGAGGAGGACGAGGACGAGAAGGAGGAGGAGATATATAACGGTGATGTCATCAATTATGGTTATCATGATGCTAACGAGAGAGATTGAGGGAAAGCTGGAACACCAGACAGTTTGAATTGGTGAGCATTTCACATGAAGCAGCTCTGTATGTATGCATGTATGTATGTATGCATATATGTATGTATATATGTATGCATGTATGTATGTATGTATGCATGTATGTATGTGCCTTTGTTTCACAGTGAGCTACAGTAAACCCTCGCTGATTGATGATTTGTTCATTATGATAACTGCGCAATGCAATCCATTAGATTAGACTTGGTTAACTCAGATTCGATTAGATGAGCGTTCTGGCCACATTAAATTTTAAGAGTATGGTTCGGCTCCTACACTCGCATCTGCACGGTCCGGGTAATCGCGGCGCCCATACGAGGCAGATGGCGCCACATCAATTGAGCTCAGCCGCTGACTGGACGCCTAAATATGGCTGCACTGATGTACTGTATGCTTCGTCGAAAGAGTCGCAGATTAGGACAGAGTCACAATCTCGTCGGATGGGCCGTGATTGCAATTTACGACAGCCATCTTGTTTTTTCGACGGCTGCTCCGAAAATTTACTCGGTGCCGGGCGCGTTGCCAGAGCCGTCCGCGACGCGTTTGCCCGGTAGATCCGCGGTTCGTATACCGTATACAGTCGGCACCGAAAGTCGTTCCGTTGACCGGTAAATCAGAATAAGTACCGTTCTTCTTGGGCGGATTGTTTGTGTGCGTGCGTGCGCGCGGCGCAGCGAAGACTGAAACCGTGATTGGTGAACACGGGCCGCCGCACTGGCAAAATTACGTCTCCGGTTCTGCAGTTCACTGAATAATGCATCTGATGCATTCCCAGCTGACTGATTCCTTGGTTCCGTTAAATCTCTGATTCCTTACTTGGCTGAATTATTGCTGGTTCCTATATAGTTTGCCGAATAATCTCGGGTTCCGAAGTTAGCTGAATAATTCATTTCGTTCTCATTCACTGGGTTGATGAAATAACTGGTTCTTTGTGTGGTTCTCTGCGATGTGGTTCCTTGATTCCTACAATTCTCTGGTTCCTTGAAGTTCAGTGGGCAGAGTTCATTGCAGTTCACCCTGAATCAAAGACTCAGTGAGACACCCTCTACTCCAGATTCAAACTGTAGCCCTAATTTAAAGCAGGTCTTTATTTTTAATAATAATAATAATAATAATAATAATAATAATAACTTTAATATTAATATCAATAATAATAAAAGCAGTAAGTCATATATTTATAATCTCTGCACATTTTTAAATAATGAGGTTTCATTCAAACTTGGGTTAAAAATGCAATAACACTAACAATAATGATGATCATCATAATCATGATATCTGCAGTTGACTGATTAACTGGTTATGATGAATCTGAAGTTCTGCATAGTTACTACCTTATTCCTGCCAGTGGAGACTTTCTGCTATTCAAGCTTCAATCACCTGATTATGAACTTGTATCTTTTGATTCTTATTCATCTGTGACATCATTTAGGCCAGCAACGACCACTTTCTAAAGGTTCTTAGAAGGCACCGTATGAATGTACAGGTACATAAAGACATTCATACATACATTCATATATATATATATATATATATATATATATATATATATATATATATATATATATATATATATATATATATATATATATATATATATATATATATATATATATTTAAATATGTATATACGAGCATTTTATCTCTACAGACTGTATGACGGAACATCCATGGCACACAGCAGTTACAAGTGCAGGACTTGCTCAAGATGTTACATGTGTGCATCCACTCACACGCGCGCACACACATATATATGAATATATATCTATATATATGGTTCTATATTAGTCTGGCTATTCAATCATACATTTCAAATTGAAAATATGTTATAATGAGAGTCTTTCAAGTGATACCATTCAGTGTAAAGTTGAGAAATTCTTTAATGAATTGAGAACTCGAGTTGATGATGACTGAGTGAATGTTTAGTGATTCAAAACAGAAACATTTACAGACTAATGTAAGACGGCAGATAGTGAATGCAACGGGATAACCTGAGTGAAGTAACATTCATTCCTGTTACTGGGTCACTCATTTTTAAAAGACGACTTTTGCAGTCGCCATTCATGTTAGGCTGCAATTAAGAGAAAACCACCACAAATGTTAACTAGAATGTATAGTATGTGATACATTTAAAATATAAATTCAGGCATTACACAGTGAATTCATTTGTGACTTATGCAATCAAATAGAAACTCAAATGAAAAAAACAAATGAAATAAATAAACTTAATTGAAAGAAAGCATAAGATATTTAACGTAAATCAAGTATTCCTGAGCATTCCAGCTAAAAAATTGGAGTTTTGAGCTTGGGCATTCACAATCATCAAGGATAAAAATTCGTTGATCAAGTCTTCTCTTTATTTAGTATTAGTTTTCCTTGGTCAGCCTGTTTAGTGCCGACATCTCTGCATGTCGTGCATTTAGTAACATCGGAAAGACTCATGTTTGCTACGGCGACCACAACAACTGGAGTTTGGTTCCAGCTTCATTTTCATCAGTACCCAAGTACACTTTTCCCGCCGCTAACCACCGGAGCCGTACTTAATCAGCGTTTCCGTAATTACGGACGCAGCGGCAGTGCGGAGCGGCGAACCTGCGGCACCGCAGCTTCGCGGGTCGGACTTGGTGTGTATTTTATTTAGCGCCTTCTTCGGCTAATGAAGATTTTCTGCCGCTTCAGTATTTTCTAATCGGACGTCTGTCCCGCTGATTTTCCTGTGACGCTTTCAGTTGGCGATGCGCGCAAGCGGATTACGGTACGTGCGATTGTCCGTCCCAGTCCGCACTGTCCGATATGTCACAGCGTATGTCACCGTCGCCGACGACTTGCCGTATCTTGCGGTCTACGTCAGAGTCACATGTCGGAGCCGTATTGAAATTTAATGGACAACGCAGCTTGTGAGTTTCTGCCTGATGTGGTAACGAATGTGTCGTTCATCGGCTTCATGATGTCCTATGCTTTGCGAAATAATGAAGAAGTTTAGATGATGAGTTAAAATGCTTGTAAATTGTCGCGGGTGTGCATGAAGATACACTGATCCTAATGTATGGGTGATCTAAACTCATTTTTGTTACAATAAATTACATTATTTTCACTTCAGCTGGACGATGCAGAAAGTTTAGACTGAGTTGTGGAAATAACTGACTTGAGACTTCTTGCGTAATTGATCATTCAGTTGAACAAAACTTAGTGAAGTCTATTATTTTTTGTTGTATAAAACAGAGTTGTAAGAATGAGTAAAAGTTCTTAACGTTGACACACAGTCCAGAGAAGAGAAGGAGGAAAAATGGAGGAGACCAAACTACAGTCGTGAGAGAAGACACAGACAAACAGACATGCAGACAGATACATGTGTCCTTGTACAGATACACGTGTAGATAATACATAATGGTAGAAACATGTAAGACTTAAAATTAATATCTGGTAACAGCAGACACCAGTGTGGCTAAAATGCTGTCAGAAATGGACAGACTGACTAATATCAAGCACTTTCTTAGCCTATTGCCAAACAATTTTGTTCCTTCATGTTTAAAGGCCACATTACTGTCATTATATTGGTCACAGTGATTGTGATTCATTACCAGACAGTTAATGTCAGTTAGATTCTGGCTACATGAGTGTCTCATTTTTTACATTAGTTTCAAGAGTGTACGTCCATAAATGAGACATGCATGCATACGTCATGTATGCTTGTATAACTACCCCTACATTGCTGAAAATTATTTCTGCCTACCATAAGTTGCATCTTTTGCATCTGTCATATACATACATGAATACTTATATGCCAACATACGTACAGACAGACAGACAAACATACATACATACAAACATACACATGCATACATGCCTAAATACACAGACAGACTGATGGATTATGTATACTTGTGCAGGCAAGCACAGGGCAGTCGATGTTTGTCAAATTTTTATTAGGTTTTAAGCAGGCACTCGTGCTGAAGTTGACGGTATCCTGACTTATAGCCAATTTTTAATGACAGTGAAATGTTGCTGTCATGACTGTGTTCACAACTTTATGTTGAACTGAAGTTTTTTTTTTAAGATAATGACAAAAACAATAACAGACTATTGTAACAACCTTCATAATATTATACAATAATAACAAACTTGTTTAACTACCTTCTTCTACAAAATAGCTGCTTCATTGACCAACAATGCATTTTGGTGAGAAACCTTAATGGAGAAAGCGTATACAGATGCATTTTAACTCATTTTTATAACCAGCCGCATTACTGTATTTGGGTTAAGCATAACGACCGTGGCCAAATGATTTTGGTCTTTGATAGTAATCAGACAAAATGTCTGGTCAGTGGCCACAGTTATGCTTTGTTATAAGGTTAACTGGCCACTACTTATAAAAGTTGATTGAATAATAAATACATCAGTGTAACATGATGCTGCACTTTGTAAGACTGTATAAAGAAAAATCAGGAGATTGGCATCTTGTCCGGCTAGGCCCACTTTCTTCATGTCACTCAAGATTACTTATCCATCAGGGCACTGAACTAGTTTTTTATGACCGGATGTCCTTGATGACGTCAGCTTCCTTTGTTACAGGCGTGCATTGAGATGTGTGGAAGACACAAGACCAGCTCCAGCCCCAGAACCACAAGCCAAGCCTCAGAACCAGTGATTTATGCCAGTTGATTTTGATAAAGTTTGGAGATCATGTGTGGTTCATATCACATTCAATTAGAATCGCATAAAAAACATGAGTTTTTTCCTTTGGTGTGCAAATAACAGTACAAGTTGCACTCTTACAGATAATGTCTGTTTACAGCAGATATTTTGCAACACAAATGCTGTGAAACAAACTGATTATAAGGACCAGTCAACAATGACCAGTAGCCATGTGTATAGAAATGTAGAACTTTATAATAATCAGAATAAAGTGACTGAATGAAATTGCACGGAGTACAGAGTTTGAGGCTATTCTTAATTACCGCAGACTATATTCCAGTCATTTTCTGCAGCTGAGCATCCTGGCCACACTATTAAGAATTTATGTGAAATTTCTGGTATTATAGCATCTTACACGGGGACCTGAAATGGGGTGGCACCCATTAAAAGGGGCAGCGGTGGTGAAGGATCCCACCCGATCTATTCATTGCAAAATAAGCAGGATCGAGGCCATACGGTCTATATAAAGCCGTATACATTTACATAATTTACATTTCCGACTACTGCGAATAGGTTTACAGTTTTTGGAAATACCATGAAACTAGGGCGCGTATTAGCTGCAGGCGAACCTAAGATACTGATCCAATGTATACGCTTGCATAACTGTGACGTTAAAATATTCTGATCTGACACATACAATATATTATTCACACTACATCTCATCAGAACAACACAGCGCTGCCGCGGCCATAATAAACTTTTTCAGCACTCTGCACGCACATGCAGGCTAGTTTCCTCCCGTACGTCTGTTTTAATATTATTTTTAATATACAATTCACGTTCCTTATATAAACTTCAGGATGTTGTTTAGGGTCTGGAGATACAATTAACTCTGTTGGCTGATTTATGGGACAGTTAGAGTGATATAGGACTGATTGGCATGCCAGCAATAACCGTTCGGGTATCTAGATAGCAGGATTCAGTCACCCCAGCGACGGCTGCCCCTAAATTTCGAGCTGCCCCTCCTCCATGCCGCCACGAACCTTCGCCGACTGATGGCCAGTTTTTGAATTTTATGTCCCTTTTGCAATAAATCACCTGCACGGTGCGGATGGATACGAGGTCTGGATTGAGTTGGAAAGAGTTGAACGCTATTGAAGGGATGGAGAACTCCAATTCAGATGCTCAGATTATCATCAAATATACCACTTTATTGTTTGCAGAGGGGCAAGACACCTTTGTCCAGGGTTAGAACTCGGGGGCAGAGAGCAGGTCATATTTCATAATGTCCGGTAACGCCATCCCTGCCCCATTAGCCTGACTTCAAACAACCTGCCCACCCCATAAGATTAATGGTATTGACGAGGGCAACCCAATATCGCCAACCCTCTGAGAGTGTTTCACGCCTGAAAGGACGGGGCTAATATTTATTGGGGCACCCTGTCAAAGGTGCCTGGCTGAAGAATGTGATTGAATGCCGACCTTTGTGGCACGGGCATTGTCTGGAGGTTGGAAGGGCCGTGGCCCAGACGAAGTGACATATCACCTCTGAGGGGCTGTTTAACAAACCCTTGGCCAAAGGGGTGAGCTTTGAAGGTCGGACCAAGAATGTTTTCGAGCTTATGGTCACTACAATAGGGGAAGACCTACAGGGCGAGGAGTTCAGTTCTGGGGTGTGACATGTCACGCCCCAATGGCCGCATCAAAAATGCCATCCCACATGGTCGGCCGTGCCCTTTGACCTCAGCCCGTTTGTTCTTGGAGCCGGTGTGGGTGAGGACATGAGGGAAGGGATGAAAGATGGCTTCCTTATATCAACGTTGTTCCGTCTTACCAACTAGAGTTGCATCGTGGTGATTTAACGACATGTTACTCGCTCCCGCTATTGTTACTTCAGTAGTTAAAGGTACTCCGTGCTACGGCTGTTACCATTTCTTCGATTCGGCCTGAATCAGTGGCTGCAATTAGTATTGACCCGCGGCAGCAGTCGCCTGTTCTGTTCGAGTCAAACGTTAACGTGCTTCAGTCAACGGCGTCCGTTACTAAGTCGACTGTGGTAGTTTTTTCTCGCTTAGCCCTGAGTTTTTTGATTGTCAGTTGGATCGGATTGTAACGTTGTTTTTAAGCCGACTGATGTGCAGGCAGGTTTCAGTTGACAGTGACATTGTTTCTAAGCTGACAGCAGCATCCTGATGATTGATCTCGGCCTTTGGAATCGATAGTTACAGAGCCGAGAGCAATATCAGGATTACCGTTTTGAGTTGGTATCAATGACTTTGTTTCAAGATACGACAATTACAGCAGCTGGTTTCACCAGGAAGTGACATTGTTTTCCAGCAGATAGTTTAGTCAGAGGCTATCAGTTTGGAGTCAACGGCTGTGACGTGTTTTTGCAGTCCAGATGTTTGAAGTTTGATTATCTTTCTGTTATTCTGCTTTGAGAGATTGAAACTGTTTGAAGTGGAAATTTCTTTTGTTGGGTAAGAAAGAATTTCAGAATGAAAATCGTATATCTAGCTGATATTCTCATGCCTTCATGTTTCAGCAGTTATCTTTGATTACTGGGGTTCATCTTTAAAGATATTTTATCAGAGAAAAGAAATATTTTCACAAGTGAGGATAGGTTTGATGATGGGGTTTTATCAAATCTACAAGAGCTTTAGAAACAGTAGCTGTCTAATGATTATTATGCTGGACTGTTAGTGAAGGGGATGGAGGTTCAAATCTTGACCAGCATAGAGTGTTGTTTCAAAATTTCTTATCCACTTTCTGATCTACTTGTGTCCCTCACTTATAAAATGAGTACACTGACCACATACACACACTGTAAGGCAGCAAGGGAGAGGGGTGGCCACATACTTTTGTGTGCTGAGGCTTAGAAAGTGAAGTCACTAAACACTTAGATTAAATGGCTGCTGTTCTTTGAGTAACAACAAACGCCATAGTTAGCAGTGCACACTGCACTGAAGGAGCTGTTCAAACCTATTACCTCAGAATTAGCGTAGCATTGCTGACTCAAGTCATTGTTTTTTAAGAGAAGCTGAAGATAACTTAACACTCTGCTTTATATGCCTCCATGAAAACTCCTTAGAAGCATGATCCTGAGATTGAAGTGTTATTCAACTTAGATACAGAGATGATGTGAGCACAGAATTCCAATGACAGGACTCATTTTAAACCTCCCAACTTGTGTTGGTACTCATTTACTGACCAATTAAGGATGGAAGGTTGAGTGGGAGCCAGGTGGTGTGATATTCAACAAAACTCGGCCTGCCAATACTCTACCTACAAGACGTAGTGACCGAAGGAAATCATATTAACTAAATAAAATAGAGTGGGCAGGTTCATATGTTGACTGTGGCATGGAACCATAGTTGCAGATAAGCCTTCGTCCAGCTAAATCCCTTGGAACATCCTTGACAGTATATTGGACGGAATTTAGTTGAGCAGACCTTAAGTGTCGATATGTATTTTGCAAGTCAAATGGCCTCAAAGTGTAGATAATGGTTATCTTGACAGCAAAACAATCTTGCAGATCGATCAATGCTGTATCAATCGTTCTTTGGTCTTGTTCTAAATGGCCTTGGCGGAATCAAACCTCTTGTCTTGATGGAATGGTCTTCCATGGTTATGCATGTTGATCCTACCTGACCTGGAGCATCTTAACTCTGGTATCGTTATGCTGATCTGCTGGTATACAAGTTTAGTCATCAGTCTATCTGAAAGTTTGCTGACCGTATGAATTGTGCAAGCACTTGATCTGCTGCTCCAAGTGAGCCACGGGCAACAGTTGGCACTTTATCCTGTTGTTGCTACTGTCTTTCAACCCCAGGGAAAAGTTGGGTACACATTTATGAAGAAATATATAGTCTTCTTAGTGTGCTTAACTATTACACTATATTGGCTGGTCTAATTGAGTCCAATGTGACTGTGAGTTCTAGCAATTTTTCTGGCGTACCCTGGGGATTTTTGGTTCCTTATTATCCACCATATGAAAATATGAGAAGCTGTGAATTAAGTAAACTGCACAGCATTGGGCCTTATAATGTCTGTTGCACGTATGCAGGCATGCGGAAAAGAAGCACTGGTCTGTCGTTGTGCATTTGTGATTCGGTATATTGAACAATTCTAGTTATAAATGTGAGACAATTTATCAGTGTAAGTGCATGGCAGGTTTTGGAGAAGGCTGTGCGATACTGAGCCTTTCGGTTCAATGCTAACGGGCAGAATATTCTATTCATTGATTAAGAGTTCTTATTGATAACATTTCTGACAAGGATGGTTCAGAACGGTGCATTCAAATTTGTTCATTATTTAGGAATTTGTTTGTTTATTAATTTTTTAAGCAACTCTGCAAGGTTGATCGATACGTTCGTTGTATGTCTGGACGAGTTCACAGACAATTGCTGTTCCTCCCTCCGCTTTCACAACCTTTGCCGTTTGTAAAATTGCTTACTGGGGATTTTTCTGTGGAGTTTTTGTTTGATATTATTACAGAAGTTTATGTCGCTTTTAAAAGTGGGCTTGCTTTGATTTCATATAAAGGTTACTTTAAAATATCAAGGTTCTAAGTTCCTTGTGTGACATGGCTGTTTATTATTATTATTATTATTATTATTATTATCATCATCATCATCATCGTTATTGTTATTATTATATTAGTTGTTTATTCCATTCTTTTGACTTCTAGGATCTAAAACACACCACAATAAGGCTTTCAATTTGCTCTCATTTGGATAAATTACAGAAGCAAGTGTGCTCTGGGGTTTCTTCAGGAGTTTCTTTGCCAATGTTATAGACGAGCATAAACAACAGAACTGAGATCTCTGCACGATTTGAGCCTGCCACTTGCATTCTTAAAAGTAATGTCTGGTAACTGCCGGCTCATGCTCCCAAAATGGTCATTGACCGGTAATAATGCACGTATTGTGTTACCGGCATTCAGATAGTATATGACTACCATGAAAGCTATATTTACTGCGTGTCAAAGCATGCTGACCAAGTGGCTGGCACATAACCTTTTTCATTACTGTAACCTGGCTTCGAAACCTGGGTCCTTCATGTGAAATTAACATAGTGCATTTGTTGTACAATTGTGAATACTTTAGTGGTCATCATCTATGATATGCATGTCTCCTTAAAATGAACACACACAGACACACGCAGACACACACTCACACACACACAAACTCACTGTCACAAGACCAGAGTTGGTGTGCGTCAACAAGAGACAAAATGTTTATGAGCATTCTGGTCACAATAATGTAGATCTGCTATTACCAGCCATGGTTGTAATTGGTAATTGTAATTTAAGATTTATAAAGCACCTCTAGAGAATAAACTTAACAGAGGCGCACCCACCCTGAACAAGTAAAATCACTGTTAAACAGTACAGTCTTCACGCACCTGCGAAACCCTGAGAGAGGAAGAGAGAGGAGCTCGAGTCAGTCGCAGATCTCGAGAGACGGTTCCAGCAGGTGGGACCGACATAGCCTAAACTTCTGGACTAGGCTGCAGCATTTCGCATGTGGGGGAGGGGGACAAACAAGAGATGGCTCTGATGCGTGTGCAATACAGGAACTCACAAACATTCCTAAACTTGATATCCAACCATTAGTAGATACAATTTCGGTCACCTGGAATGTGTAAGTCGTTTCTAATTGGTATATATGATCATGTAGTATTTGCCTGTTCTCTCTTCACTGATAAGTAGTTTACAGTGGTCATTTTTGAGACTGCTGTCTACCGTGGTACCCTGGATAATAGAAAGTGAGGAAGGTTAGTTCATGGAAAGTTGCCAACCTGAGTTACTCAACATGGTTATCTGCGCAACTAATACTATTACACCTAATTATGTGGTTACCTTGTTTGGAGCCGCTCTGAGCAGGCCTCTGACAACCTTAGCAAGCCCTTCACATGCAATTGATTAGCTTCATCAATCAGTGCCTTATGAATTACATAGTGATGCTATAGTTAAAAACTTAAAAAAAACAACATATGTTATTTATACAGTGGAATGTGACCAGGTTTTATATCAGACTTCTGGTGTGGGCTTACACAGAAGAGGCAGGTCTTGTGAGGACATTCTGTTTGTTACCCTGCAGTGGTTCAGCTTGGAAGCTTGTTGAATTAATTCGGTGGACCTGATGCTTCACAGTGTTTACCAAAGAGGTTTCTACTCACCCTAGTATTTGTGGCAACCCGCTTTAGCCTGTTGCGCCCATCTTGGCGCTGAGCTAGTGGGATTATGGAAGAGAGAGAGAGAAGAAGGGGGAACGGCAGACAAACGGAGAAGAGGAAAGATACACATAAGGCGAGAGAAGACGGACTGAGATGGAGTCCGCCTGTTCAGAGGACACTATTAAATGCCAGCGGGCAGGATTAATATCTGTCATTATGTCCATAGTTGCTATGGCAACCGAATGCGCTGGTGCCACGCTGTGTAGCGATTGTTGGCTGTAGGCAAGAGTGGATGTCATTGTTGAGTGATGTCAGCCATCAATCAGCGATGAGAGGCAGGCAGCCAGCCAGCCGGCCTGCCAGCCCTCGGAGCTCCAGCAGCACCAGCGGCTGCCGGTGCTACTGCTGCCGCTGTGCAAATAATACTTGGATACTGGAAGCCATTTTGCCGGCAGGAAGAAGTCTTGTCATGCTGCAGATTTGTCATGGCCGGGCCAAATGCCTTCCATATGGCTTCTCCTTCTATGGGGCTTGGTTGAGAATGGATGAAGGCACCGACATGAACGGCATACCAGTTCTTTGAAACATCCATGCTGAAATTTCCCCACAGATGACAGTATGCTGATGCTGACCGATCTGTATGCTCCTGTTGCCCATGTTGTCATGTTTCTGCTGTTGTCGGAGGTGGCAGGTTGCCTTTGTTGCTAGAATGGTTGTGTTCTTAATAGCATTTCATTTTTGCTATTCGTCAGTGGACTGTATTGTTAATGTTTTTAACAATGTTGTTACTTTTAGTGGGTTACATTATCTTGTTTGTATTGTTATTATTAGTGTTAAGTTGCTGTGTTTTTGTGTATTTCCTTTAATTACTGTTCAGTCACAAGGTCCTCTATTTGATTTGGTCTTCTGTTGGATTTGTTTCGAGCACCAATAGTTATACTGACACCTGCACCTTACTTAAATCTAAGTTAACGACTTAACTGGGGCTGCTTCTGAATAGTTACCATGGTTTTGTGCCATTGATGACTTAAACATTAGAATAGAACTGTAGTCATATTAGTTGTTGTTTGTGTTTGAACTGCTGGAAATTCTGAATATTTGCAACTTGGTGTCTCCTGAAAGTGTGCTGTTAGCACTTGTAAATGGGTTTCATCTACATTTGTGAAAGTGCCCAGGTTACGGCTGGGAAGATGTGAGACTGTTGATTTTGAACTTTAGAATATTCGCCGGTTCACTGAAATGTAAGTTTCATGTTCTGTGAGAAGTCACTGCAGGTTCTTTAGGAAGTTTCTTAACACACCGTCTGTTGGGGACTTTGTTGCCCTTACAGAGCGGCACTGCATAATCACCAGAAAATAAAGGTCGTAATGAAGTACTGTTTTGTGTTTTACTTCTGTTACATTCTGATGCTGTGTTTAGATCAGTTCTGTGATATCAAACATTTTTCTTACTGCATTGTTGTTAGATGGTGCAGATGTTGAAGGCACTGGGTAGGTGAGTTGTATGGGCATATTGGAAAAAAACAATAGGTTGGCGGAGCTGAAGGATTTCATCAGTAAGAGCATTGATTACTGTAACCTTAGGGTTCTTCCTGCAGATTGACAGACTGGCTGTTTCATCTCAAATAAGGTTTTATTGGTTCGGTGTTTACTTGGCGGCCTGACTCAGCCCGCAGTTCTAAATAATGGCTATTATTTAGGAGTCTGCGGCCTGGCTTATGCCACTACTTTACGTGTTTTTATGGCACTTGAATTCTTCCCCTCCGCTTCCCTCACCCCAGAAGTGGTAGGTACGTACGCTGCGTCCTTCAGTTAGCTAGCTTGCACATGCAAATTAGACCGGCCCAGTGGTTTGTGGTGATTTATGGGCATCCTCCTCCACCCCAAGTCCCCCTTGAGTAAGATTTGTTGAGCGCCGATTGGGAAACATCTGTGGCCCGCCTGACTGACTGACTGACTAGGGCCATGCAGGACCAGATCTCCATGGCAAGACTGACAGCAGACATAGTTCGCTTCTAAGACATAAACAGACGGATAAGTAAGTAAGTGCGAGGAATTTGATGTATACGAGTTAGTACTCGGTGTCTGGTCCATTTCGGAATGCGCATTTTGATTGGCCTCTGTGTAGAGGATATGTATTTGATGCAGAGTTCCACTGGGGATCCGTGTAGGTTGGTACAGTGTGTTTGGGTGGGTTTTCTTAAGAGGCCCTTCTATGGTCGGAACAGTTTTTCTATAGGAGGTTAGGCCTTTTGAATGTGCTTACATGGTAAGTACCTGGTGTGTCAAAATTTATTTGGCAAGCTTTCAAGCTGAATCAGTCGAGAGGGAAAAGACAAATGTCTTTGTGATGTTTTCTTCTGGGTAAGGCCAAAACACAGTTCACAAATCAGATATAAAAAGCTTTTGTCGAACTCCCTGTGTTTAAATAACTTAAGGTGACCAGTATATAGTGTCTGATATATTCGTCACTTTTGTGTTCTCAGTTTTATCCTGGAGCATCATGTGGATTCGGCAAAATCATTATTTCAGCCATTGTATGTGTATAGAATGGTCTGGTCATTGGATTGTTGTTCCAATGTTTGCACTTCAATCAGAAAAATTCTGTGCCATCGACCATTATTAACAATTATTAGTAATGAGTTATTTGGATTCTGGTAATTATAAATTCACCTTTAAAGAGGGTAACTGGATAAAGTCAAGTCTTCAATTGTTTGCAGAAAGATGTTGACCAGTGTGCAAACATTCGTGGAAACCTCAAGTCTGTCTTTCTTAGAATGGGACGAACAGCTGGCGAGAGGAAGCTGATCTTAAGTTTGGCCTAGTGAGATATGGTTAAATGGACTTGAGCTGGAAAAGATAACCAATGTAACTTTGAAGACATAAAGTCTGTAACTAGAGGTATGGGAGGAAGTGGAAGGACAAGGGAGCAACTGCATACAGCACTGACTGTCAGGAGGCTTAAAGGCAACGATGAGGAGAACAGAGTATTGAATTGCAATAGTAGAGGTGCTGTTGAACAGAAAAGAGCATGGGGTGCATCACGAGTTAGAGATTAACAAACAGGTCAAAGTTGCCTCAGGTAAAGTAACAGAACTATACCCATGAGGGTATAAAAATATAAAAAATATATAAAAATAAAATATTTAAAAAAATACCATGCAAAAGCTAGATGCTTGTAAAAGAGTGATTGTCTCTTCTTACTTTACCCCATGAGAGGATGGACAGTACCCAGTTAACTACCATCTTCAGATTCACCTGTTGTGACCAACTTACCCAAATCATCAGCTTACTATGGACTTTGAGATTGCTTATTATCTATCTTTCCTTTGAGAAGATTATGAAAGGCACTATATAAATGTGCAGTTGCATTATATTACACTTACCCTCCCTAATGTTGGCCACTAAAATTAGATTCAGTGCCATCTGACATGAAGGTAGCGCAGCTGTTTACGTGAAGCTCCTCGGAAGTGTAGGTCTGAGGTTGAAGGATCATTTGACTGAAGCACCAACATGACCGCAGAAATCAAACGACAGAAGAACTTTTTAAACCTCCTACACTTATGTTAGTAGTTATTATTTAGTGAAAAATAAAAGATGGGGGGCTGAGTGGGCACCAGATGGCATGTTGTTCCACAGACGGTCACCCTTCCAAGCGCCAGCCTGACTCAGTGTTGCTTAACTTCACCTCGCCTGCCATTGTTGTATCAACAATGCCATGATTCTACCCTATGAGACCTATCTCAACCTTTTTCACAAAGTGGTCACATCTTAAGTTAACCGTGTATTTGATCGAAGATCTATGATTGATTGAGATCGCTTGTAGTAGCATATCTTTGCCGTAAAGCGTGATTTTACTATCAAAATCTTGTTCGCAAGTCACAAGTGTTTTCCCATAAAATTTTATTTTTGTCGAATTTATGAATACTTAATTACCAAGTCGTGACATCACGTGCAGCTGTGTGCAATTAAGACGCTGTAGGCAAAGCTTTATCAAACCTGTTGATTTCTTTGGCGCGTAGTCGATCAATAGAATTTTAAGAGAAATATTTCAATACATGATTGGATTAGTCATATACGTCGAAGGACAGTATGAATTGTAGGCAATGCCATGGCCGATATTTTCCTTTGCTTCGATGATTTATGATCCTTACCTAGCTTTATTGTTTCGTTCTGCTTCATGATTTATCATTCTTGCTTGACTTTGATGTTTTACTTGGAGTGGAGCATTGTCATCTGTGCTTAACTTTGATCATTTGCATCCTTCGGATATTTGTCATTCCTGCTAAGTTTCGACAATTATACGAGGGATCTTTTTGTAAGTGTTAATCATCGTTGGTGTAGCTTTGTTTTGTTTAGACGCTATCATTTTCAGTCAGGATACATTGTATGTATTTGGAGAGCATTCTTTGAAATCTATTTTCTCTAGAATTTGCATTATTTTTTGTTTATTGTACTGGTGAAGTTAGACTCTGATTTACTTGGTACATGTGTGTGTGCTGTGTATCTGTGAAATTCTTTGCATTCTGTTTATTTAGCAATATATGTTTTCTTCTCTTCTAACAGATTCTGAAGATAATGACGAGGTCTTATCCGAGTCTTGTGGCACGGATGAATTCCTAGAGACCAATCTTGCGACCGACCTGCCAGGTGTGGAGAGCAGCATCAGCAGTGCTGCATTTTTGGGTTTGGGTGCAGAACCAGTCGAAGACGAACGCACCCCGGTTGCTGAAGGTTCTGACACTGCTGCCACAACACAGGAAAATTATCCAAGTCTGAATCCAGGCTCTTCACGTCGTTCATCCGTCGCAGATGGCAACTTCTGCCGGTCAACTCAGTCTCCATCGTCACGCACTTCATCTCCTCTAAGGCCGGTTAAGAAAGATAGTTGCCTGGAATGTTTTTCAGATACCTCGCTGGAAGCAGGTCACATGGTAAACGAGAAAGAAAACTTGAATGTAAGCAGACTTAATAAAGAGAGACAACGGAAGCCATTCGAACAGGAAATGTCATCCAATTTGACTTCCAGTGAAATGCCGTCAAAGCTTTCTCACCTTACCGGCAGTGACAATTCTAGTGAAGATGGTGATCAGTCATGTCCTAGTATTAGCTGCATGCCAGGCTATCTAAAAGACTTGTGTGAGTCGTCCTCAAGATCGACAGCGCCCAGAGTCATGGACGCCCATGCGCCTGCGTTTTCACCAGTATTTTTGCCTGAAAATCAACCAAATTCGTCCCGTCAGAGTTCTGTTAAACAGCTTGAGTCTTTTGTCGCATCTGTAGAGTGTCACTCGCCATCAAAACCAAAATCATCTGAGAAGAAAGGACCAAGTATCGTCCAGATGACAGTTGCAGCTCTTTCACGAAAGTGCAAGAGTTCTCGTCTGAAAACACAGTCATTGAATCTCCCAAAAATGCTGAAACAACCATTTGAGACTGTTTGTCAGTACACAGTACCACCAATGGCCTCTGATCCAAACCAACCTCTGGATCTTACAGTCAAGTCACGGCAGAAAGATGTACAGCCAAGTGAAACTAAATACCTTTCATGCTCGTCTGTTTCTGCAATTTCTGCTGTTGGTACCACAGGAAGCTCTCTTGCTGACCTGGAAAAGAAGTTTGGAAATACATCAGCGATTTTCGATCGCATCGGGACGAAGACCTGGGCGTCACCGTTCTGTGGTGCCTTAGTATCGCGGCTCGGGGTGAATCTGTACAATTCTAAACTCCACGGGGCATTTTCAGATTCTGTCTCGGCGTTTGGCGTTGGCATGATTCCAGTCCCTGTCCAGCGTTTCAATACCTCACTCAATTCTGCCCAGGCAGTGCCAGCGGCAAAACCAGACGGTTCAGTTCTGACGAAGACAGCCCAAACAGAGCCAGCAGCTACCAATTCGGAGACAGTTTGTCACACGGTAGAACCCAGCTTCCAGTGGCACCAGAAGCAAACTGCAGATGCTTGTTCTGACCAGCGAAAACACACAAACTTCCAGTGCAGCTGCGGTGCTGAGCTTGAAACTCTCTATCACCTCACAATGCACCTGCAGCAGACTGGTCATGCACCCAACAAGCTGAAGAATGTTGGCAGGCAGGAGTATTCAAAGCTTGTACGAGGTCAGGACATGTGGTTAAATCATGGCTGTGAGCAGACAAGGCAGATCCTGCGATGCATGGAATGTGATGAATCGTTCAAATCACTCCCTGAACTCACGGTTCATATGATCCAGACAAAACATTATGCCAACATTGTTGGGGCTGACACACTTCAGCGGAAAGTGCCCCTGAAGAATTCAGAAAGCCGGTCAGAACCATCGAGCGAAAGCAGTGACACCAGCCGTGTACATTGTCTTGTTTGCCTGGAAGCGTTTGACGATGCTGAAAGTCTGGGGAACCACATTCTTGAGGCAGGCCACTACAAAAGTACCCCGGAAAGAGTTGAAGATGACGTGATTCTAAAGAAGGAAACTGATTATCAATCGCACAGCAGCAAACCGAAGAGTGGGCCTGATTTTCTGGTTGATCCAGCCTCTCCACAATCTGGCATCGAAGACAGTAGCTCGTCGGACACGATGCCAGTCAAGACTGAACGAGATCGCAAAAGAGATCGTTCCTCAGAAGGCTGTACTCTGGATGATTGCAGAAAGTCTGAAACAGCTAAGAGATGCAGAACCACGAGATCCTGCACATCTGAAGACAACATTTCTAAAGGACATCAAGAGAAGGAATTGGGAGAAAGAGAATATGAATCTCCTGGAAGATTTGTTGAGCCTGCTTTTGAAGCAGTAAGGCATTCTTCTTCGGCAGGTCTAAAGGAAAAACTTGAACAGATTCAAGGATTTCCAGGAGATACTGACAGTCTTCCTGAGAGTTGTGATGACACTAGTTATAAACCTAACTGTCCTCAGCGTTCACTGAGATCTGATTCAGAAAAGTCCTGCCGAGCAAAAGAAGAAGCCATGGAGACATCAAACTCATCAGCATTCCAGATGGAGAACTTCTTCCGGCCTCCATCAAACAGTTCATCCGATGGTTCTGCGATACGAGCAATGGAGACGTTTATCAAAAACAGCTTTGGGACTACAGACACCAAGCACCGGTCAAAAGTGCTGCACCAGATGTCGCACATAGACTCAACCTCCCTTGTCAGTTCCATCATCTCACAGTTTGGTAACTATGCCGACAACCCAAAGCCAAGTCAGAGTATGGCAGGGCGGCAGGAAAGCAGGTCATCTGAGACTCCAGAAAATTCCAGTCTGTATCAGAATAAGTACCTGCCGCCAGTCTACATTGCGCCTTTGTCAGACGGTCAGACGGAAAGCAACAGAGATCTGGTAGATGGTCAATACTGGCCTTCCAGCCAAAGAGTCAAGTCAGAATCAGCTGAAGTGATATCGCAGAGGGAACTCGAGAGGCAGAGTCTTGATTCAGAAGGTCCGAGCAGAGAGTCTGAAAGTGCATGTAGAGAGTTAGAAAGGCCTGCAAGTGTTGAAAAGCAGAGCAAGACAAACTGGTCTCAACAACGACCCGACAAGGACATCCCCCCAGACCACTTCCGAAAGTCAGAAGCCGACTCTTTCGTTCATGATAAGTTTCTCTGCAGCATCAAATCGAACAAAGGCACTGATCTCAAAGCGGCAGAGCGCATGAAAGGTGGCATCGATATCGGGGATACAGAAAATGACGACCGTCCCACATCTACGTCAAACAGTCAGTCAAGATCGTCAGCACTCGAATCTCTGCAGGGCCTGGTTTATGGCAAAGCACTCAACAGCGAGCATCCCCTCGACAGCCTTCAGAAGCTGATCTACGGCAGGGGTGGTGCCGCGGTCGTGAATTCAAGTGGTTCAGGAAGTGGAGTAGGGCATGTTCTACAAGGACCAAACGGTTCACATGCCACCGTTATTATGAAGAGTGCTGATGCACTCCACCACCCTCTACCGCCTGGCACGCTCATACTTGTCAACCCGATTGTTACGGTGGTTCCAGGAGCAAGCGGCAGCAACCCGTCACTGAACATCACCCTTCCAGGCTGCGAACCATCACCTGGGGAACCCGCTGGTGCCGATGATGGCGCTAAGCGATCCGAGGCCGGCCGCCGGCTCCAGTCGCCGCTAGATGATCGCGAGAACAGCCTCCGCATCTACCGGTGCCGTGGCTGTCGGCGCAAGTTCTCGTCCAAAGGTTCCTACCGCTACCATCTGAGCCGATGCCACGTCTTGACTTCGTCAACGTCATCTGAAAAGTGCTCGTTGGTCAAGGAACCGCTTAAGAAGAGTCCCTACATCTGCCTGCCTCTTGACGCCACCGCCAAATTCAACAAGTACTACAAGCTTGCGAGTGAGCTGGGAACTGAGGCTAAGTGACTCCACACAAACGCTTACTCAGTGTTTCCAGTTCTTCGTGTCGTTTGCTGAATTCTGGTCAGTCGTTGACCGCTGAGCGTTTCAAAATCGTCGCTTGTTCAAATCCTCTGATCTCGCATTTTTCTTCATTGTTCAAAGACCGTGTTACAGCCGCCGCTTGAAAGAGTTGCTGAAAATAAGTGTTCGTTTACATTATAGATCTTGCACATCCTCTTTTTCCGCTCTGTCAGTAGTTTGAACTTTCGTAACTGTCATCAGTTGTTTCGAAAAGAACTTGACACCGCTTCCTCTGCCCCGCTGAAACCCACTTCCCCCGTTCCTGCCTGAAGGCAACACGAACAACATTCTTTGACTTGCAGAGGGCATTGATTTCCATTCTACTGATGTGCAGTTCTTGTAACTTTTTCATTGCTGCTGCCACTTAGTAATTTCCAGGTGCTTGTTTTTAACAGATTATAAATAACTAGGTGAAGTTACTACTACCACTACTATTTTACTACTCCTACTACCACTACATCAACTACTGTTATTATTTCATTATATTTTTTTTACTAATATTATTTTTCTTTTTTGATTATCATTAAATATATTGTTTTTCATTTTCAGTAATCATCATAGTTACAGCTGTTGTCACTATGGTTCTTACTGTCATAAAGTAAGGTGGGCTAAGGTATAGTAATCGCACATTTATTACACTGCTTTGTTAATATTAGTCAGCATCTTTGTTATTTTTGTGGTGCCTGTGTAAGGTAGAAGTAGTTCCAGTGTTTAACGACATCTTATGGCATCAAAAACCGTTGACATTGCCCTCCTCCTTTATCCATTCTTGGAACTGGCACTACTCGAATACGTCAGTGGCAGAGTTATGTGTAAGGTAGTGTAATTGACCTAGGCATTTTATAGCACCCTTTGGATGCCTTGCTAATTGTAATTCATGAAACATCATTATGAAACAGATGCTTACATCCAAAAGTTCTTACTCGCCTCGGAATTGTTCACTTCCCACTCTCAGAGTATGCAGAGGGGAAAGTGATTTTACTGTAATCCAAAGGCTGCAGTTAGATTTTGAAGTATTGTACTGTTGTTACATTTAAAAATGTGTAAATTAGGGAATTTGTATATTCTCATGTTTATTTTTTGTGCAGGGCCGAATTTTTGATTTATTGCATTTCCTTACTACTCTGTTATAAAAGTATTGCTTTTATTATTTTTGCAATTATTGTGCTGATTACTTTTATGGTTATTATTATTATTATGGCTATTAGGTCTCCAGTATGATTTTGATATTAAGATTTTCTAAATTTAGCTTGGTAGAAGTATACTAGCGATATAATTTCAAAATTAAGTCAGTTAAGTGAGTCATTTTACAACACACTGTGCTGTCATTTCAGTATTATGATCACAATTTTTAATGAGGCTTACTTGCTATTGTTACATTTTGATTTAACTTTTACCTGAGACATAAGTTATATTTGAGGAATAAAAAACTAGGTTAGGGTATTTGGAATGTTAGGTCATGTTTCCACCCAAAAATGATCCTCTGGCAGCAATGACTTTGTGGTGCTATACAAAAACGCTGAAAAAGAGATTGAGCCTCGTGTCGATCTCCTCAGACACTGCAGCATATCTGTCGATCAGAGAGCATAAAAAAGCCTCCTGCTTAAACACGTCACGGTGCCATGAGTTCTAATTGCTTTGCTGTGGTCGTGGTGTAACTAAACATTGTTCTTGCCACGTGTCTGGAATGCATTCCACAATCTCTGCGCTGCCGTGTCTTTGATGTTCCAACAAGCTCAGCTTACCCTAAGACCTACTACGTTCTTCGTTGTGCTTATTATGCTCCTTAGGCTGCTTCTCTCCCTCATCGGCTGTCCTTCAGGGATTGGGCTTACTTATAGTATCGGGGACCGCTGTTTTGGCCGTTGCTTTTCGGCGCCCGCCCACCGAGTGATGTTAATTATAGGCGTGGCTTCTGTAAGTGTCCCGTCATTTATTAAGTAAATAAACATGGATTCTAATGCTTGCTGTTTTAAAAGGGTTAGGGTAAAAGTAAGGGTTAGTGCGGCTTTGTAAATTTTGAATAACGTTTAATCGATGTTTGCAAATAGTGTTTAGCTCGGAGAGTCATTTTAGCGGAAACTACAACCAATCACAGTAGGCAGAGGCCAGGCCGAAAGCCTCGCCCCAAATAGCCCAAACTAGAGCGGTCCCCGATACTATAAGTATGCCAGGGATTGAATGGATTCAGTTCCAGAAGGTCGGCTAACGATTGTTCACCAGCGACCGTACACAAGTTGCAAAATACGGTAGATTGACCTGAAAGGTAATGATTGGTTGCAGTCAGACGTTTAGAAAAGTTTATGTCCAATCACTCCCTCAGCATTTAGGACTACGAGGGTGCCTGAGACAGTCAGATGGATGTAGAACACACTTATAGTTTTAGACAACACAGCTTAACATAACTCACAGCTTTATTAGTATTACTACTGCTACTACTTATACTACTACTGCTACTAATTAATATTACTATTTATTATTATTGTTGTTGTTATTATTACTAAGATTATTACTACTGTTATAGTTTATTATTGCAGTTTAATATTTTTAAAGGAATATTAATAATGATTGTAATATTAGTTTTATTTTTATTATACATGTATCGACAAAGGTTCATATCAGAAAGGCAGAAATAACTTAGCTGAGAGAGACGTGTTTGATCTGAAATGGCTGGTCTTCGCTGGTGTCTGTCTGGCAGGATGAAATTGCTGCATTGAAATGATGGATACCCGTTAGTATTTATAGTTTTAAGGTTATTATTAGTATTTTGCTATATGTAAATATGTATGAATTGGAATATTTCCATAGCACTATGGAAGCTGTGTGTGTGCCAGTGGTGACTAATTAGCTGAGCATTGTTTCATTAATGATGAACGTTTGGTTCTTAATTACTTAATATCATTTAGGCTAGTGCAGGCGGTGCTTTTATGAGGTACTTAAAAGGTGCTATATCAGATGTCTGGATACCATTATTATTATTATTATTATTATTATTATGTGCACAAAAGTATCATATTTGTAAGTTTTAGATATTAACCATTTGCAGCCTTAAATCATTAGTCATTTTTAAAAACCACTGCATTTCAGAGTCTCGGTGCAATTAAAAATCATGGGCCCATTATGTACAGTGTTCTGAGCAGAATGGCGGTTGATTTTCATTTGAAAGCCCATACAGGGGCTTTCTAAACTTTGATTCCTGTCACTGTCCAGATATTATTGTCTGACAGCAGCATACACTAATGTGACCAGCATTTTTTCTGCTTGGTACGTCCACAATGGAATGCAACTAGCCATGTCAGTGTGACTATCATGAATTCAGACAGTATCTGGCTACAGGTCACATAAGTCAGGGTGCTTTACTATGAGATAAAGCATGTCGTCCGTGAAGATTCTTGTCACGTTGTTTGCTATTAGCAGACATTAGGTGAAGAGAGTGTTAGATACTTATTTATTGTGTGCATCTCCTTAGGCTTTGTTATCCTGCCTCCAAAATCAAGATATACTCTTGCATTCAAAACACTTTTGTAGCGCATATATTTAATACCGAAGGCGATCAGCAGGTGGCAGTCATTAGAAACAATGTGTTGTTTGCGTACATTTCATTGCATTTACTAAAATGATTTAATGAAATTAAATGTAATCTTTTCTCACAAATTCCAGTCTTGTATGTTCATGTGCAAACAGGTGTCCTTTGAGTGTGAGTTCGTGTCTGCCTGTCTGTCTGTGTCTCTGTCTGCATGGTTGGCTGTCTGTCTGTCATTGGCTGTATATTTTCTGTATTTATGTCGCATATGGTTGACTCTGGCCACACATGCACTGTATATGGCAGTTGGTTTTTTGTGTTTAGATTTCTGTCAGTTCATGTATGTGTGTGTTTGTGTCTCTTGCTTTGTAAGTCTGTGTGTATACCATGCTGTACCTGTGTGTCTTGGAACTGTCTGTCTTTCCTTCAACCACTCTGTCATTGTATTCACAAGTCTGTGTGTATACCATGCTGTACCTGTGTGTCTTGGGGCTGTCTGTCTTTCCTTCAACCACTCTGTCATTGAATTCACGTGTATCTGTTTGTTTGTGTGTTTGTGAGTGTCTTTGTCCTTTTGTATTTGTGTTTGTGAGTGTCTTTGTCCTTCTGTGATCCAAGAGCGATGAGTCGGCCACGGATATTGGCCAGAGAGTTAATACTAATCACTTCAGAGAATTAGATATATCTTTTTCGCTTAGACTCAGCCTGTAACAATCAAGGTCAAGCTGCACACACTAACGTACCGTTTTCCAACTTAACTCTTCTTGTGAGTCGAATGACCTCGGATGTACAGGCGGTCATCTGTTGATCGCTTTGGGTTTTAACCACAGGCGCTACAAAAGTGTTTTGAATGCGCAAATATCTCTTGATTTTGCAAGCATGATAGAACCTATGGAGATTCACAAGTTCACATTGATGCAATTTTTAGGAACTGCACGTATATGTGTATATGTATAATTATATATACATGTATATATGTATGTATGTATGTATGTATGTATATATAATTCACCTGAGTTATAGATACAGTGTATTTTGCTCAGTTAAGTTCTGTGCCTTACCCAACCAATGCTTGCTATTGTTGATGGCATAGTGGTTGATAGGTGACCTCCTCGTGTGAAATGGCTTTTCTTAGTCAGGCTGTGCCACTGATCCTTAAGGACTAGTTATTCCGTGGCGTTGTTGTGAAGGCCGTGTATGTCAGCTGCCAGATCATTCCTGATCCGTCAACGTCTAAGCTGCAACTGACCGTGGCTTGCCAACAGTTGCCATATTGAGTATAGGCCCCCTACTTGTACTTAGTGCACAAAGCATCGAACAATGGCACGCCAAGGTCTGGGAGGTCTAGAATAAAGGAAGGAAGGGGAGTTGCAAGAGATGAAGCGAAAGAAGGGAATAGATAGATACAGTGAAGGAGGCAAGTTGTTGGAGAAAGGACGAGTTTTCTAACTCACCTCTGTTGCCGTTGAGCAAAACTACAAAAAATCTAAATGGTATTTGCGACTTATACTAATGACATAAGTATATGCTGCTCCACTGGTGTAATGTCCCCAGCTGATGTTATATAGGCAATCCATTACATTACCAATGATTACAGTTCGATTGCACGTATATACAGGTTTGTTCTCTCGTGCATGTTATTCTGGGAATTCAGACCAAGCGCCAACATTCGCTTTGCTCTTGTTTCTTTTGCCTTCTTGCTATAAACAAGTAAATAGATAAATATGTATCGATTACTAATTGCGACATATTTATTTTATTTTGTGGAATATTAATTGTTCACATGAAGTGACCGTCGTCTTGAAATTTATGCGCAACATTAATGTAAATAGTTGATGTTCGAATTTTAAAGGCGAAATTTGTTAACGATGCGAATAACGCCTTCGGTCAGCTCGATTGCTTTGTTATCGTTTTTAATGTAACCATGGTGACTGACCCCTCCCCTAGGAGGGATTAGTTCCAGCAGAGAGACAGAGAGAGTGTAATCATGGTAACTGCAGGGAGCGAAACTAATGTGCTTTTTCTGCAGAGGAAGCGCCGTCTAAGAAACCGTAAGGCGTGCGTGGATGATCTAGTGGTTGGCCTGCTAGACTCAACCCTGAGGTTGGGGGTTAAAATCCGTATACCCGGGCAAAAAGATGTTTCGAAATTTCCACTCCACTTGCGCCACCTTGTGAATTCGGCTATTAAATGAGTACACTGGCTGTACACTGTCTGGGAAGATCAGGCGGTGAGGAAGAGGACCGGCCACCACCTCTCATATGCCATGACTAAGAAAATGAAGTCGCCAGCACTTCATACCCGTGGCTGCCTCTCAGAGTGAGCTTACTAAAGGGACTGTTTTTCTTCGAGGAAATCCAGAAGTGGCGTATGTATCACGAGTACGTTACAGATTGCAGAGAGGCGAGAGAAGTATATATATATATGTGTGTGTATATATATATATATCTGGCTTCGTATATACGTCAGCCATTCACTAGTGCAAAAAAAACTTTTTTGAACAGAAAAATTTAGGTTTTTAGACGACGTAAACAGGTCTATGGCGACGCATAGAATATTTAACTATGAGCTCATGCACACTGGTGCGCTTGATCTACTTAAATATTGCAATCATTTAGAGGCTGTGTTTGTCATGGTTTTGGCCACACGGCGATCATATTTAAGCGCTACATATAGAGAGGGGGATTAGGAAATGGACTTGCGATTTTCCCTTTCCCGAAAATACCCTGAATTCGATTTGGTAGGGGCAAGGAGAAATTTCACCCTCTTCCACTAAAGATTCATTACCCCTCGTATGGATTTCGCTGCTGCCATAGGGCGATCTTTCCCATTTATGCCAAACACAACAGTCGCACCCTCCCCGCCTCTCAATTACTGAGATATGTTAAGTCAATAGTTGGAGATGTGCGGCAAGGATTAATTTGGAAGTGTATTGATGAATATTAGGATAGTGACACTCACTTCTTCGCGAGTCATTCGTTGGTTTTCGTCTATTTCCTTAACGGTTTATTAAAGCGAATCATCCAGATGGTCAACCAGTCAATCGTTCAATCAATCAAACTATCAACCACTCGATCGATCAGTCAGTCGATCGCTCGATCAATCATCCAGTCGGTATTCGGTGCCTGAGCTGATCACCCGATCGTAACTGTCATCGTTGGATGGCTGGCGGTGTTTTAACTCCTCTCTTAGCGCCCCCATCCGTCCGTCACGCGAACCGACATGTTGCACGGGTAACAAATGACGGACAGGTGCGAGTGACGTCACTTCAATACGACGCCGCAGTCCTGGCACGTGATTCATCCGAACCGAATGAATGGCACGACAGTTGACAGAGTAGGCAGAAGACTTACTGATTGGCCGACCGAATCTGTCAGCCAGTCAGTCATTTATTTATTCGTTCGGCAGTCAGTCAGTCGCTCAGTTACTCGGTCTATCCATCCATTCATCCAATATCCATCTATAATACTTTCATAATTCCCACCTCATTCCTGCGCTCTTTTCCTCTCTTCCTCCCGTTCCTCCCTCCCTTTATCCATCCTTACCTTTTCCACCTCGACCTCCAGCCAGCTATCCATCCATACATCCGTCTATCCATCCATCTACCCTTCCTTCCTTGCTTCCTTCCTTGCTTCCTTCCTTCCTTGCTTCCTTGCTTCCTTCCTTCCTTGCTTCCTTCCTTCCTTGCTTGCTTGCTTCCTTCCTTCCTTTCCTTGCTTCCTTCCTTGCTTCCTTCCTTGCTGCGTTTCTTGCTTCCCTTGCTTGCTTCCTTGCTTCCCTTCCTTGCTTCCTTGCTTCCTTCCCTTCCTTGCTTCCTTCCTTGCTTCCTTGCTTGCTTCCTTCCTTCCTTCCTTCCATCGAGCATTTCTAGACGCTTTTCCACCTTCGCTGTTTTCATATCTCCCTTCTTCCGTGGGTCTAGAAACCGACGTATTCAGCCCTCTCTTCTCGACGACCCAATCCCCACACAGACGCACACCCCATAAACCGCCCAGGCCAGACCCCCGTCTTCGCCCATGGCCAGAGGGAGAATCGTAGTAGAGAAGGAACTGTCGGTTCAGGCAAGCCATGACTTCATTGTCAGAATATTTACGGGTCTCTCTCACACCATCCCTCCGTCATTTTCTCATTATCTGTCAATCTCTCATTCTGCCTCTCTGTTTCGCTGTGTCTTTGTCTCACTGAGTCTCTCCTCTTTTCAATGTCAATCCACTCGCTCTTGTCTTTACTTGCACTTCTCTATCTTCCACTCTCAAATTGCCTGCCTGTCCGTCCGTCTGTCTGTCTGTATGTATGTCTGTCTGCGTCGACCTCTGCGCTCCTATTCTTTCGTCCCCCAGCGCCTCGCTTCGAATAAGATCCTGATTTACGGTGACCAATTTTCCCCACGTCCGTCCTTCCGTCCGCCCGACCCGGCCCGCTCGTAACTCACCGCTCCTATCTATCACGCATGCGCTGCTGCCGCCGCCGTTGCGTCATGCTCCCTCCACTTTGGTTACGTTGGATTTCATCTGCAGGTCCGCGAAACTCCCTGCGCGAAAAGCCGTTCTGTGACGCCCCTCGCGCTTAAGTTTTGCTAAATCTTATCTCTTTGTCTTAATGCGCTCCTTCGCAAGTGGCAATCTCACAATTACTCGATTAAACTATCATGAAAAGCGTTGCTGTTGTTCCTTTGCGCTCTTCCGATAGGCTGTTCCATCAAACTCCCTGCAAAAGCGGCGTTACTTTAAACTCCCTTCGTTGAGCTGTGTCTGAAGAAACATCACGCTTTTGTCGTTGTTACCGTCATCGCTTGTTATCATTACATTTGATAATAAGTAATTAAGCTAAACAAACTAATTAACTAATAAAAACAAACAGACAAATGAGAATAAAGCTGAATAACTAACATGAAAACGTCATGTTTCTCTACTTTTGTCTGTGTTCTATCCTCTGAAACTGTCATATTCTCATTTTTTTTTAGTTTTTATGACTCCTGTTAATACTACACAGGTTGTTATCATCATCGTCATCATCATCATCGGCTTGTTTCAACTTACTTTAATTTGCTTCTATGTTCATCCTTTTCCCTCAGTCTGTATGTCTGTCTGTCTGTCCGTCTGTTTGTCTGTCTGTCTCTGTCTGCTCTAAAGACCGTGCAATTCTCTTTGCGCTGTCTTCCTATTAATTCGATCTAATAGTAAGTGGGCGCATTTCTCGTGGGTTTCGCGTCCACTTACTCAGTGGCGAATCCAGAAGGGCCCAATGCAGCCACGCACCTTCCAATTTGAGTTTGAGAATTTGAGCCGCTTCATTGAACTGAGTTTTGCCAACAGAAATCTTAAGTTAAAAACGTGTACGATAATAGTCTACTGCTCAAGTAAAAAATGTGCGAAAGTGGGACAACTTACAGGAAAAGTTAAACAGTGAAGGCCAAAGGGAGCGAGAAACTCTGGGTATGGAAAAAATCGGCCGAAAAGGTGGACGACTAAATTTCAACAGAATTTCTCTCGGTGTTAAACCTGAAATCGGCTTCAAAGCCGGAGGAATAAGAAAAATCAGGTCCCAAATGGGCAAGAACAAAAGTCAGCTGAGATTTTGCACCATAGAAGACTTCAGCCATGGTAAAAAATTTGTCCCCTTCAACTCCTGGGTCCACCGACACATTACTAAACAGTAATCCAGGGAACAATTTTCCATGCATCTGATAATATTAAGCAGTACGTCGTGAAAGTGTTCGGCGCTCACAACCGTCTGTATTCTGTCGCGCATTGCGCACGAAGTTTCGCGTTCGTTTGCTAAAATTAAGAAGTTCATGAGCTGGTTTTGCGTCCAATTACCACGATACAGAAGTCTTAGAGTTGGTTCTCCCTACATTGAACAACATACAGAAGTCCTTGGGTTGGTTTTGCGTCCATGTGCTTTATACATATAAGTATATCGTGCAACCGATCAGTGTTGCATTTTGTCACTATATCGAGTCTCAAGTGCTAAACGGCACTGCAGATTCGCGTTCAATTGCCGAACTACAGACGTCCACGAACGGGCAGACGGGCGGGCAGGCAGGTCGGCCGGCTGGCTAGCTGGCTGGATGGTGTGATCCACATACGAACGGCATGTTTATTTCGGACGTTGCCATCCGTCACGTCAAGTTGATTGACTGTCGGCCAGATAAAGCCGTCACTCGGCCGTCGAGCGCGGGAATATTTTATGGGCCAGGGGTCGACGTCAGCGCCACCTCGCGTCGACCGCCCGTACCACTGTCTGCCAACCATCAGCCGCCTGCTCGCACCCGCCGCCACCTCCACCAACTCCACCACTTCTTCCACCGCCATCACATACATACAAGGAAATCAATATCTCCAACACTCGCTCTCACTCAAACACACTCTCACGTACACCAGTCATATACGCAAATATACATGTGTATGTTCGTACCTATGCATAGATGAATATGAATCTGCGTCGCAAATGTAAATACTTTTCTGCGCATTCATTTCAAAGTTCTCTCCCTAACCTGTAAATCTCTGAAATTTTCCCAACCTACTTATCTTCGCAAACTCTTTACCATCCAATCGAACCTCCCTGCTCGCTCCTCCTGTTATCTCACTCCTGCCCGTCCCTCTAACTATAAACATCTTAACTTCTCTAACCGATCCATACAGTACACTACACCTCGCCTCTGGAACGATCTCCCTTTGGAATTTCCAAAATCTCAGATCCTCTGTCCTTTCCGCGCCCACCCATCATCATCTGCCTCGACCCCCTCTGCCTATTATCGGTACTCCTCAGGTGTTTCATTCAAATCTGAAATCTCTCCTTTCCATGAAATCCTGCCTAGGTCCATCGAATCCGCTGCCTTCTCATTTCTCTCAGCTTAAACACAACCCACCCTAACAGCTCCTCTCACCCTTCTTTATCTGGTCTTCCGGCAACCGGACTTGGTTCTTGACATGGCAACTTTGGACAATCCCACTGACTTGACGCAGCGCTGGTGAATAAGCTGGTGCCCTGCGTTTGGCTTTCAAGTAGCGCTGTAGAAATTTGGAGATTACGATTACGATTAGGCCTACGATACACGCATGAGTGGTATAACTTCTGTTCTTATGGATTTCCCACTGTAGATCGTAATCGTAATCCCGAGATTTCTACAGCGCCCAACGAAAGTCACATCATGGGGACTAGTTTATTAACAGGCGCTCAGTCAAAACAACTTCGATAGGCAAAAAGTATTCAGTTCCAGGTCAAGATTCAGAAGTCAGGCAGAGAGACAGTATGGCAGCTACGGTGGGTGATGTTTGGGATTGGAGCGGAAAGGTGGGTGATGTTTGGGATTGGAGCGGAAAGAGGAATAAGAGGAAGAAGGGGAGTCAGGATAGGATCTGTGAAAGAGGATGCTAGAGAATGAAAGAGGAAGCTATTGCTATCTGTTCTCCATCTAAGGCTTTGCAAAGAACAGAGAATCAAAGAAGTGCTCCAGAACTTTCTTTCAGACTTGTAATGTATCCGAAAATTTATTTGAAAATATAATTACCGTAACAGTTTACAAGAAAGTTTATGGTGCTACTTTTCAATACTTTAAGCGGAGATCTTAATATATCTTCGAGAAGACAAACGGAGTTTTTATGCGGAATTTCCCTTCAACGTGCGTTGTATAAGTATGCGATTACGATTACTAATACAATTCTGAAAACGTGTGTGCTACTTAAAATGTGCTATACTAAGTGCCCAGATACCTACATAAATGAACACGTACATGCATGCTTACATACATGTACACATACATATATACGTAATACATACATGCATTTACACGCATACATATAAACACTCATGCATACATACATACATACGTAAATACATACAAATCTACATACACTCATACAAAGATGCATACATGCATACACATATATATATAAACATATACACACATACATGCATCAGGATGAAATAAGACGGCATGGAAGGCAAGCAAGCAAGGCATTTTAAGCAAGACAAGGCAAGGAAAGGCAAGAATTGCCAATGAATGATAGATTTAAGACAGTACAGAAAGAGATAAGCTCAGAGACAATGCGCTTAAGCGGAGACGAGACAAAAAGTCGAGACACATATTTGATAAACAACCCAATACAAGTTTCCAGCCGATAGAAAGTTGCAATATATACAACATTATAGGCAACATTAAGTATGTATTGGCAGAATTTTGTGTATATACTTCCATATATTCGTATATATATAGGGTACATATGCGTGTACGCATATATATATATATATATGTGTGTGTGTGTGTATGTATGCATGCATGCACGCACGCATGTATCTATATTTACCGTTGTCCGTTCACTTGTTATATCACGCCTAGACTATTGCAATTCAATACTCAGTTCTGTTCCTCGTCGTCTTTTTGACTCCTTAAGTGTACAGTATATGTACATGTTTTTCTACAGCGACCGTATGGCCTCGACGCTGCTCATTTTTCAATAAATTAATCGGGTGAAATCCTTCACCACCGCTGCCCGTTTGAATGGGCGCCACGCCGTTTAAGGTCCCCTTGTACGGACCGTGCTAACCCGAGATTCCAGTCTCCGAAATAAGCCATGACCGGGACGCGAACCGGCATCCTTACGCTCAGAGGCTCGACGTACGCACTAACCAATGTAGCTACCCAGGCCAGCTCCAACAGTCAGTTCTGCTGGCCTTGTTCTTCAGTTTCCTTCGATATCTTCAGTTACAGACTTAATGTCTTCAAAATTGCGCTGGATATCTTTTCCAGCTCATGTCCAGTTTAAAGTTGCTGTCCTTTTAAGCAAAGCAACCTCGTCGTCTATCATTGAGCTACCTTGATGACTTCATTCGTTCCACTCACACTTAATCGTAATCGTAAGCTCGAGATTTCTACAGCTCCCAAATAAAGCTAAGTCGCGGGAACCAACTTATTCACAAGCGCTCAGTCAAAACAAAATCGTTAGGCAGGAAGGGTTCTGTTCCCGATCAAGATCCAAGACTCAGGCAGACAGACATTCAGACGGTTAGGGTGGACGGTATTTGGAATTGTTTGTTCCAAACTCTTTGCTGCAACTTACCAAAACAGAAACGTGTCGTTTCCGTGCCTTTTCACACGCTGGTTCACGTCTATGGAATCCACTACCACCAGCTTTAAGGAATCATTTCTCTTCTACCATTTCATTTCGCAAACGATTGAAGGCTTATTTTTTAGCTACCCGAGCTTTTGAGGTGAATTCATAAATTAGCTTGAGATAAGTAGTAGTAGTAGCAGTAGCATTAGACAGTTGCAGCAGTAGAAGCAGCAGCAGTAGTAGTAATAGTAGCAGCAGCCAAAGCAGTAATAGCAGTTGTAGTTGTTGATGTAAAGATAATGATAATAATTATACACGTACAGATATATTTATATACTTTTTATATGTATACATTTATATATATATATATATATATAGTATATTATATAACTGTATATGTATCTTTAGTATATTATATAATGTTAGTGTGGAAAGGGGATGCGGAATTCTTTGTTTGAATGTGAAGGCGTGATGATGTAATACGGATTAATTACTGGCGCGGAAGGAGATATCACAATTGAAACCTTATCGCGCCTGCGCAGTCTGCAGCAAAGGGATCGTAAAATATTTAAAGAAAACAAAGACGTCGTTTGTCTGCGAGTGCGTGCTTGCGTCCGCCCTAAATAACGCCTCCCTCGGATCGCTGGCTTTTTTCTTTCTCTGTAGCTTGTCAGTCAGTCAGTCAGTCAGTCAGTCAGTCAGTCAGTCAGTCAGTCAGTCGGTCAGTCAGTCAGTGTCTTTGTGTCTGTCTCTCGGTCTGTGAGTATATCTTGAAAGAGAATAAAGAATGCTAAAATTGTCAATTAAATGCGATAGTTATATGAAGAAGAAGGCTTCGATATTAGTATACAACAAATTCAAGACATTTTCGATTTCGAAAAGCACGAACGGGCCACCGTAGAGAATTACGAAATAAGGGGCCAGGCTTAAGAATCAGACCGCTGGCAGACAGACGAATGGGCGAAAGGACAGACAGATAGGCAGGTAGGCAGGCAGACATACATACATACAGGCAGGTAGGCAGACAGACAGACAGTGAACCGACGGGCGGATGCACAGAAACTTTCTTTTTTTCTCGTGTCTGAAATGCGGAAACTACACATTGCACGTATTCTCTGTAAAGACATTAATCAACAATGGAGGATTAGTTTTTCGGCCTCTTCCGAAATTACAAGAAATTTTAATGCAGTATTGTGCTTGTACAGATGTTAGCGACCGGAAAACTCCTTGAATCAAAGATTCCGTTTTGTGAATGTGATGTTCGACAAATTATTGCCCTTGTCATCAGGTGGCCGCTGCTATTCCTAGCTAGCAGCAAAAATCGCTGCAGCATCATATTCACGTTCTCTACGTTCTCTAGGTCGTCTGGATCTATTTGTTCCTCGTGTTAAGTCCTCGCTTGCGCAGCAGTTGGCTTTTGCTGTTGTTGGCCCATCTCTATCGAATGGACTTCCGCCTACGTTTCGTGCAAGAGTCACAGTTGGTGATAGAGCTCAGTCAGCTCGTTGTTTAAAGACGTTCTTATTTCCCCGGGGTTCTCATGTTGGAAGCGCTTCTGAATAGTTTGTTCTGTAAGAAGCGCTATATGTTATCAAATACAATACAATACACTTCACAAATTGTCTCTTTTTTCTAATGGCATTTCGACCGTACTTCAGCAAGTTGTTATGCATTACAATGTAAACACATTTAAGCCACGCCCACTACTGAAACATTGTTCTAGAATAGCTGTCTTCTGCTCGTGAAAACCGAAGTGCATTAAAACGAAGATTATGACCGGAGTCGAAGACTGAAGCTGCATGGTCTACTTTTAGTCACATGGATAGAACTAGTCATATGATATGATATTGATGAACGTATACGTTGACACGGCATCTGCCTAATGCATGCATAATGAAGACACCTACTCCAAACTGATAGCCAGGCATATAGATCCTCCATACTGATAGTCAGGCAAATAGATCCTCCATACTGAGAGACAGGCATATAGATTCTCCTTACTGATAGCCAGGCATATAGATCCTCCTTACTGATAGCAGGCATATAGATCCTCCATATTGATAGCCAAGCATATAGATCCTCCATATTGATAGCCAGGCATATAGATCCTCCATATTGATAGCCAGGCATATAGATTCTCTTTACTGATAGCCAGGCATATAGATCCTCCTTACTGATACCAGGCATATAGATCCTCCATATTGATAGCCAGGCATATAGGTCCTCCATACTGATAGTCAGGCATATAGATCCTCCATACTGAGAGACAGGCATATAGATTCTCTTTACTGATAGCCAGGCATATAGATCCTCCTTACTGATACCAGGCATATAGATCCTCCATATTGATCGCCAGGCATATAGATTCTCCTTACTGATAGCCAGGCATATAGATCTTCCTTACTGATAGCAGGCATATAGATCCTCCATATTGATAGCCAAGCATATAGATCCTCCATATTGATAGCCAGGCATATAGATCCTCCATATTGATAGCCAGGCATATAGATTCTCTTTACTGATAGCTAGGCATATAGATCCTCCTTACTGATAGCCAGGCATATAGATCCTCCACATTGATAGCCAGGCATATAGATCCTCCATACTGATAGTCAGGCATATAGATCCTCCATACTGATAGTCAGGCATATAGATCCTCCATACTGAGAGACAGGCATATAGATTCTCTTTACTGATAGCCAGGCATATAGATCCTCCTTACTGATACCAGGCATATAGATCCTCCATATTGATCGCCAGGCATATAGATTCTCCTTACTGATAGCCAGGCATATAGATCTTCCTTACTGATAGCAGGCATATAGATCCTCCATATTGATAGCCAAGCATATAGATCCTCCATATTGATAGCCAGGCATATAGATCCTCCATATTGATAGCCAGGCATATAGATTCTCTTTACTGATAGCTAGGCATATAGATCCTCCTTACTGATACCAGGCATATAGATCCTCCATATTGATAGCCAAGCATATAGATCCTCCATATTGATAGCCAGGCATATAGATCCTCCATATTGATAGCCAGGCATATAGATTCTCTTTACTGATAGCTAGGCATATAGATCCTCCTTACTGATACCAGGCATATAGATCCTCCATATTGATAGCCAGGCATATAGATCCTCCATACTGATAGCCAGGCATATAGATCTTCCTTACTGATAGCCAGGCATATAGATCCTCCATACTGATAGCCAGGCATATAGATTCTCCTTACTGACAGCCAGGCATATAGATCTTCCTTACTGATAGCCAGGCATATAGATCGTCTGAGTGGTTACCAGAAATGCTATGCAACAGTACAGTACAGCGAAATGCAATACAACAATTGCATGCAAGGCAGCCGTTGCAGTGCTCACGATCTTTCATCTGAAGCCCAATGAGAAACTCTCCGACAAAGAGGCGACTTTTTCACTTTTTGTGCTGGTTAAGTGGCAACGAATTGGCAACGCATTTGCAAAGCCAGGGTATCATAGGAGAGGTCAAAACAACAAGACACCCGACTGAATTTGGCTTCTCAGTCTCGATTGTCTTGTTGCCTATCAGCTGTCGTGATATAGGAAGCGCTGGGAATGTCTAACATCTCTAATCTCCTCTGATTCAATATGATCTTAAAATGATCTGAGTTGATCACATCTGATCTAATCTGATCTTATTTTGATCGGCTGCAATATGATCCGATCCTATCAAATCTAATCTTATCGTATACGTAAGCTCGAGATTTCTGCAGCACCCAAAGAAAGCCAAGTCGCGAGAACCAGCTTATTCACAGGCACTCGGTCAAAACAAAATCGATAGGCAAGAAGGGTTCGGTAACAGGTTAAGATCCAAGAGTCAGGCAGACAGTGACAATCAGGCTATGACGAATCCATGGCTTTGGAAGTTAATCTCAGCTATTCTAAACTCAGTTCGTCTAATCTAATTTAATTTAATCTCAGCTAAGCTAATCGAAACAGCGCCAGCATGATATTCTGCACAAGGTAACAGTAGATGGCAGCGTCGCAGTGATAGCATAGACGATATCGTTACAGTTAAAGTTACTAGGCTAAGCAAGCTGTATTGGCTTTTACTGCCTATATCTCTCCATCCAACTGTCGAGTTTTTTAAAACTGTTCAAGCTGGGTGATTGATTGATTGTTTTTTATTGAACCACCAACAACCAACAATTTCAACAATTACAAGATGTTACAAGTGCTGGCGTCAGAGGGGTATTCCAGAAGGGACAAGTGTCTCACTACAGTTAGGACTACCCTCTCGCAAACGTCATATATCGGCGGCTAATACAACGCGACATACGAGCTTAAAACTGGTTCAAAGTCAAAGTATAATTTTATACAAATAAACCCGAACAGTGAAGTGCAAAGTGAAACAATAATAAACCGTGCGAACAATGTAACTCTGTGAGTGCAAAAAACGGCGTTTCATATGTGCCTTAAAGAGACAAAGGCCATGAACTTGAGCGAGGTCAGATGGAAGGGTATTCCATAACTTGGTGCAGGTATTACTTCTTCTGGTAGCCGGTTCCAATACTTTACAATCCTCTACCTGAAGAAGAATTTTCTACTGGCCACTGGGAAACCCTCTTATGATAAAGTTTCAGACTGTGTCCTCTTAAATGTCTATAATCATAATCCTTCGAACCCATCCCTCTTCCAAAATGCCACCCTTGATGCAGATACTGCAAGGAAATGCACTACACAGCTGTTGAGGACAAACAGAACATTACAATGGCACGTAATTATATAAGTATTTATCCAATTATATAAGTATTTATCCAGTTATAGAAGTAGGGCTAAGCAACGCAAATTAGTAGGCCCTCCTAGTAGTTGAAATATGTGTGAAAGCTGTAGTAATACACACTTGCATATCGTAATCGTAGTCGTAGTTCCGAGATTTCTACAGCGCCCAACAAAAGCCACGTCACGGGAACCAGCTTTTTCACCGGCGCTCAGTCATAACAAAATCGATAGGCAAAAGGGTTCGGTTCCGGGTAAAGATCCAAGAGTCAGGCAGAGAAACAGCGTGGCAGCTATGGTGGGTGTTGTTTGGGGTTGGAGAGCAGAGACAGTTAAGAGGAAGAAGGGGTGTCAGGATAGGATCTGTGGAAGAGGAATGTTTTCAGTTTTGAGTGAAAGGCCGAAGCAGAAATTGCCCGCGGTGGAGCATCGGTGAGTTTGTATGATGGGTCACAAAAACTGTCGCAGTTCTGGGGGGGGGGGAATTTATTCCAGAGTGGTGAGGCAGCTATGACTATGGAGCGATTACCAAATTTTAAGGATGAAGTGACTGGAGGGCGGAGAAGTGTTAGGAACGAAGAAGAGCGGGTTGAGCGAAGCGGTTGTGTTGTAAATAACTGACGAAGATAGGAGGGTTGGGAAGATTGAGGTGTGTTGTAGGAAGTGATAGGACTTTGTACTCGATTCGTGGAGAGTTGAGAATGAGAAAGGCGAGCGGAACATTTGTGGAACATTTCTGATGATTGTTATTAAGTCCTCGCCGACATTTTTGCTTTAACATTATTATTACACACTTTTTCAGTTAGCATTTATCAGGGCAACACTCACAGAAACCATTTGAAAGTAGCAACCAGCAGCTGAGTTGACAAAAATGGTAAAAGCGGGCCAGGCCCTTAGGCCCCGCCCTTCTAATGCATATTAAATTATGTATTGTTACATGTAGCTATAGGGCTATATTTAGCGTTCAGATAGACAATGATTTATGAAGAAGAAACGATGGGCCAGCGCTGAGTTGTGAGCTCGGCGTTTCCAAGGTCTTGGTTTAGGTTGGCGGACGGATGAGCCTGACACCTGGCGAGTCGGCAGGAAAACACGATGGCTTGCGTGGGAACGAATTGGTCTCTATACTCCATACATATACTCCTTATCTATTCATCTGTCAACTCCTCCCCATACATCTCCATTTCCTGTCTGACCGTGCGTCCATCAGACCGTTCGGCCACCCATAAATCCATCCACCCATATATGCGCCCACCCATAGATCCATCCACTCATACATACACGCACCCATAAACCGATCCACTCATCTACCCACCTCCTGTCCGTCCGTCCTTCATTCGTCCTTCGTCCGTCCATCCGTCAGTCCGTTAATCCGTTAATCCATTTCTAATGATATACAGAATTCGTTGTAATCTATATGAAAGGTTTCAAATTGTTGAATTGCTTTTGTCATGCTTGAGCTTCAGCCAAAAGACCTTTCAAACCCATGACAACGTCACTCTGAGAATACGTGCGCAGTTAAAGCAGTAATCATTTTATCGCCTTACCTTACTTGCTTTTCATTTCCTTACCTTACAGGACCACACTTCTTAACGACTCACATTGGCAGGAGGAACCTCAATAAATGACTCAGCTATGGATGGATGGATGGACGGATGGATGGACGGATGGATGGATGGACGGATGGATGGATGGACGGACGAATGGATGGATGGTGAACAGTGGAGACTGGCGAATGGACAGATAAATGGGAGACAGATGGGCGTTGAAGGATGACTTGATAGATTTATAGATGGAGGATGCAGACGTATATGTTAGATTCATATTAAGATGCAAGAAAGAAGAAATGAAGGAAGGAAGGAAGGAATGAAGAAAGAAAGGAAGGAAGGAAGGTAGGAAGGAACGAACAAACAAACAAACGAAAGAAGGGAGGAAGAAAAGAAGGGAGGAAGGGAGGAAGGAAAGAAGGGCATGGGAACGGAATAAAATTACGAGGAGAAAGGGAATCTGTAAAGAACGAGAGAGACAGAGACAGAGACAGAGAGAGGCAAAATACACAGGCAGACAGACAGCGACAGACATGATAGAAGTAGGACCTACGGGCACAGTGCGAGGACATTCGGACTTGGGGATAAGCAAATTGTCAATGGCGGACAGAGAGAGAGAGAGGGGGGAGGGACTTTTCCACACTGGGGATGGAGCAAGAGCTACCGTATAACGCAGGAATGAAGGCAGGCAGGAGGCAGGAAAGTAACGACGGGAGAGGTGGTGAAGAAGAGCAACCTTAGCAGAAAATACTGAGTGACAGACGGACGGACAGAAGGACGGACGAACTGTCCGTCATAAGGAAGAAATGATGGTCGATGTAGAAGGGATGGAGGGTGGGAGGGAAGGTAGCTGTTGGCGTCAGCGGCGGATTGAGACACGCCATGCCACGCCGGCTTGGCCAGAAATCACTTCGACCCCTTGCGCGGCCTTTGCGGTCATAAATTCCGACGAGCAAATTATAACATCGGGCGATGTGTGTCGACTTGACGTAGATCAGGACTGAAACAATTACGGCGGCTGTCAGCGACCGCCCGACTCTCCCCGAATCGGCCGGACATCGATGGGTGTCGTAGACCGAATGATCCGCGAGAAATATATTCCAGCCGCTGATGAAACTATTGGTTTCTACCACGTCGAAGACATCGCGCAAACTCACTTTTTTCCCTCTGCTTTTCACTAGAGCACACTTCGCGTTCTACACACTCAAATATCAAACGGACATTTGCATACAGAGGTGTTTCTGCAACCTCTACCTTTTAATTGGGGATTTATATTATATTTTTTATTGGGGATTTATATTATATTTTTTATTGGGGATTTATATTATATTGGTTCCGTCAGCTCCCATTATAAACGTTCTCTACCACTTTTGTCAACAGTATTACCAAATGTTGTAGAGATATGACATTTCCCATTTATTGGCAGTAGTTAACTGCTGTAGCTAACAAGTAGTAGGTAACTACTTTTTAGTAGTTAAAAAGCAGCTAACTACAGTTTTCAAAAGTAGCTGTAATTAGTTGTTAAACTACAAAATCTCAGTTTGTAGTTTACTACTTTTTTCTAAGTATTTTTTAGCAATAAAGCGTGTCCAGTATCTCCAAATTGGTTTTCTGTCACAGTTGCACCAGTTATCGAAAGTCGTTTGATTAGGGATTAATAAACTGTCAGTGTATATTTTAGTAGTCCATAATTGCTACAAAGATGCGGCCAAAACAGTCAAAATTCAAACAAAAAATTTCAGTTGTATATTTGCTGTTCCACGAAACTCTTGGAAATACCTCAACTCCTCCAACTTTTAAAGCACACCCTGTTGAGGTAATATATGCTATGCTACTAGTTACTAACACCACTCTACAGAGTTTAACTGATGCAGTGAACTGGTATTCGATTAATAATCACAAACACACACAAACATACACACATGCACTCACTCTCACACTCGCACACACACACACACATGTTATTGGTCCATTCATGCGAATACTTCTAATTAAAAACGTACTAATGGCTGGATAGAGTTATAGAATTATGATGTAACTATTGGCAAATCACTACTGCTATTATTTCAATAAATGAATGAATGAATGATTTAGATGATGATAAGGAGTTCTCTGTCTGAAGGCAGGCCTATTGACTTTATGCCACCCGGAGATGAGATGAATGAGGTGGTTTCCCGTTGCCTTCCTCACAGACAATTGTGGGTGAGCAACTTGTCCAAGGTCGCTACGCAGTGGCTTGAGGCAGATTCGAACCCGCGACCTTCCGATTAAGAGGCACCGACCATAATCAATAACTAACGCTTATTACTGCTATGACACGGAGCCCTTTTTCATGTCCTATTTCTATCATATACGTTTGCCAAGGAACTCGGTTCCAGTCTTACGCCATGTGCAAAAGTAGCCAACTACTTTTTCTACTTACTGTTAAACTATTTCAAAAGTAGTTAAAAAGCCGTTGTAACTAATTTTAATGTAGTTAGTGCCCATCACTGGCATTCCAAGGCAAGTCCTGCGATGCTCTGGCCCGTGTCCATGAACTTGGGATTCGTCCATTGCCGGCTGAAGGGCCTAAAGAAAAGGAAATGAGCGCCTCCCCTACGTCTCACTTGTGGGATATGGGATACTCTACTGACATTCCCTATATTCATCGTGTAACTGGCGTTTGTGGTGGTCAACGAAGTAAAACAATCACACCACTTAGCGGAAGTTTGGATAAAGTATATATAACTCGGTCAAGGACAAATGCTCAAATGGTAGTATGAATTGTTAAATGTTTTTAATGAATATATGTATATATTGTGTATACATGGATTTTATATATATAATGTGTATATATGTGTATATATGAATTGTTTTTAATGAATATATGTATATATTGTGTATATATGTATTATATATAATGTGTATATATGTGATTGTTAATAATGAATATATGTATAAATTGTATATATAGTATTATGCTGACAGTTGCGCCGCTTGTGGCTGTCCTCAACGAATAACAGCTCCTTTCTTGGCCTAAGCTGTTCTACGGTGCTCTATAATCGTATGATGATGATGATAATAATAATAATAATAATAATTATTATTATTATTATTATTATTATTAAAATTGAATCAGTTACTTTCACTGGACCCGTGAAAATAATACGACCTCGCTGATCTCGAATCTGGAATCAAACCGTTATTGCCTATGGATTTTGTGAATAAGCTGGTTCCAGCGACTTGGCTTTCGTTGGGCGCTATAAAAATCTCGAGTTTACGATTACGATTGTGATCGGGCCCACAACTTCATCGTTTACAGCGCTATCACGCGGTTGGTATTTTATAAGAGGAATGCTTTGGACAGTAAGGAGCATCGAGCATCATATTTCCCTATGCTCCAAGAGCTTAGGTATTACGCGTCTGGTGGTGCCGTATGACGTCATTTGTCAGCAAATCAAGCCATTTCCCGGAACATATATTTCAGTGGGAACGTGTTTTGGACCACACCGTTGACATAGATGCGGTCGGGCCCTAACTGCGCCATGGACGCCTTATATCAGCAGTTGGACGGCAGGCGGAGCCACTGGGCGCGTGATGTGAAACGACAACGCCCAGACTTGGAGCAAAGTAGAGCGGCGGACGTTGTACGCTGCGGTCATGTTATGTCCACGCTCTAACGCTTCATATGTCTGTGAATATTCATCGTTGTCTTCGTCACACATTGACTCATTCTGACACTTCGTCATTGACTGTCTCTGTTTTTTATCATCGTATTTGTCGTCTTCGTCGTCATTATCACCGTCATCATAGTAATTATAATTACTACATAATAATATCATATTATTTATTTATTTAGTTAGTTATTTTTTATTTAAGTTGTTTAACATCCAATTAATCCAGCGAGAAATATTATTTATGGTTATTGATTTTTATCCTATATTCCAGTTACGATAATTATTACATCATTAATGAGACGTCAATAACTAAAAAACTAACCTGAACGCAGACGTTCTTTCTCTTACAACAGTTTCCTTCCGCTGCTGGGAGTCGAACCTAGAACCCTGGTACCAGAGTCGGGGGACCACAGCAGCGGCGGAAGTCACGCGACGCCACCTAGCGGTTCGCCAAGACGACATACGGCGCTCTGGTAATTGTTGGCTATAATTATCGCGCGCGGGACGAGTTATCACGTTCAATTCTCGCCGCAAAGCGAGATCTGACAGACTGTCCGCCTAGATTAGTGTTCATCGCAGCGTAGCTGGGTTTTTGTGGGGGGGAGGAGTGTGGGACGGAAGGAAACGGAACTGCCCGAATGACACCGATGTCTCTGTCAGACGCGACAAAGACCCTGGCTCTGTTTGAATTGTCGGCTGTGCGTGAATGAGCAGCCGTTTCCGTCATTCGACTGTTAGATTAGATTAGAGATTAAAAGAGATTTGATTTGATTGAAGAATGGTAATTTTAATTGGAAATGTGTATAGGGCCGCTCAAGAGAAATAGGAATGAAGGATTCAAATGATTTTGATTTGATTAATGAAGGATTCAACAAGATTTGCTTTGTTTAGAGAAAGCTCGCATAAATTGTACTTCGTATATAATAACAGATAATCGTTATTTAAAAGCTTCTTTAGCGTCATTGCATTAGCCCACAACGCATCCATCAACGGCAGCGTGATTTCTTACCAGACAATTCATTACGCCACGCTTTATGCGACCACACTGCATTCTAAGTAAACGGGTCATACATTGTAGCGTTTATCCTTTAAGTGGCCCTTCCTGGCTTCCGTATTACAAGGTACTAATCGCTGCATTGCTCCACTGGCTTCCGTAGCCTCGTGCGGTCGACGATAGGGTATAGTGGGGTACAAGCGGCCCTCGGTATGAAGGAGTTGGCACTGTGGCCAAGCGGATAATGCTTCGACTTTTACCTCTGCGACCTAAGTTCAGATCACGGATCAGTCATGTGAAATCGACGCAAAACGAGATCGCATTGTCGAACCGTGTGTAACTTCGGAGGACAACATCTTCAGCATGACTGCCTCCTTTAAAGCACCCGCTTCTAAGTCAACTGCAACAGAATCAGCTGCGTGCCTGGCTTAGGGCGGACAAACAACGGACCCAGGGATGGATGGATGGACGGACGGACGGACGGACGGACGGACGGACGGACGGACGGACGGACGGACGGACGGACGGACAGGTGGATGGATGGAGAGATGGATAAAAATCAATAACCACACATTTCTCGCTGGATTAATTGGATGTTTAATTACTTAAATAACAAAATAACAAAATAAATAAATAAGAGATAAATGAATAATAAATAATAAAAGGTCACAGGAGCAGATCGTTATTTAAAAACTTCTATATAGGATAAAAATTAATAACCATATATAATATTTCTTGCTGGATTAATTGGATGTTTAATAACTTAAATAAAAAGTAACAAAATAAATAAATAAATAGTAATAATAACAGATCACAGGTACGGACAGACGGGTGTACAGACGGACGTGGCAGGAGGAGACGAAGGCAGGGACGGACGCGGGAACAGATGGATAAACGGAAGTGATGTAGTAGAGTCCACCTAAGCGAAGTCCAAGTCGAGTTCGAGTCAAAGGATAGACAAATCCGAGTCGAGTCGATGTCACCCAGCATTCGAGTCCGAGTCCTAGTCAAATCACTAGAAATCGAATCCGGGTCCAAGTCACGATTCAATGCAATTCAAAAGAAAAGTAATATTAGTGTAGGAAGAAGTGTCACTGCAATTCGTCTAAATTGCGCTTCAAAAAGATCCACTCACACCAGCGCCATTAGCTAACTCTGCCACTGCGAAGAAATTACTAAAATTTCGGATTGTTGCATAGTATCCTTTTAGATATTCGTCTTCGTACTGTGACATGTGCACCTAGCCTTATTAGGGCCTATTATAGTATCATAAGTCTAGATCGCCATCATTTCCTCGAAAACAACGTAGTCTTTATACGCATAAGCCACAACGTTTGGCTTTGATGCTTCAGACACAAATTAATTTTTAATTATAACGATTTGCGATTTCCAGAAGTAAAAACTTCGAACTCATCAATTTTGAAAGAAAGGAAATTCAACTTGTCTTATTACGCATAGTCATTGATACCATGTTCGATGTCTGGTGTATGAGATTCACTCAATTCAGGTGCTAAGTAAACAGGCTTACCAGTCATTTTCCTCCGCTTTGTCGACGCAACTAGTTTTTGAATAGTCTTGACTCAGAACCCTAGTCATCAAGTCAAATGTCAGCTCCAGGTCTTGAGTCCTGTCCAACTTCGAGTCATGACAACCCGAGTCCCAGTCCAAAAACTGACTTGAGTACTTGGCTGGACTCGAATCCTACACCACTGACCGACGAACGGACGGAGAGGCAGATGGACAGGAGGACGTACGAATAGACAGATGGAGTGATCGACAGACGGAAGGAAGGAGGGACAGATGGACAGAAGGACGGACGGAAGAACAGATGGACAGAAGAACGTACGAAGAGACAGACGGAAGGGCGGGTGGACAGATGGAGGAATGGACAGACGGAAGGATGGGTGGACAGATGGAGGGACAGATGGAGGGATGAACAGACCAACGTAGGAAGGACTGATGGACAGAAGGACGGACGGACGGACAGACGGACGGACGGACGGACGGATGGGAGGCCCTGACAACGGCAGCGCTGACATGTAAATCACCAGTCGGCCGAGACAAGCCAATTACTGGCTCAGGATGGATGCTAAATAGGCTTGTCACGGATGAGGCTGAGTTATCACCTCCCCTCGTCCCCTCCGCTTAGCCCCGCCTCCTTCCCTCCCCGTTCGACCCTTCCCCTGGCCCTGCCCTGCGCAGTCCTGCGTCCTCTGCTGTCCCTGCTCCTCACCATGCTGCGCCGGAGATTAATCATGTCCTCGACGCTTCCCGCTAACGCAGATCTCGCTAATGATTCGCGCATCAAACGGCAACCGACGTCTTCCCTGAAGCCGCTTGCACCGTCACGCCTGCCCACCGGGGGAACGGGACGTTGGAGGGGGCTACCCTGTCCCATCGTATGGGGTGGGTAGCCCACGGTCCACTCTAGGCAAGGTCACGATTGTCCGCCCGCCGATGGGGCCTGCACGCTGTCCAGTGCACGCTTAGTCTAAGGTGATTCTGACTGCTCGATGCATGCTTTCTTTAGGTCGAGTCTGACTCCCCAGGTTCCGTGAATGGGGCAAAATTGGCACTTAATGCTGTCGCGAATTCGTTTACAAGTAATTGAAAACCCAAATTTCTACTTTCAGTTGTTTTATTTAGCATTTATATTCACAGATTGTTATTTTCAAAGACCCATCCTTGGTCATAATTAAAACGACTGTCGTGCAGCCCATACAAACAATCACCAAAACAAACTCTGAGAAAAACGAAGTGCAGTCATACGGACGACGTAGAAGACTCGGGGATCGACGTTATCTCGGTTCCCATCGTCTCCTGCACCAGCGCAATTAGTCCCTCCAAACGGACTTGACCGGGTTAGGATTCCATTTGTAGCCGCTACAGGCAAAGACAAGTTCGGCAATGGTTCCGTGTCGCTTGCCAACCAGTAACAAGATTCAGTGTTCAAGATTCTCCGCTCTTCTGCTCACGTCCAGGACTCCTCCAATACCTTCAGCACCGGTCTAAAGTCTCACAAACAATAACCTTTAAGCGTACTCATAGCACATAGGCCTTCATAATTGGCAAAACTGCATGTCAACCAGTGTCCAAAATACGCAGTCCCAGACAAACATTGTAAACTTCAACAACTGTCCATGGCATTACTTAAATACTTCAGGTATAGTCAGGTCGGCTGTGTACAGTATGCCTAGTAGGGGGTCCGAATACTGAGCCTTGTGGCATGTCGAATGGAATTGGTGATCAAGCCGTACGGCCTGAGTTCATGATGACCATCATCATTCACTCGTCCAGGAAGGACCTAATCGTAATAGTAATCCCGAGATTTCTACAGAGCCCAACGAAAGCCACGTCACGGGAACCAGCTTACTCACAGACGCTTAGTCAAAACAAAATCGATAGGCAAAAAGGGTTCGGTTCCAGGTCAAGATCCAAAAGTCAGACAGAGAGTAACAGTGTTCAAGATTCTCCGCTCTTCTGCTACGGTGGGTGATGTGTGGGATTGGAGCGGAAAGAGGGATAAGAGAAGAAGGGGACCTAAGCCTGACCAGAGAGATCTACCACAGATTCCGTTGAGGTGTTGAGATGCTTGATCAGTGAATCATGATCAACCGTATCAACGCTGCACTTAAGGAGAGCAAGCGGAGTGACACGCCCAGTTTCGACATGGTGTAAACCGACCAACAGAAAAATCATGCCACTGCCTTTGTGGTTGAGTGTCATTCTGTATGTCTGTCTTTGTGGTTGAATGTCATTCTGTATCTCTGCCTTTGTGGTTGTGCATCTTCCTTTATTTGTTTGCTGTCTTATATATTTAATTGTGTGTTTGTCCACGCCTACAGTTCCTCGCTCAGCCGATGGACACATGGGGTCTTAACAAATGCATTATTTACTTTTGAATGGTTTTGATCCATCGCATGGTATATATGGTTGTTACCTTGGCATGGTATTTGTTACTAGCCGATGCATGGTACGCATGGTTTTAACTTTTCACGGTATGTATGGTATTTACCATTGTATTCTCAGTGTGTGGCTGTTCAACCTGTAAGACTTGTAAGTTGGTACCCTTATTGCACGCAAGGCAGCAATGCACTATGGGTCGTTTGTGGGCAGCAACGGAAAGCATACCCTCTAGCGGGCTGGTGTGTTCCTATAGTCAAGTCGAATTAACGGTTGGCAAAAGTCAAAGTCACTGGAAAAAAAACAATTTAATCACTTTGCAGAATCTAAAGCTTTCTATTAGGCGCAGTTCTCGCTGTCGCGAGATCTCGTCCGCGAGAACGAGACGAGACTGCCCGTCATGTGTCACGAAACGTCCGGCCGTAGCCGGAAATGCGGGCGCGTCATGCGTCTATGTCATAGGTCGTCATTAATTCCGACGTTCTTGTTCCTAGGTGATGCCTCGTGTTCGTCTACACTGATCAGAAGTGATTTGATCTGAATTAACTTGAACTTAAATGAATTTAATGGTAGGATTTGATCTGATGGAATGATTTGATCTGAAATGATCTGAACTGAAATGACTTGGTCGAAAAGAATTGATTGAAAGGATTTGATCTGATCTTACATAAATTAAAATAACCTAACAAGGGCCTTAAGTGGTTCAGAGGACATTTAATCAGTGTTAGAACCATTGCAAGATAACCAGGAATGCTAAATAACCCATCCTTGCTAGATTCTTCTTCAAGGATGCGATAGTTATTGTCCAGTACCATCATCGAAACTATTCCACAAGTCTGCAACTCTTGCACTGAAGAACTTCTGCCCCAATGTTCTTTACTCTTGCAAAAGTAAAACTATATCTATAGCCTGGAGTCGCCTTGTCCAAATGTTTGCTTATTTAAAGAACCTCTATCACTGCATTTCCAGTGATAATCTTATAAGCTTAGATTAGGTCTCCTCTGCCCTTTCTTCTCTGCATTGTTGTTAGCCAACACTTTCCCAACCTTTCTTCATAGCTCAGGTACTTGTAATCCAAACTGTACTGGTAGCTCTCCAATTAAACTTTCACCAGTTGTTCTATGTCATGTTTCAGGTATGGATTCCATACCTGTATGTGGTAATACAACTGTAGCTTCACCAATTATTGTGTCTTTGTCTCTGCTGACTGTTGTCTTCTTGATCAAACCTAAGGCTGAGTTAGCCTTTGCCCCTTCAGCACTTTGACTTGAAGGTTTAGCACTGTTATGCGCAATCACTCCAAAGTCTTTTTTGTAATTGTAATCAGAAAATTGTATAGCGCCTGTTTAACAGAAACTGGTCAGAGGCTTAACGATGTTAAATTGTCATAAAGAACAGAACATTCATCCATTAGTAAACATTGCTGAGGTAAGTGGAAGAGTCACCAGTGGTAAGCTTGTGCACAGACGTATAGCCCTACCAACAGATTCCCAACTAGAGTTGAAAGATGACAACAATTTCTGGGTTCCCGAAGCACGTTTATTTCTTCCTTACTCGCTTTAAATACCTTACCCCCATTTCACATTAAACTCTCCGTCTCTGCCTCTACATTCATCACTGAGCACTTTCCCGAATTACAATTCCAAATTTGATCTGATATTCTTAAATGAAATTATTTGATCTAAACTTCAACTTATGCTTCTGGTTCTTGGTAAGGTATGACCTGAGCTAAACTTGTTTGATCCAAATTCATCATGATCGAACTGAATGGATTTGATTATTCTCATTTACGCACGTAAGCAGGAGCGATTGGGTAGAGACCACTGTGTAAATGCTCCCATTAATTATATTAGTTTTAAGCTTCATTTGAAACCAGCCTAAACCAATACCTTATGATCCAATTTACCCCATTCAAACCATTCATTTGAAATTCCAACAAGCAAATGTTCCGTTTTAAAACAATGCTGCTATCTACCTAATCAATCCCTTCACATGAACATCATTACACTGTAAAGGCAAATATCAGTGCTGCCCCTGGCGAACAAAAAAACTGCAATGCGTGCTACCACCTGGGGAATCTCATAGCAATTAAAACTTCCCATGGAAGAAAATTAATAACAGTAACGATATCAATAAATGATGAAGAGCTGGAACAAGTCAGGCAGTTCTGTTGCTTAGGAAGTATGGTTACAACAGATGCAATATATCATAATGAAATAAAAAAGAAAGATAGCAATGGGAAAAGACGCTTTTATGAACAGGAGGGAATTAATGAGAAGAGGACTGAACGGAAACCTAGACAAGAGAATGGTCAAACATTGATATGGAGTATTTAATCTTATATGGATCGGAAACGTGGACCTTCTGAAAAGAATACATCAGAAGACTGGAGGCTTTGAGTTATGGTATGGTGCAGTATGGAGAAGGTTAGCTGGACAGAGCATAAAACAAATGACGAGGTGCTTCAACAGTAGCATTTGAGGGGCACAGTAGCATACTGGATAGAGCGCTCGGCTTGTGACGAGGAGAGTACGGGTTCGAGCCTCCTCCGAGACGATTACTGTGTAGGGCTCCTGAGCAAGTCCTTAACTCACAATTGGTCGGCGCCATCGATTGATGCTAAGTTATTAGATAGTGGCGCCTAATAAATGCAGAAAAAAGGTGGAGGAGAAAAGATCTCTGATAGCTATAATAAGAACGAGACAGAGGAAATGGATTGGACACATACTGAGAGGTGATTCCCTTCTGAACGATATCGCAGAGGGAAGAATGGGAATGAAAGAAACGAGGAGGAAGACTAGACAAATGCTACTAGACTGGATGATGGTGGACGGATACGGTAAACCGAAGGAGGCCCAACAACGTCAGGAATGGCGCCATTGAACGTTTGAACCTGCCTGGGGGCATAGAACTTGAAGAAGAATGGACTAGCTCTGCCATCTTTCGAATTACACGCTAAGTAAACGTCGCCTTTTAAAACAACAAGCGCCTTTTAAACTGAAGACAGTTCGTACTGGTTTACCACAGCCAGATATTTTCGAAGGCTAGAAACCAATTGTAATTCAACAGTTTTTATAACACATTCCAGTTTTCTACTCGAGTCTATTCGTCCTCAGTTTCCGCAGTAATCGAGATCTTTGTGGACGGAATCAGATATCATTTAATCTAATAAAGTGCAGTCTTAACACAATCTAATCTAATCCAATCCAAATCAAATGATTGACGAAGCTTTTAAGGCAGCAGTTCGTGAACCAGTGGCACACCAAAAACGCTTTGAAGCAGCGCATGAACTAATTTCCTTGACCCGCCTACCCTGTTTACCCTACCGTACTCACTCTGAAAAATTAGCTGGGTCGAAGCCAAACGGTCGCTATAGAAAATCGTGCACATTTACATTTTACCCTACTACGTCAGGGCGTTTGACGTCAATCTACCACCCCTATGATTCACATACACACCCTCGCATGTCACGGACCACTGAGGCAATGCAAGCACTCGTGTTCACCTTACTCAACCTGTCATGTCAGTGCGCTCTTGAAATGGCCCCCACATTTGCACCTGAAGTTGATATTAAATTCTATGTAGGCCTAAAATCGACGAATGTTTGCCCAGGGCCTAAACAGAAACTATTAGGCCGACGACTATGACTTCCTGCTGGGCCTAAGTCTACCGAGCGTATTACGGGTAGGTCTGGCCTGGATGGGGAAGGCATAGAGTGACGAAGTCTATGGGACGCCGATTAGCTCATAAGCTGTCCGTCCAATTCACAACCTTGTAGTCGCCTTCAGTAATTTTCCGCAATCAAATGCAGAGGCGTAACTTTAGTCTAGAAAGTGAGACCAGTTTCTGCCCCCCTTCCTGTCAATAATTATTGTATTAACAATAGTATTAAAAGTCATTCGAGAATGCCAAGCCCACAATAAACTCAGTGAGTCTTGTTTATCACGGTATGGACAAATGGGGTATACGGTTACCCCCGTATACCGATCGTGGTTATATTTCAGAGATTTAAATCTCGGGGTAGTACGGTCCGTACACAGGGACTTTAAATGGTGTGGTGTCCATTAAAACGGGCAGCGGTGGTGAAGGATCTCACCCGATAGACTCATTGAAAAATAAGCAGGTTCGAGGTTAAACGGTGGCTATAAAAAAACATTTGCATTTACATTTACCCACCGAAAATTACCAATGATTCATTGCAACGTTTTGATATGTGTTATCGCATGATGTGATTCAGTATGATACGATGTGATATATGTTTGTCGGATATGTTGCTGTTTCGTGCTTTTGCTGATATCATTGAGCTCAAATCCACGTCTTAGACGACACACGACGATAAAGACGCGTGTAGCAAACGGACATCAATTAATCAATATAATACTTGCTGGACTTCGGTCTTGCACACAAAATGCTCGAACTTATTACCTGATCAAAATAGCTACGTCGGTAGTGCGTGATCCCTCTGCATGAGAGACCGACGGATTGCTCCCCGACTAAATTTAAGATATGTGCTCCTCAGGTAACAGATCGATTCATCAAGGGAACCTAAATTGATGTGGTGTCCATTTAAACGAGCAGCGGTGACGAAGCACTTCACCCGATAAAATTAAAATCACTCAAAAGCGAGCAGGTTCGACCGTATAAGATCTTATTACAAAATAGTGTACATTACATAAAAAAGTTTTTTAGTACATTAACTAAAATACGGTCGTTGTATAAAACAGTCTACGCTGACCTTAAATGTCGTGGCACCCACTCAAACGAGCAGTGGTGGTGAAGGATCTCACCCGATCAATTCATTAAAAAATGAGCCGGGTCTGGGCCATACTATAGCTATATAAAAACGTCTATATCTACATTTATATAAAAAGTGTACATTTACATTTATAGAAAAACTTGTACATTTACATACACATTTATAAGGAAAAGTGTACATTTATATTTATAGAAAAACGTGTACATTTACACGCGCATAAGCCTACATGTCTAATTCTTTAGAATAACGACAACGGCGTCCCATTGTTGCACCGCCCACTGAGTGGAGGCCGCTGATTGGACAAACGTGTCCCTTGTATTATCAATGCCCAGCCAGGCAAGGACGCATGCGCTGCCAGGCTTGGATGAATAATCCTAAATGACAGGGCCCCGTTTTGAAAATTGACAAATATACCCGGTAAGTGCAAGCATTTAATAGTCATAGGCGACGCAACGTATTAGGAGAGAACTGTCTGCTATTTTTGGAGTAGAATTAAGAGTCGGGCGATCGTTTTGGACAGAGACGTGCGGATTAAAGAGCAGCGGAATTTATTCAGGTCTTTGTGGATCGGTCTGCCAGTCAGTTCGTCCGTCCGTCCGTCAGTTGGGAACAATGACAACAATCGACAAAGAAACGATCCACGAGGCTTACGAGGAGGTCCGAAACGACGCATCGCCCACGAGTTGGTAAGACGAATAAAAATGCGCTATATAAACGAAACATCGGATGATACAGAATGGCGCAGAAGGATAACGAGTTACACTCAATAAATATATTCGTTGAATAGTACGACTGCGGAAGAGATAAACAGAGGAGAGAGGCTAACAGACAGACAGGCAGGCAGGCAGGCAGCGAATTAAGAAATGTTATTCGATCTTACTGTATTGCAATCGGTGGCTTGCTAAAATGTTTTCTTCAGTCGCAATGTCACACAATGGCATGTAGCATTCTTGTGGTTTCATGCTTGTCATGTCAGTCATGTAGTGTCATGTCAGTCATGTAGTGTCATGCCAGTCATGTAGTGTCATGCCAGACATCGGCTATATCCAGGCGTCTCTTGATTCCCAGAACAGACATAATTTTCTTGAATTTTGTTTTGCACCGTTTAGCAGGAAACTGATATGGCTGGTTGGTAAGTAAAGGAAAGTACAAGTGAGACGTAGGGGAGGCGCTCATCGCCTTTTCTAGGCCCTGGAGCCGGCAATGGACGAATTCCAGGGTCAAGGGCACGGGGCCACCGCATCGCAGGACTTGCCGATTACTTCCCAGCTTACCAAATTATACTGCTTGATGACAGAGGCACAATGAGTGTAGGCAAACAACTTTCCCAGGGTCGTTACACGGAGTCGAACCCGCAACCGCATGATCATTAACCACACGCGTTACGAATGGACCACCGGGCCGCACCGGATGGCAGACATGACAGGTTATTTTGCGGTCCTGTAGCTGCAGACCCAGTTTATTATTAATAACCCTCCAGTATGACAGATTCATGCTAAAGAAATGACTCACAGTTCTCCTTCCTCCCTTATTCCCTCTTCCGCCAAACTGGCGCTGGGCTTCACGCCAGCGGGCGACGAGAGTTCTCGCTCAGTTGCTACTGATGAGCAGTCCACATTTACACGTTTCGCTCTTAGGTCTCGATCAATTAGGGTCAAATGATACTTGCTAAATTTTACATCTGGAGAGATTTATCTGCCGTGCCCGTTTCAACTTGTCAGTCTATCTGTCATTGTGTCGGTCTGCGTGCTTGTTTGTCTGTGTGTCTGTCATATTGACTGTTACTTTGTCGTTTTGTTTGTGTCTGCCATTTTGTGTGGTCCGTTTTATATGTATGTATGTATGTGTGTGTATGTATGTATGTGTGTATGTATGTGTGTATACATGTATGTGTATATATGTATGTATGTATATATGTATGTGTTTATGTATGTATGTTTGCAGGTGTGTGTATGTATGTTAGTATGTATGTATGTGTATGTATGTTTGTATGTGTGTATGTATGTGTATGTGTATGTGTGTATGTCTGATAGTATGCATGTATTTGGAAATTTATATAGCACCTATGAAGAACCTCACAAAGGTGGTGACATTATATATGTAAGTCTGTCTATCAGTTTGCCTTGTCTCATTATGTGTCATATTTTGTCTGTTATTTTGCCTAAGTGTATGTCATTTTGTCTGGCTCATTTCATCTGTCTTTTATGTTGCATGCCTGTTTACCAGTCTCTATGTAATTTTATCTGTCTGTCATTTTGGCTGTCTGTCATTTTGTCTGTCTGTCATTTTATCTGTCTGTCATTTTGTCTGTCTGTCATTTTATCTGTCTGTCATTTTATCTGTCTGTCATTTTATATGTCTGTCATTTTATCTATCTGTCATTTTATCTATCTGTCATTTTATCTATCTGTAATTTTATCTATCATTTGTCTGTCTGTCATTTTGTCTGTCTGTCATTTTATCTGTCTGTCAGTTTATCTATCTGTCATTTTATCTGTCTGTCATCTTGTCTGTCTGTCATTTTAACATCCTGACATTTTAGCATATCCTCTAACATATTATTCATATGGATGCTATTTTCAAGCTCCTCTTCCCTTGATCCTCTTCCCCATCCTCCTTGAATTCTGCTACCTCTGCTGTCCTCTGCCATCCTCTCATGGCCTTTACCCTGTAACATTGCCTTACCTTACCTAGCCCTTCATGATAATCTGCCTGAACTTGCTTTACGACTTACAAAAGACCACCCTGTAGGAAATACACAACAAGACTAGAATTGTTTATTTGGCCTGAAGGAGAAGAGGATCTTAGTGTTGGTGTCTGCCATTACGACCTTCGTATTATCTTCTGCATTCACGTTTATTTACATAAATATTTGTTTTTATATATATATAGAATATGCTATTCTAATTACATATCATTATTTCTGAATATACAGACATTTCGCTTCTTATTCTATATTAACATACATTTACATATGTATATGTATATATATATATATATATATATATATATATATATATATATATATATATATATATATATATATATATATATATTAGTACACAGTACACATATGTATCGTGTGTGTGTCAATTTAACAAGGGAGTAAGACAATTGAATAGAAAGGGATAGCTAGTCTTGTGGTTATATGATATATTTTAGATGACATCATTTATTATATATATATATATATATGCATATATATATATATATTTAATCAATGGAGGTGCGTAGGTTTGGCCTTGTTTAAATGTATCTCACACTGTCAGTTTCACTGTCTTCAGGATTTCATCTTGTCTGCCTTGACTGACTGGCTGGCTCACTGACCGACTTATCTGCTGACTTGACTGACTGACTGACTGATTCACTCACTCACTTGCTCACTGTCAACTGAGTCATCTGCTTAATTTCTCGTAAATGGATCAGAAGTGTTCTCAAAATCTTGCCAGCAGACATTGCCTATGAGTCATTGCCTGTCTTGAATTTCAGGGCAATTCTGGGATACGAAGGCAAGAATATTGTGCTCGACTCAACAGGATCTGACTATGAAGAGTTCAAGTCGAAATTCTCTGGTCTGCTGTTTTTATCTTCAAACTGTTTTTATCCTCACCTTCCTCCTTGAATTCACACTTTTTGCATTCACACCCTACTGGGTCCTTGTAGTCTCGCATCCTCATTTTATTCTCCCATTCTTCCCAGAATTCTCTGACTTCCGTTTCTCTTTCATTTTCTCTCGTGACCTTTTCTGTCTGATTATTCTTTCAGTTTTAAACAGCGCTATTATCAATTCTGGATCAGTGATGTTTAGAAATTTGCATTAATGCCTAGCCGTAATCTAATCTAATGACTTCTATGGCGCCGCTATCATAATGCACAGGGCATCAGTCGATGGGCGCTTCAAGTGAAATCATAATCAAAGATCATAATCCATAATCCATCATACTGATCCAATGACCTGAAAAAGGGTTTGAACTCGTGTACTGTGTTACTAGACGAACACCCGACCAGTCAGCCAGGGCCTCACTTCTTTCTCCGTCTCGTCTCTTTCCTTCGCTTCTGCTATCAGCCAAAGGAAATGATTATTCTCAATTTAGCATTTTGCCTGCTGACCAAATGCCTCAAGAGCTACGTCATATGGGGGTCGTCCATAAAGGACGCAGCAAAAGTGACCTACTTTTGACCCCTCCTTCCCTCTCTCCCCTTTCCTCGTTTGTCCGCATTTACCATTACCCTCCCTGCCCCTGTGCGGACGTCCGCACTTAGGCCTCGAGTAGACAGCCCTGTTGATCGTGCAGGGCTAACTGTGATATGGGTGGTGTGCTGCTGCGTACAACAAGTAGACTGTAATTAGATTCAGGGCAGTAGGGGGTGTCTCCCATGTGACTGAAGTTGGTGTTTATTGCACAGGCTGTACAGAAATAACTGTTAAGTACCAAATCTAGATGCCAACGTCCGCACTGGGCATAACCCCCATTGTCCGCGTATGGTTGCCCCATCATCCCCTCTCCAGACCTCCTTAACGGATGACCCCTATTTAGGACATATGAAGCCCATACGACAGTGTTACATATGGGTTTCATATGTCCAAAGGTATGGAACCGTGATGATGATGATGATGGTGGTGGCGGTGGTGATGGTGGTGATGATGATGATGATGATGAGTTCTCTGCCCAAAGGCAGGTCCATTAGCTTTATGCCATGCGGGGATGAGATAAGTGAAATGGTTTCCAGTTGCCTTCCTCACAGACGACTGTGGGTGAGCACTTGCCCAAGGTCGCTACGCAGTGGCTTGAGGCAGATTCGAACCCGCGACCCTGCGATTACGAGGCACAGTGGGGTATACGGATACCACTACACCACCGCGTCCCACTGTATTAATTAAATATGGTCCCATGTGTGGGACATATGAAACCCATATGGTATCTTGTCATATGGGCTTCGTATAGGGATATTGTCAGTGAGTTCGTTCCATATCTTTTGTGCACCTTCTATCAGCTTCATCGCCTCATATCCGCCGCGTCGTGAAGCCCTTGTTCACCCTGCATCCACGTCTGCCGCCATGTTAGCGTAGGCCTACCTTTCGTCTTAAACCGTCTTACATGATGTGTGTGTGTGTGTGTGTGTGTGTGTGTGTGTGTGTGTGTGTGTGTGTGTCAATATTCCTTCTCTCCTTCCAATGCTGTGTGGCCACCTTCCGTATCTGTGGCGCCTCCCCACACATGCTCAACATACCAACGGCCGAACAATGTTTACTCCACCCCAGATGGCACAGCTAATACACAATATGGGCTTTCGTCCTTCATTCCTTTACCCTTCTTCCTAACCTCTTTCCTCATACAACCGCACCCCACTGTCTCCTCCTCCTCCCCTCCTCCTTCCCCTCCTCTTCCTCCTCTTCCTCGCAAACTCACCCTCTGTAGCATCAAAAAAAAAAAACGAAAAACAGACAGCAACCGATTCTTTCTCTGCTTGATCTACGAACGCTTCTCCATCTTGCACATTCTAAAGAATTTAAAGATGTAATCGTAAACTCGAAATTTCTAAAGTACTACTTAAAAGCTAAGCGCAAGGCACCAGCTTATTCACGAACGCTGCGTCTAGTCAGTGGGGTCTGTCCAAAGATGCCATGTCAAGATCCAGGTAGCTCTCTGCTGACTGACTGCCTGATCTGTGGATCTTGGCCTGGAACTGAATCTGACCTTACCTGTCTATCGGTTTTGTTTTCGACTTAGCGCCTGTGAATAATCTGGTTCTTTCGACATAGCTTTCATAGGGGGCTGTAGAAATCTCGAGTTAACGATTACTATTACTAATGGGCAGAAATGAACTAGAGAGGGGAATCTTGGGGGTCAAGATTAGGGTGGTTGTCTCCGGAGAATTTTTTGCATAAGGTAGGGCAAGTGGGGTGCAGCAGCGGTTGTATGAGGAAGGAGGTTAAGAGGAAGGGTTAAGTAATGATGGACAAAAGCCCGTATTGTACTGAAGCTGTGCCAAATGGGGCGGAGTTACACTGTCTGCCCTGTCCTTCTTTCCTCCTCCTTTTCTTCCTGCTCCTCCTCCTCGTAAATTCACCCTCCTGCCCCATCGAAAACATGCAAATAGTTGGGGGATAGTTTGAACCAGCAAGGGAGGGGTTCCCAAGCCCGAGAACTGTTGCATTGGCGTGTTGCCTGCACCTGTTGCATCTGGTTGTCTTCAGATGACGATCGGTTGTACGGATTTCTTCGCCTGAATACGGGTGATGAGCTGAGCAAAAGGGTCAAGTTTGTCCTCGTGACTTGGGTTGGAACGAACGTGGGGGCGTTGAACAGAGCCAAGATGAGCACAGACAAAACAGTCGTCAAATCAGTCATCAAGGTATCTCTCGTCCATTTCTCCATTCTTTGATTAATCTCGAAATTAGATCAGATCAGTCATTCAATCAATCAGTTATCAATCAGTCAGTGTTGACGATCTTTCGATGTCAGTTGGTTGGCCTTTATATTAACCTACCCCATATCTTACCTTACCTTATGCATACCATATGTTACCTTACCTTACCATGCCTTACCACACCACACCATGCCTTACCACACCTTACCATACAGTATCATACCTTCTTACCTTACCATACCATAGCCATCATGCTTTACCATACCATAACTTATCATACCATGCCTAACCTTAACTTACCTAACCATGCCTTACCACACCATACCTTATGTTACTTTACCATACCATACCTTAACATACCCTATCATACCTTATGTTACTTTACCATACCATACCCATACCATAACTTATCAAACCATGCTTTACATTACCCTGCCTTACTGCACCATACCTTACCATATGATACCATACCTTACCTTACCTGATCTGTTAAAGTTTGTTATTTTCTTGTGTCTACTCTGGTCAAATTAATGATCTGATGTTGCTGTCCTGTTGTAGAATTTTGCCATCGAGGTTCTGGCCAGTGAGCACGACCAGTTGGACGAGGAGAGCATCCTTGACCAGCTGCGGAAGGCTGGAGGAGCCAACTACGGCACAGGAGTGCGGGACTGACCGACGAGCCGCTGGCTCAAGCACCGTCTAATCAAACTGCCTAGAGAAGGACCCCTAAACTAAATTCAACAACTATGTCAGATTTGGCCAAGAAAAATAATTAGATTTTTTAGGTAATTTTACCGTATCACATGGTATTTTTCGAGGTGTTTTGTGCGAGTTTTACTGAGGAATCAATAAATCTATTGACAGATGTTTGAGCCGTCTCAGAGGCTTTCAGCTTTTACCACACAAGAATCACGTTCTAGTATCGAGAACGAGAATCGCCTTATAATGAGGTAATGTAACTGTAATTAGTAACTTTGTTGCGCCGGTGTCTAATGCACAAGGCATGAACCAATGGCACGCCGAGTGACAGCTGTATTCAGAAACATTTCAGAACTGGCATTCTTATATTTGAGAACACTGCTTGCATGGAGGGTCAGGGGCATTTCCACAGAGGCGCCACAGTCTTGGCAACCCACCATGCGGGGACCTCGTCTGAGGGGTCACTGGCATATAACTAAGCAGGGAGCGGGGGAAAGTAGTTGTATGTACTAAATCTAGATGAGGACTTCCGCATTGGGCCTAGCCCTCCCCTTATGCGCATATGGGTGACCCATATCTTTCTCCCTCCCTCTACTGGCGTCCTTAATTAACCAATATGGCTGCTATCCAAACCTAGTGTAATAATTATATGCAATTATATTAATTCCATATTTCACACACACACAAACACACGCACACACGTACGTACACACTCAAAGGGCATAGTATGCATATATATGGTAGCTTGCTCACAGTCGTGACGTAAGTGCAGTCCTGGATTGTTTCCAAATCGTATGAAACTGAGTAGGCCTGCGGCGAAAACGAACTTCCTCTGGCTGAACAGCGCGCAAGGAGACAATAGTGGTGGCATATTCGGCCGTAGAAAGTCGAAACACAACTCGGGGCTGGGTTTGCCCCGGACGTTTCGTTTTCGAGTCAGCCAGGGCGATGAACAATGCGTTTAGCATGCATCCCGCTGGAGCTGCTGGTCCAACGCCTCCGTCGTCGCACGAAAACCCAAGCACATCGCGCTTTCTCGTGCATGGACCGTCCGTATGGAACAATCGTCCATTGCCCCCACGCAGGGGCCCACTGACATCCACCAGGAGGAGCTTGTGACAGTTTCTATTGTGGCGGTATACCCCCTTGCTCGCGACTGCGACCGTCGACGCTGACGGAGGGTACCTCTTCGGCGCAGAGGGGCTGTCTTTAGCAACCCAGGTTGTCGGCGGCGGCGGATGCCTTCGACATGACTACTTGGTCCCGACTGCAACCGTCGACGCTAACGGAGGGTACCGGTTCGGCCCAGAGGGACTGGCTTGGGCAACCTAGTGTGCCGGCGTATATCGTCGACGTGACTACCTGGTCCCGACTGCGACGTTCGACGTGATGGAGGGTGCCGGCTTGGCGAAAAGGGGGTGGCTTGAGCAACCTAGGGTGCCGGCGGATACTATCGACGTGACGACCTGGGTGCTGACTGAGGGACCTGGGGTGGATGGACCCTATATAATTCCGGTCTGCCTAGATGAGGAGACAGACAGACAGCGAAGCCAGCGCCAGACGGACCGGGATTGCCAGTGGAGTATTGGTGCGGACGAAAGTAGAGAGTTTTCGTTTAATGGCCGAATCGCAGTGTTGTAATTGCTTAGTGTTGCGTTCGAGTAAAACTGATTTACGGTTCTTCGACTTCGTTGCTTCAGTCTCTTTGGGACCTCAAGGGCCTTGCCCCACGGACTAGCCGTAAGTTGGCGTTGGTATTTGATCATCCTTGTAGAGTTTGCGGACAGACCAATCCTCGGCCGCCGGACTAATTCGGAAGCGGGTGGGAAAGGTCACACCATCTTAAGCGACACATAAAACCCCTAAAATAGCCACGTTCTGCGTTTTTGAGACATTTATCCTAATACATGTATCGTAATCGTAATCTCGAGATTTCTACAGCGCTCAACAAAAGCTAAGTCGCGGGAACCAGCTTATTCACAGGCGCTCAGTCAAAACAAAATCGATAGGCAAAAGGGTTCGGTTCCAGGTCAAGATCCAGGAGTCAGGCACTCAGACAGTCGGACGGCTACGGAAGATGATGTTTGAAATTGAAGCGAGAAGAGAGATAAGGGGAAGAGGAACAATCAGGATAAGATTTTTGGAAAAGAAGTGTTTTCAGTCTTGAGTGAAAGACCTGCGCAGAAATTGAAAGAGGTGAAGTGTTGGTGAGTTCGTATGATTGACCAGACAACTGTCGCAATTCGGGCGGGAGTTTATTCCAAAGGCGTGGGGCAGCTATGGCTATGGAGCGATTTCCAAATTTTAAGGATGAGGTGAGGAGAGGGCGAAGAAGTGTTAGGACAGATGAGGAGCGGGTTGAACGGGGTGGTTGGATAGTAAATAATTGACGAAGATAGAAGGGTTGGGCGGATTGAAGTGTGTTGTAGGTGAGGGATAAGACTTTGTACTGTATTCGTTCTGGTATTTTATGCCAGTGCAGTGATTTGAGAACAGGGGTGAAGTGATGGTGTTTGGGGGTTTTAGTGACAGCACGTGCTAGAGCATTCTGGATAGCTTGTAGGCGATTTGTAGACGGTCAGCTGTCAACAGCGCATCTGCCAAGGCAATTAGGATGTGGAATTTGTCCAAATTTATAACAGAAATAGGTTTTATCTTTGTCTCCAGCCCCATTGAATTTTGTTTGTTACTTCGAACGCATCTGTTGGACGCTAATTTTGTGTTTTTTGAGCACCTAAAATTGCCTAAATTCCTAAGATATATTTTAAAATCATGTTAAATGCAATTTTAGCCAATTCTATGACTCTATTGCGCTTTAAAATGCTAGCCTAACAAGTGTTTTTGTTATGAGTTTTAAAAATATAATAGTTCTTTCTAATTTATATGAGAAATATGGCGGAACCATTTCTTCGTTATTCTGTTTTCTGAAGGTGGTTGTGGACCGGCAACTGATGGCTCGTGTACAGGCGCTGGTTCGCGGATCACCACTTTGGGAAGCGCTGCTTTAGAAACTGGAATTGACCAGATTTCTGGATTTCAAAGATCTATTTATAGCTCATACTGTCCTACGTCGGTCGGAGAAATAGACCGAAGAGTCGTTAGTTGCCGAGATGCGACTCAACTGGCGCCACCAAATTCATAGCGACGGCGAGGAAAAACAGTTATCCTTTCACTTGTCTAACCTTCGCTGTCAGTCTGTCTACCGCAGACCGAACCTAGGTCATGTCTGGCTCTCACTTTCTGGGCAAACTCTTTCTCTCCACTCCCGTCTCTAAGAAAACGAGCGGACGATGCTCGTCGTCCTTGCCGATATATCGACTGCAGGCTCCTTCGCCAACGCTAGGGGCAGCTCACGCCGACGGAAATGAGCAAACGACATCTGGTGGCGTAAGCGTCGTTTACACAGTAGTCATCGTAAACTCGAGATTTCTATAGCGCCCAATGAAACCAAGTCCCGGAAACCAGTTTATTCACAGGCGCTCAGTCAAAGCAAAACAATAAGCAGAAAGGGTCATATTCTGTTCCAGGTCAAGAGCTAAGGATTAGGTAGGCAGGCAGACAGTCTATGGTGGATGGTGTTTGGAATTGGAGCGGTTATTATGAATAAGCGGAAGAGAAAGAAGGGGAAAAGAAAGAAGAGAAAGAAAGAGAGAGAAGAGAAAGAAGAGAAAGGATTGTTGGAACAAAAATGTTTCAGTTTTGAGTAGAAGACCTGCGCAGAGATTGCATGGATGAAGTGTTGGTGAGTTCTTATGATGGGTCAGATAATTGTCGTTATTCTGGAAGGAGTTGATTTCAGAGGGATGGAGCAACTATGGCTGTGAAGCGATTTCCCAATTTTACGGATGAGGAGAGGAGAGGGGAGAAGTGTCAGCATAAGGGACGATGATACCACGTGGTATCGAGCGAGTTTATGAATCGCTTTAGCTGCGTCTCGCCTTAGAGAATGTTTGAGAATGTATGGAAGCCACTTTGCTTACTCTGGCTTTACGAATCAGTCCCAATTCTGTGGCACTGCCACTGATCTAAAACTTCCATGAAGTCGAATTTCTACCATGTTACTGAAGAGTAAATTTTTAAAACGCCTGCAACTTTTTGTATATCAATGAAAGGGTTAGGGTCCGCAAAAATGGAAGGAAGGAGGAATCACCCAGATGCGGAAAAGGGAAGGGAAGTTAAGCACAATGCAGACTTCTGCATATAAATCTGGAACATAGTTATTTTTGTATAGTCTGCACCTTAAACACCAGCTTGAGACAGACAGCAGATCTTCATTATTGCACTGGACCTAATCAGAGTCCCTTGGCTGGATGTAGCACTATCAAAGTACCCCATTCCATCACAGTTAGCCTGAAAGATCAGCATGATAGCCCAATCTAGGCCTTTGTACTCTGCTGGAGTGCAGGTGCTAATAGACCTGTTGGCGCTATTCTAAATATAGTAAGCCTAAGCTAAAGTTCTCTGTATGCATATAATTATCTGTCATTTGCTGCCCATCCTACAGTGCACCTGTTTCCAGATTTCTGCTGCTAATTTAACATAAGTTTGTCACCCTGTCTCAGATCTGTATGCCCTCCTCTCTTGTAAATATGAAATAGCCTGAACTAGAAGGATATATCAGTGGCGGCTCCAGGATTGTTTGCGTGGGGGAAAGAGCATTTTTCGCGCCACATTCTCACAGTCCACCATGCACGGATCTGGTCTGAGGGGCACATAACCAAGAGTGGGCGGCTTTAGCTGAATCCGCCCACTAGGATATATGTAAATGTAACCCGAAATTTCTCAGCGCCACTCGAAAGCCGCGTAAGGCTTTATACAATGGCGTTGAAAGACCCATGGGGAGAAGCAAAATGTATGAGAAAGATGTGTATTTTATGGGGATAGTCTCAGAAGTAAAGTAAATTAGTTTCCCACATCCCACAAGTGAGATGTAGGGGAGGCGCTCATTTAATTTTCTTTAGGCGCTTGAGCCGACAGTGGATGACTTCCAAATTCCCAATATTCTGGAAACAGGACCAGCGCATCGCAGGACTTGCCGTTTACCTTCCAGGTAGGTGGCAGCACAGTTTCGAAAAAGACCATTAGATCAACGCTGGTAACACGACTTCCATACACGTGTTGACCACTCCTTTACATTCCTTCTTTATCCGTCTGTCATCTGGAGTTGGTTCGGATTAGGCAGGTGGCAGGTGTGCTGCATGCAGGTGCGAATAGACTTGTTGGCGCCATTTCTAATTTAGTAAGCTTAGGTTCTCGGTTTGCATGTAATTATCCATCGTTTCCTGCCCATCCTAAAGCGCACCTGGTCTCAGATTTCGGCTCGAGTCCGCCAAAGTCAGCTGTGTTTTGCACCTGTCTGCATACACTAATTTTACCGCTGTCTCAGCTGGATGACCGCCGATCCGTTTTAATTGAGGGTGTTGGGGTGCTAGTCTGAAGCAGTGGGACATATGTAAATGTAAACCTCCGAAATTTTTCAGCGCCACACAAAAACCGAGTAAGGGAGACCAAAAAAGACCCACTGGAAGAAGCGAAATGTATGAGGAAGATGTGTATTTTATGGGGATAGCCTCAGCAATAAAGTAACGTTTCCCATATCCCACAATGTGAGACGTAGAGGAAGCGCTCATTCCTTTTCCTTAGGCCCTTGAGGTGACAGTGAACTAATCCCAAAATCCTGGACACGGGGCCAGGGCATCGCAGGACTTTGACGTTTACTTTCCAGCTAGGTGGCAGCACAGTTTTGAAAACGTCCATTAGATTAAATCGCGCGCTGGTTACACGAATCGCATACAAGTGTTGACCACTAATTAACAATCTGTATGTCTGTTTGTCTCTGTGTTTGTTCGTCTGTCGTTGGGTCGAACTTGGCAGATGGCACGTGTGCTGAATGCAGGTGCGAATAGAGTTGTTGGCGCCGTTTCGAAATTTATTGCGTTTTAGTTTTCTGTTTGCATATAATTATCTGTTCTAGGCTGCCCATCCCACACGCAGCTGCTCTCAGATTTAGGTTGCGTTATGGACCTGCTAACTTAAAATAGTTTTGTCGCGTTGTCGCAGATCTGGATGCCCGCCGATACCATTTTAATGGCATAGTGCCAGAACCAAAGGGATATATCAGTGGCGGCTCCAGGATTGTTTGCGTGGGGCGAGAGCATTTCCAAGGGGCGCCACATTCTCGCAGTCCTCCATGCACGGGTCTGGTCTGAGCGGCGCAGGCATATAACCAAAAGGGGACGCCTCAAGCTAAATCCGCCACTGGGATATACGTAAATATAAACCTCCGATATTTCTTAGCGCCACACAAAAGGCGCCTCAGCGAGACCAACTTACAAAGTGGCGCTAAAAGACCCATTGGGAGAAGCGAAACTATGTATGAGGAAGATGTGTACTGTGTGGGATAGTGTCAGCAGTAAAGTAAATTTTCGCATATGCCACAAGTGAGATGTAGGGGAGGCGCTCATTTAATTTTCTTTAGACCATTGAGCCGATAATGGACGAATCCCAAAGTCCTGGACACGGGACCAGCGCATCGCCGGACTTGCCGTTTACTTCCCAGCTAGGTGGCTAGGTGTTAACCACTCCTTTACAACCTGTATGTATTTGTGTTTGTCTGTCTGTCTGGAGTTGGTTCACATTAGGCACGTGGCACGTGTGCTGCATGCAGATGCGAATAGAGTCTTTGGCGGTATTTGTAAATTTATTACGTTTAAACCAAGAGGGGAGGTGACGAACCGCCTAGGCTACACAAAACCCGCGCCAGGAAGACCAGCGGCGCTAAAAATACTGTTAGGAGGTGCGAAGTGTACGGGAAGATGTGTTTTCAATGGGAAATATTTAGTTTGGAATAGTGGGGAGAAAGACCTTTGGACGGGAGGGCGATGTATTGGGAAATGCAGCTTCAGTGGGAGATAATAGGAATCAACGTCGAAGGAAACCGATTCTCAATGCATATTAATTCGCATCAGTTAAGATTCGTTAGATATATAAATTATAACAGTTCCGAGAGGTCCTTGAATGGAAATACATGTGTACTAAAATATGATGATGCTTACGTACATAAAGCAATTACTACTACTGCTATATGTCAACTACTACTACGACGACGACTATGACCATGACCATTATTAGGCCTATTACAATTATGAAGCCTTTTATTATTATTACGCCTATTAATATTAGGCCTAATATTATCATTGTTATTATTAGGTCTACCACAATGTAGGGCTTCTTAGCTTCTTAAAGCCACACATGAGCTGCATAAGTGAAACGTGCTTCTTGGCCGGGATGAATCAGCTCGACTCAGTAAGAGACAAGGTGCAAGGGTCAGTTTCAGATCGGTGTCTTGACATTAGAGATCTTTTGCAATGTCAAACAACAGCACTAACTGTTATGCATTTATGAAAACCATCTTGTCTCAAAGTTTATAGACGGTCAGTGGATGGCTTTTTAAACAGCTGAAGACTAAGACACAATTTTATATAATTTCATTGCCTAATAGAGTTGATAAATTGTTTTATCGTTTGAATGGGTGAGTTAAAGTAAGGTAATATAATCGAACGATTGTGTATTGGCTTCTAGTAGCAACGGTTTAATGAATAAAACATATCATTTTAGCTAAACCAAAATCAATACCAGTATTGAAGGAAAGTGAATGAGAATATTATAGTCAAAATGAGAGAAGTTATTTGTCACAATTGTTGAGGTTTGTTTGAACTGCTCCCAAATACATTGTGTGGCATGGTATTCGATTGGCTTGAACGCGAAATGGCTCAGCGCCATAGGTTAATGCGCTGTCATTATATTTCGGCGCTGAATAAATGATGTGTTGCATGTGACCTATATATACCCGGTATATATATACCATATATATATATATATATATGTATATATCTCTATACCCGGTATAGATGATAAGGTGGGAAAATACGAACTCAAGTGGTGTTGTGTGATAGTTGAGGCAGAACGTTTGCTGTCTTCATCCCTTGAACTTGTGTGTGGGCAGTGAACCGTGACCTTCGAATGGGCCAACAAGCCACAAGACACACCTCTGTGTTTTCAGGCGATTTGCATACAGTAGATGGGTCTTGGACTTGATGTGTGTAATGTCAGTCCGAAGCTTGAACGAAGGAGAAGGTAGACGTCTGTGGCTTAGTACTCACTGGGCGAACTGATAGAGTCTTCGCTCGGACGGTCTGCAGCGAGCTGAAGAAGAACTCGGGCGATTCGAAGGAGTTTTGGTCGACTGGAGAAGCGAGGCCGTGACTGAAGCGACAGAAAGCCTGAGAAGTGAAAAAGCGCTTAACATTCCAAGGCCTTCGTCTTCGTAAGTGTCGATATATATGTATACACATATCAAAGGGGTGCTATATAAATTGATTTAGGCCTAGTGTTAATTTCAAGCCCGTTTAAAGCTTTTTAATTTAATTTTCCAATCTCTGTTTTTGCAAGGCCACGAAAGCAAATTGTTTATTCACGCATTAATTAATATCATTATCAAGTATTTAGAATGTATATGCGCTTGCGTGTGTGCTTAATGCGAGTATAGACAGAGACCGAGCAAATGAAAACGCAATCGCTTCAAAGCAACAACACTCTAAAGGAATTCAATTCTTCTTCCAAATTTTATCTAAATACTTCTGTAGCACAACTTGTATAGCACATTTATTGTTTTTATTAAATTATACATGAATCGTATTGAAACTTAGTGTTTTTTAAGCAATGAGACTCGATCTTTCATTAAATTTTTTATTATATTTATTAAATTATATTTATTATTTTATAAATGTGCAAGCGTTTGGGAAGTGAGCCAGAAGTGACCCTTTTTTTCAAGTGAGCTAGAAGTGACCCTAACTTATAGGTGGGCCAGAAGTAACCCTTGTTTGGACTTGGGCTAAAAGTGACCCTTGTTTTGGAGGTGGGCTAAAAGTGACAATTGTTTCGGGGATGGGCCAAAAGTGACCCTTGTTTTAGGGTGGGCCAGAAGTGACCCTCCTCTTCCTACTTGTATGCCATGCGCATATATGGTGTGTATATACAGTGAAATTGTTTATACGCCTGAGATATATGGTAAAATTATCGAAAATATTAATTGAAGAGTCTAAGGCAAAGGTTTGCCACATAAATTGAGTATATATGCACTTGTGTGTGCTTAATTGAAGAGTCTATGCCTTACTTTTACACACGGTTTCCAACGCTTGAATGTCATGTAAATACCGTTGACATTGAGCGGTTAATTATTTAGCGCATCATCAGGTTATCAACTCAGAAGCGGGACATCAGGAAAGCGCCACATCTAGATCTACTAGACCTAGACTTAGCGTCTATTATAAAAGTACCAGCGTAGCCGTGCCTAGTTGATTCGGTCAATAATTCAGTTAAATAAAAACTTGATCAATTGCATCAAACAGTTTCTACAGTTCTACACAATAACTGAAGAATAATGGCTGGTTGCACTGCATCCAAAATAGTCGTTGCAGAATGGTTTTTTATTCACTTATTCAATTTTCAATGTCTTTCCGTTTTTACTTGCCTCACAGCTTTTTTATTTTCCATTCTCGGTTAATTCTACTTTCTAAAAGTATTTTCTTGATTCCTTCGAACAGATGAGAGAAGATGGACACCACGCAAGAGTCGCAATAGCTCCTCCTCGCATTGGAATGAGGCCCATGACCCTCCAGAAAGACAGCAGTAGTAAGTGAACTTGTAATTTTACAATATTTCCCCTATATAAATGATTATATATGCGCTTGTGCTTAGTTGAAGCGTCTAAGGCAAAGGGAATGCTATACAAAATTGAGTGTGTATGGAGGCTTAGTGTTAATTTCAAGCTTGTGTAAAGGGTATGTGTATTTGTGCGTGCTTAACTGGAGTCGAGGCAAAGGGTTGCTACATAAATTGATTAAACTGTAATCCTAGTGTTAATTTCAAACTTGTTTATAGGGTATGTGTATTTCCAGCAGGGGCGTCGATCATATGGGTGCCCCTGGGGCCCGGCAATATTTTGAGCCTGGGAGCCCGGCCATTGGCTGGGTCCCGGCAATATTTTAGCTGTAAAATAGGTAGGCCTACAAGGCAGCTCTGGACTGACAATTTTGGTTGTCAGTCTTCACTTTAAGACGTCAGTAAACAATGCCATCCGTAATTTCCAATTGTACCTCTCTAGGTATTGCTGTCTATGCCTACTTTTGCTTAGGTAGACAAACGGACAGATAGAAAGACATACGCATGAATATGTACTACAACAGTACATATGCACTTATAATTATACGCATGTCGACCAAGCGAACGGAGTCACAGGCAGTCACACATGCATACTTAAGCCGCACAGGTCGCCAGAGGGCACAGAGCTATAGCAAGATTTGACAGAACCCCGAAAAGTTAATGGAATGCAGGTCATACAACTTGCCCTCACATCAAGGCCATCGCCATCTGGATGTCATCTTTGACCAGTCAGGCAGTACTAGGGGGTGTAAGCCGACCCGCTAAATTAGTCTCTTTTATACATTGGCAAGAGCTATCACTAAAACTCCAAACATGATCATATATCACAAATCTTAAATACGTTGCATTGGTTGCCCATAGCAACGCGCATTTTGTTCAAGACTGGACTAATTGTATAAGACCATACATTTCAGCCAGCCTCACTATCTTCGCTCTGTACTGACTCCCAAGACTTATCTCTACCCGACCAGGTCTTCTAGCTATCTAAATCTGACTATTCCGTGGACAAGAACAGCTCTTGGAAGGCGTGCCTTTTCTGTCGCTGGCCCTAGACTCTGTAACTCTCTTCCGGCAAATGTTCGCTCGGCAAAGTCTGTTTCGGCCTTCAGATCTCGACTAAAAACTCACCTCTTCCAGAACTCATTTTCTCCATAGCCTGTCTCTGTCTTCTGGGCTCCTCTTAGGCTTCTCAACCCGGACTTACCATAGAATTTGGCTTGGACAATGATTTTGTTTAGCAGCGACCATCGACTGATGCTTTGAACATTATTACAGTGGCGCTGTAGAAGTTTTGAGATTAGATTAGAGTGATAAAAAGTGAAGTAGATGACAGGTAATCTGAAACCTACAATCGCGCTGTTTGCTAGAAGCACAATCAGGAAGAACATTTTCGGCAAGTTCATTGTTGAATAAATAATTATGTGCTCATATTGCGCTGCTTTAGCATTACTGCCATATGACTGCTGTGTATGCCTAAGTTGACATTCCACTGTAAATAATATTAGGGACATTTCTCATTGTCTTCCGAGCTTTGGGCTGTGTGTCTGTCTGCATTAGGCCTACTTCGATCTTGACCCCCGTACCAGGGGCTTTGCGCCTGATATCCAATAGAGCTTCGCATCCAGACCCCACTATAGGCCCGGGCCCCCCCCCCCCCCCAATGTTTACGATGGATCGACGCCTCTGATTTCGAGTATATATGCGCTTGTGTGTTTCTGTGTGCTTAGTTGAAGATTTTAAGGCAATGGGGAGTTATATAAATTGATAAGCCCAGTGAGTATTTACAGAGTATATACGTGCCTGTATATGCTTAAATGAAGCATCATTTGGAATATAGGTGTGCATAATTTAGGTCTAAGGCAAAGGGGTGCTATATAAATCGATTGATTGCTTATGTGTATTTAGAGTTTATGTGCGCTTGCTTCTGTGTGCTTAATTGAAGCATCTTAGGCAAAGGTGTGCTATATAAAATGAATGTCGTTGGAGGTATATATGCGCTTGTGTGCTTAACTGAAGCGTATAACGGCAAAGGGGTGCTATATAAATTGATAGTATATATGGGCTAGTATGTTTCTGTGTGCTTAGTTGAAGAATCTAAGGCAAAGGGGTGCTATATAAATTGATAGTATATATATGGGCTAGTATGTTTCTGTGTGCTTAGTTGAAGAATCTAAGGCAAAGGGGTGCTTTATAAATTGATAAGCCTAGTGTTAATTTCAAGCATGTTTAAAGCATCTAAGTTTGGAATGTAGGTGCGCATAATTTAAGTCTAAGGCAAAGGGGTGATTAATAGAGAGGCCTAGTGTTAATTCAAAGCGCTTGTTCATGTGTATTTAATGGTTTATATGCACTTGTGTGGATGCATCTTAGGCAAAGGGGTGCTATATAAATTGATTATTACCTATCGTCTGTATATTTTGACTAATAAGCCGAAAATAGTCATTGCAAAATGGTTTTCAATAATTTATTCATTCACTCGCTCATTTTTTATTTTTGCTTGCTGATCAGAGAAGATGTCTTATATGCTAAAATTAATCAGTGCTTAAAATGTACCTACTACATGCTAACGTAACTGTTTTTTGGTATTCTTCATTTTTTAGGTAGAGCTGCTGTATTCGACGAAACCGCTGTCATTGGGATTTAAAACACCCTTGAGCCGGACACGAACGAATTTGTCTAGTTTTGAATATTTCTTCTAATAAATTTCTTCTTGAAGAAATTTGATGGGTTTCTGGTTCGGGCGTGCTGACTGCGTGTAACGACCCTGCCAAGCAGCAGAATTTGGTATCGGGCAAGTCCTGCAATGTCTGGCCATTCGTCAACTGAACGGATCAAGGAAGCAGCATAAACTAAGTAAGTTCCAAGGCCGGAGAGGCTCTCTCTCTCTCTGTCTAAGTCTTCAAAGCCATCGACTGCGACGCAGTCGATGACCTTGAAAGACTTAGTTTATTTTGGCTCGGCTCTCTCTTTCTCTTTCTCCTCCTCTTCCTCCCTCTCTCCTTGGCACTTTGCCAAGGAGAGAGGGAGAAAGAGAAAGAGCTCTCTCCTCCTCTTTCTCCCTCTCTCCTTGGCAAAGTGCCAAGGAGAGAGGGAGGAAGAGGAGGAGAAAGAGAAAGAGAGAGCCGAGCCAAAATAAACTAAGTCTTTCAAGGTCATCGACTGCGTCGCAGTCGATGGCTTTGAAGACTTAGACAGAGAGAGGCGGCCGGCCTTTGGAACTTACTTAGTTTATGCTGCTAGGTCCTGGACACACGGGTCTCTTACTCCAGCTGAAGAAGATCGTCACTCGTCTCCATATCCAAACCAATCTAGGTAGACATATTAACATAAAGCAAACGATTACACATATGACAAAACAGCTCAGCTCTTAAAGGGAAAGAAGAAAGGAAGAGAGACACAGAGAGAAAGCAAGAATGCAGGCTAGGAATGAAATCAGTAGCAATGCAAGCAAGCACGCTTGTTATTTCAGTCCCCCACATATGTGAAAGAGAGACACAGAGATAGACACTTTCAAACCAATTACTACTAGGCTCGGCTCGCTCTCTCTTTCTGACCCTTCTTGGACTGATGGTGAGAGCAAGCACCTACAGGCAAGCAAGCTTGGGAAGGAATGAAGATCTAAACCTAAACTAACACGCTGAATTTCTAAAAAAAAATCTACTCTGACATTAAGCGAATACAATTCAACAAGGGTAAAAGGATCCAATGGATGTCACAGGGGCCAGAAAATTGTTTCTAGTGTGGTGGCGCATATGGAATTTCCTGAAAATCTGATCCCTCCGTACAAAATGGCGAGCGATGAAAGAATTCAGATAAAAACTAGAAGCTGGATTGCTAAAACCATATGCCATCTGGCGAATGCAATTTAACTAGAATCATTAATCATGAATCTTTCACCACTCGCCATTTTGTGCGAATTTTCTGAGGAGAGAGAGAGCGAGCTGCATTGATCCCTATTAAGAAGATCCGGAAGAAGAAGAGTTGGGGAGGAAAAAATCTACGCTAAACCGTACCTGCGTTCTGGCGACTGTCCTGTGAGAAGAGGATGAGGAACAGTGGCTACTAGGAACAGTTGAAACTCCAGCTGAAGATCATCACCTGACTTCTCCGACTGCAAACCAATCTAGATAGACATCAACATAAAGCAAGTTACTACACATTCATATAGCGCCTTTCAATGGATGAGTAATGTTTGCCTCACCATATGTACAGCTCATAATAAGGCTGACAAAGAGTTTCTCCGTTCAGAGTCATCAATAATTTTACAAACGAGATCCTCAATTTCTAAAAAATTTACTGACATTTAGCGAATACAATTTAACATGCGTAAAAGGATCCACTGAATGAAGGATATTTCACATCGGCTCAAAAACTACGCGAAAACCAATAAACTGTTTCTAGTGTGGCCGTGCAAATGGAATATCCTGAAAATTTCATTCCTTCGTACAAAACGGCGAGCGATGAAAATATCTATAAAACATTAGAAGCTGGACTGCTAAAATCAACTGCCATCTGGCGAATGCAATTTAACTAGAAGAATTAATGTATTAGCTAGACGGTAGAAGAACATTTATCAATCCAGCTTCGCATACACATATTAATGATTCTTTCATCGCACGCCAATTTGTGCGAATTTATTCATGTATCGAAATTTCAGGAAAATTGATTTCAGAGAGAGACACACACGAGTGACTGGCTCAAATACTACGTTCGAAACGATCAGCCACCGTCTCATTGAAGTACAGTAATTCTAATTCAGGCTAGCAATGAAATCGTAATTGCAAGATTTCTACAGGCTAGCAATGAAATCAGTAGCAGATCAAAAGCAAGGAAGCATGCTGGCTAGCAGTGAAATCAGTAGCAATGCAAGCAAGCATGCACAGGCTAGCAATGAAATCATTAGCAATGCACGGAACACGCAGGCTAGCAATGAAATCAGTAGCAATGCAAGCAAGCAAACACGCAGTCTAGGAATGAAATCAGAAGAAATGTAAGCACCCAGGCTAGCAATAAAATCAGTGGCAACGCAAGCAAGCATGTAGGCTAGCAATGCAAGCATGTAGGCTAGCAATACAAGCAAGCAAGCACGCAGGCTAGCAACGGAATCAGTAGCAATGCAAGCATGCATGCAGAGGCTAGCAATGAAATCAGTAGCAATGCAAGCAAGCAAGCACGCAGTCTAGGAATGAAATCAGAAGAAATGTAAGCACCCAGGCTAGCAATGAAATCAGTGGCAACGCAAGCAAGCATGTAGGCTAGCAAAGCAAACATGTAGTCTAGCATTGCAAGCAAGCAAGCACGCAGGCTAGCGATGAAATCAGTAGCAATGCAAGCATGCATGCAGGCTAGCAATGAAATCAGTAGCAATGCAAGCAAGCAAGCACGCAGGCTAGGAATGAAATCAGTAGCAATGCAAGCAACATGCAGGCTAGTAATGAATTCATTTCACCGTGGAAATCTAATTTTCTGATATTCAGAGTCGTCCATAATTTTGCAAACGAGATGCTCAATTTCTAAAAAATCTACTGACATTTAGCGAATACAATTTAACATGCGTTAAAGGATCCACTGAATGAAGGATATTTCACATCGGCTCAAGCACTACGCGAGAACCAATCGCCCACCGTCATTTTTAAATAATTTTTGAATTAAAAGGTTTTTGTCACTGGGCCAAGAAAATAATAAACTGTTTCTAGTGTGAAGTTCCAAGGCCGGAGAGAGAGAGGGAGAAAGAGAGGGAGAAAGAGAGGGAGAAAGAGAGGGAGAGAAAGAGAGCCGAAATAAACTAAGCCTTTCAAGGTCATCGACTGCGTCGAAAGAGAGACACAGAGCAAGCAAACATGCAGGCTAGCAATGAAATCATTAGCAATACAAGCTAGCAAAGCAAGTATGCAGGCTAGCAATAAAATCATTAGCAGTGCAAGCAAGCACACAGGCTAGCAATGAAATCAGTAGCAATGCAAGCAAGCAAGCAGGCAAGCAGGCAGGCTAGCAAACAGTAGCAGATGAAGCAGGCAAAGAGTAGCAGATGAAGCAAGCAGTTGAAGGAAGCAAGCAAGCAGTTGCAGCTAAAAGCAAGCAGTTGCAGCTGAAGTTCAAGCACTCTACAGGAACGAATCGAACGTAATTAGATAGATAGACAGACAGACAGGCAAACAGCAAGGCAGGCAGACAGACAGACAGATTTCACTGACTCACTCACTAACTCAGTGACCGACTGACTCATGCACTCATCACTTACTCAATCACTGAGACTTGTATAAACAGCAGAGTGAGTGCCTCGAACCCTTAACCCCAAAGTCTTATACTGGCATCACTGCCAACTTATCAAACCGATGCCAGGTTCCGACGTAGGTCACGGTCAGCAGGTTTCGCTCGGGTGGTTTGCATGTGGCTCTGCTTGGTCTGGGAATCCATGGGATACAAAGCTACGTCACGCCTGACCTCGTTTACACGTAATGCCATCTATCTAACTTTGCTCCTAACAGGGCAACAATTCTTCTGTTAATTGTTCCTGTTCTTGTCTCTCACTCCCTCTCCATTTCCCTTAATTCCCATCATTTCTTTTTTTCTTCGCTTTTCTTCATTTTCTTCCTCTTTCTTTTGTTTGCTCTCTAAATCGATCTTCAATATTTTCAACTCTTTTCTTCTTTTTTCTTCCTACTCTCATCTCTTCCTCTTCTTTCTTTGTTTATTAGATTACATCTCTTCATTCTCATCATCTTTGTTTTCTCCTTTTTCCATCTGGTTTTTCTTAAACTTCTTCCTCTTCTTTCTCTTCCTCCTCCTCCTCCTCCTCATCTTTTGACTATTTTAAAAACAGATAATGGATTGCTTAGACTCACTAGCATCTTCCATGTTCTTCCTCTATTGATGTCAGCTCCTCATTCAGATTTCTTCTTGTCACCGTTTCTGCTTCTCCTCTCCTCTCCTCTCTCTCTCTCTCTCTCTCTCTCTGTCTCTCTCTGTCTCTCTCTGTCTCTCTCTGTCTCTCTCTGTCTCTCTCTGTCTCTCTCTGTCTCTCTCTGTCTCTCTCTGTCTCTCTCTCTGTGTCTCTCTCTGTCTCTCTCTCACCAAAAGCAAAGAGCATACAGCTCATAAAAGGAAAAAAGAGAACAAATCAATTCTTATCAGTTTCGCCGTGGAAATGACACGCTGAATTTCTAAAAAATCTACTGACATTTAGCGAATACAATTTACATTCGTCACATCGGCTCAAACAAATTTTTTTTCACAGGGAGGGGCCAGAAAATTGTTTCTATTGTGGCGGCGCATATGGAATTTCCTGAAAATCTGATTCCTCCGTACAAAGTGCACAAATTGCCTCATCATATAGCTCATAATAAGGCAGAGAAAGGAAGAAAGATAGACAAAGAGATCAGTTTCGCCGTGGAAATCTACTTTTCTGATATTCAGAGTCCTCCATAATTTTACAAACGAGATGCTCAATTTCAAAAAATGAATCAGTAACAATGCAAGCAAGCACACAGGCTAGCAATGAAATCAGTAGCAATGCAAGCAAGCAAGCACACAGGCTAGCAATAAAGTCAGTAGCAATGCAAGCAACATGCAGGCAAGCAAGCACACAGGCTAGCAATGAAATCAGTAGCAATGCAAGCTACATGCAAGCTAGCCTTCCTATTCTCATCTCTTCCTCTTCTTTCTTTGTTTATTAGATTACATCTCTTCATTCCCATCATTTTTGTTTTCTCATTTTTTCCATCATTTTTCTTAAACTTCTTCCTCTTCTTCCTCTTCCTCCTCTCCTGACTATTTTAAAATCAGATAATGGGTTGCTTATACTCACTAGCATCTTCCAGTTCTTCCTCTATTGATGTCAGCTCCTCATTCAGCGTTTCTTCTTGTCACCGTTTCTCCTTCTCATCCATTTCATGCTGAAGAAGTTGCATGTGATGCTCACGCTGCTGAAGCTGGATCTATAAAACACCAAACATCTCAAGAAATTGTAGCCCTAGGTGAATTAAGCAGCCTAGAGATAATAGCACTAGTTTTACATGATTAAGGATAGATTCTTTGTTCTGAGGATACAGCATGGCGAGCACAGTGAAGATAAGCAATGTCAAGCATGGTTAGCACTTGGATGGGAGAAGATCCATTGCAGAACAAGCCACCTATGCCAATCAACCACCATCCCCTGGAGTCGATATATGGGGAAGGATTCAGTTTAGTTTTTATTATTTATGCATTTATTGAGCAGCGCCATCTAATGACTAAAATCAATTGATTGGGCTGAGCAATTGCGAGTGAAGGACTTGCTCAAGGACCCTACAGCTTTAAAATGAAAACTTGCCTCTTCAGTTTAGAGCAAGGGATGGGTCTCGGTGTGAGTTGCACGAATTGTCCGGCTTACCTTACGAATTCTCCAACTCTTGGTGAATTCTTGCAATATCTGCGCTGGTCTTTCACTCTGAAAACTATTTCCTTTTAATTATTCGAATAAAACGAGTCTCTCAATATCAACTCAAAATCAATACAAATCCAAAAGGCACTGCGCTGCCCCTTGCGCCCATAACTCAAGAGGTCTGGAACGAGGAGCGCTCAAACCAAACGGTCAGCGCACACATGTCAGCAAACCGTGACCGTTTTTAACAAGTGTGAAGTGATACGAAGGAGCGTTCAAACCAATCGGCCAGCTTACTACATGCCTGTTTTCAGCGAACCGTGACGGTGTGTAAAAGATGTGGAGCGAAAAGAAGGAGTGCTCAGTCCAATCGGCCAGCGTGCCACAAGACTGTTTTCAAACGATTTGCATAGGACAGACGGGTCTTGAACTTCAGTGTGGTCAGTAAACCGTGACCGCGTTTAACAGGTGTGGAGTGAGAAGGAGCGCTTAAACAAATCGGCCATGATAAAGCCAAAAATGGGACAAATACTCTTAAAATTACCCTAAGCAAACACACGCATCCTTATGATACAGCCTAAAGTTCGCCTTCGTGCTGTCTTGAACATACTGGGGCAGGTGACCAGCGCTCTCCCTCCCCGCCTGATCTTCTTACTGATAGTTCTGCTGTTATTTAGTTAATATAATATAAATAAATGCATGAACACAAACTAAAAGACGGATAACTAAATAATTCTACCAACATCTAGGAAATAAAATTTAAAATGCGTAACAACATTCATTATGTAAAGGACATTTGACATTTGCTTCTTACGTAAGGCCCACATACTACTTTCGAACCACCAGTCACCGTCTCATTGAAGTAATTGTATTAAATATGTTTTATCTTCTATCTTTTCCATCTTCTACTTTTTATCTTTTATCTTTTCCATCTTCTAGTTTGTGCTTATGTCACTAGGGCATAGGGCCTAACAGATAAAATAATAAATTCTTACCAGTTTCGCCGTGGAAATCGAATTTTCTGATATTCGGATTCCTCAACGAGGTAATAGAAGAACTAGAGAAAGTGCTGCAGTATATTAATAAATGAGCTGTAGCTGCCGGAAGTGACGTATCACTAGGCCAGCTGTAGACGGATCAGCTGTCAACAACGCATCTGCCAAGGCAATTAGGATGTGGAATTTGGCCAAATTTATAACAAAAATATCTTTGTCTCCAGCCCCACTGATTTTTGTTTGTTATTTCTAACTCACGTATGGGACGCTAATTTTGTGTTTTCGTTACGTAGGTGGAATAACTGGGTCTACGTTAACATATTCTCAGGCGCCTCTGTGCGTGAGGATGCCGGTTCATGGACCGATCGTGGCTTTTCTGGTGTAAAGTGTACAGAGCATACGCATGACCATTTAGAGGCTTTGAAGTTTACTTTATGCATAGCATGTTCCCAGACTTTGACACGATCTGGTTTCGACATTGGACATCTCAAAAAAATATTCCAACAATCAGCAGCTTATCATAAACTTTTGTTGAACCATAATCTAATTGGAATTAAGGAACTGTTTTGATGTTCAGCGATAAACATAAGTTAAACTTGGCATGAGTCTTGGGCTCAGACTCTTGTCTTGTTTGAGAAAACCATAACTTTTTTGTAAGGCTACTTGATCTAAATTTCGGGGACCCATCAAAATGGAGTAATCTTGTAACTTGGGGACCATAATTAGGCCTAAAGAATGGACATGAGTAACCCCTTGCTTCCTCTGTAGGCGATGGGATGCGATACTGCTCCATATCACGTCGTGAAGTTATGCTATCTATCCGAACAATTTTGCCTATCGATTTTGTTTTGACTGAGCGCCTGTGAATAAGATAGTCCCCGTGACGCGGCTTTCGTTGGGCGCTGTAGAAATCTCAGGATTATGATTACGATCACTGAGGCTAAGTGTAAACGTGCTAATACCCACGCATGGAAAGTTATTCCTGCCGTCCTTGATTCCAGAGTGGCAACGTTACTGCATCCAAATGCAACACAATTTTTCGTACAACGTTTAGATTTAGATTTACTTTCTATTTCAGCCCTTTCGCACTTTTTTCTACACTAATATCAGCGAAGTAATACAAGAACGCTTTGACTCCGTGTACTTGCAAGATGGCAGCCCTTTAGCCATATGACGTCATTCGGGGGCTTGGTCTATGGTTAACTAATTTATTATTTGCATGCACTTCATACACGCACAAACAATCAGAATTCCATAGACTGCAATTAATTACCTCACTATTTTAAGAAAAACAGCAAATTGATAAGGGTAGCATACTAGCATACCTACCTGTGACAAACTACAGACAGCACTATGTTATAAGTATTAACATAGCCGTGTAAGCAGCGTTACTGAGCGGTTTCTAAAGGCGTTTCATAAATGATTTCATACATGTATGCATGCACATCAAAATGCTGCGCTGCATAAACCGCAACCATTTTGGTTCACACCTCGGTGACGTATACAGCAGAAGGCGGATGTGACGATCATGAGCTGTTGGTTGCCATGGCAAAGAATTCTTAACCAAACGATCAGAGAGACGTTGGACGCCGGCGGAGACGGAGAAAAGGGAAGACGTGGAAGAAAATTTCGAAAAAATCATCCTTATTCATCTTTTTCCTTTCTGCGATCGTCAAACTGGTAAATATATCACTAGCTATAAAGGTTTTCTGATGGTTTTCAATCGAAAATATTCCCAATGAATTTGTGTCGGACACATTAAGATTGAATCTGGTTCGAAGCCAAGCTGTTTAGACGAAGGTCGAATCAAAACTTCTGGACGGTTACATTCAAAAATGTTGCCAGTTTTTAGGCGAAAATATTAAGATTGCTTTTATACATTACATTTATTCTAATTGGGGCAACTGGAACGCATTCAGAGCGAGTTTGATTCGAAATGTTTGCAGCGATATTTTCCCTAAAGTCTACATTTCATTCTACCTATAGATCTTCCCCACAGTTCTGCCAACCACGCATCACACCCAAGTGCTGTTTGGCGCAGTAGAAGTTACAGAATTCCATAATAATTTCTGTACCCCACTTATGACCCCCAAAACGACCTTACATTACAACCAGCCGTTGAAAGGCTATAAGAGGCTGCATGCTATTTTAGGCCACAATCACAGACCGTTATGGCCAGACAGTGGTAGTATGACTGTTAACCTGTGTTGCTGAATTTTTGTCATTTCAGTGTCAGGTAAGAGGTCAAGATGAGTCTGCAGCAGGCTTTCAAGACGTTTGCTTCCAAAAACAACAATACGGAGGCAACGACTACCGACATTAACAAATGGTGCAAGGATGCAGGAGTCTACGGCAAGAACCTCACATCCAACCACACCGACATTGCCTACAATAAGGCCAAAGTCAAAGGTTCCAAGTATGTACTTTTCTTCAAGATTTCATCTGAAATGTCTTATTTTTGGAAATAAATAAATAAATATATATGATTATTACATATTTATTTTTTACCCTAGGGAGAAATGATTTGTGAGGACTGAAAAATTAGGAATACGGAATGACAGATCTCTGAAAAATTAGGCCTCATTAGCCCATCTGTTTGGAATAAGTTGCCTAGCAACCTGCGACATTAATTCCTTGGCTTATCTTTTACCTGTTTTTCGTAAAAGCTTGAAGACCATTCTATTCGATTGTGGTTTTGTGTTGTCAGGTTGGGAGTGCTTTTGACAAGTTAGGCTTATTCTTTAAGGCATGTTATATAAATTAGCATTTACAATTACAATTAGTATTATTGTCAAGTTGTGACAACGGCAGCAGTGCCACTACGCATAAAACCCTGGACTGTAACTGCTACGTGCTTGAAGATATCTGGCGTCTTTCAAATATTATCATTTCTGCATTTATTAGGCGCCACTGTCTAATGGCTTAGCATCAGTCGATGGTGCCGAGCAGTTGTGAGTGAAGGACTTGCACAAGGTCCATACATAGTAACCGTCTTAGGGGAGTTTCGAACCCGTACTCTCCGTGTTACAAGCCAAGCACTCTCTCCAACAGGCTACCGTGCCCCACAATATCAAGAAATTCAGGTTCAAACAATGCCACAGCTCTGTAATAAAAGCCCAGTGCTGTTGATATCAGTTAATATTAGTAAGAGTATTAAAGCAGAATAATAATGATATATACTGTACTGGTAATTTGCTAATTATAAAAGATTTTGGGGAACAACAATTTCTTTACAGGAACCTGACCTATAACGAGTTGGATGCCCTGATTGCTGAAATGGCCATCAAGTACAAGGACGATAAGAAGATCGAAATGGATCAGGCGATCTCGGAGCTCAAGGATCGGCTGGCCAACGCATCGTCACAGATGCATGGCACCACTGTAGGTGTCCCCAACCTTTCTCATTCTACTTCACCTCATTCTTGTCCTATTCATACATTATTAAATCCCATTTGTATCTCAACCTCTTCGTTTATTTTACCTATTTTTCCACTCTCTCACCTCGCTATCATATCCTTTCCTATCCTTACCCTATTCTGTCCTGTTTTCCCCATTCCATTATCACCAAACTATATCCTATCCTATTCTACTCTTACCCTGTCTCACTATTCCTATGTTACCAAACTGCAGTATATCCATTCACATTCAATCCCATTCTACTCATTGGTTCCATTTCCTATCCTATTCCATGCTTCCCTAACCTTTTCCATTTTCCTTATCCTTTTAATCTTTCATCCAGAACCTTTTACATTTCCTTGTACCCTATCCAACTTGTTTTCATTCAAAGCTTTGTGTGAAAATATTATTTCAGACCAATATATGCATTACATCATACACAGAAGCATCACTTTTCAGATCACACACATAGAAGGCAAGGAGTAGATGATTCATCGGTTGATGCCTTGTGAATTGGAAAATGATGCTAACAAAGTCGTTTTATCACAGGTGGTCTTGTGTTCAGGTCGGTAGCATCCTCAGTGGAGTTTGTCATAAGACACGCTGTACAAATCTGTGATTACAGTTACAAATTACACTTACATTACATAGAACAAATGGGGTGTTACAGGAATAAGTCTTTTGTTTCAGAAAACTATGAAGGTCGGTGGCGTCGACAGACTGACGGATACAAAGCTGTACACTGGTAGCCACAAGGAGCGTTTTGATGATTCGGGCAAAGGCAAAGGACTGTCCGGTCGTGAGAACCTCACCGACAACTCTGGCTACGTTGGGGCCTACAAAGGATCCGGCACCTATGACAAGAGCCACTGACCAGGAGTTGAACCCCATGCTTCCAACCACCAAGCTTACCAAATTCAGTGCACTAGTCGCAGCAGCAGGAACTTTAAGATCACCATCATAGGCAGCAACAACAAAGAAAACTCCAACAATACACACAGCTTAATTCCCACATCACCTGTTATTCTAGCCTCTCCTATCCTTTCTTTGTTTCTTTACTCTTTCATTTATTCCTTATTTCATTTATTTACCTCATTCCTTTCACTTGACTTATTCTGTCCATCCAGTGAATTTACTTTGTATCTTTTTAACTTTTTAAAAACTCTTGTATTCTTCTATTCCTCCCTTAAAGCCGCAATCATTCCAGTTTCATAGCTTTGCATATTCCAAATACCTGGCTTTTGAAATGATTTTTTGCTATTTCTTATTTTTACTTCCTTAGTTTCCTGTCTCTGCTTGATCCATCTATATTCAAAAGTGATCTTATCTTGCCATCCAGGTAATTGAAGAGATTTCTTCTGTTCATGTTTTCCAATCTTATTTTCTAATTAGCTGATCTTTAATCATTTCTCTTCACTGTGTTGTCCAATTTTGTCTTGTCAGCATTTATTCCGCTTGGTTTCTTATACTTCTGTTTACAGATTTGTTCTTTTGGTCTTTTTATAGATTTGTTCTTTTGGTCTTTTATCAATTTCCTTTGTTTTTCTTGCTTCATATATTCCCAATTCAAATTTTTTTGTCATTTTTCTTAATAATTTATAAACTTCTTTCTTCTTGTTACCTCTAGTAATCCTTATTTTTCATCCTTTCTTCTTTTGATTGCTCTGCATTCTTTTTCTATATTTCTAAATATTTGTCTTTTAGCAATTCTTTTCCTTTGCATTTTTTCTGGGTAATTTTCCATTTTGTCCCATTTCTTCTCCTTTTACCCTATCCAATTAGCTGCCATTCACTCCAATGTCTTTCTAATCAAAAACATCAGCATCTGGCCCAGCTTCTTCCTCCTTTCCATCAGTTGTCACCTAGAACATTTTCCACAAGAAGATATCTAAGCAGCCAGCAAGAAAAACTCTAAACCAGAAAATATGTAAACTTCAAATGCAACAGGGCTAACAAGAAATAAAAAACCAGCTAACATGAGAATGTCTGAATTTTTCTTTTATGTAACATATCCTTTATATAACATATGTTTTCTTATATACAAATATATTTATATATATAGTAGTCAATATATATGTATGTTGTACATGTACATACATATATATAACCAATAACATGCAGAGAAAGTCCATCTATAACTGGGAAAATTTACTGGCCTAACAAAACATCTCAAACCAAGATCTCTCTTAAGTGATCAGAATTGCGTTCTGCATGGTCAAAAGAATATGGAATACGTCTATATACAACATGGCAGTGATTAGAGTTTCATCAGCTAGATAATGTTCAGGATTAATGCTGATCACCTAACAATTTCACAGATTGAAAAGGGGCTGGTTGTGCGTTACTGCTGAAATTCCAATAGTATTACTCTGAGGTAGAAGTGATCTGTAAGGAAATCTGTGCCTCGTTGTGTATGGGTCCCTTCATAAATGTCAAAACATCAAATAAAGTGCCCTGAAATGCAAATATGTTATAATATAGTCTCAGAGTATTTTTCTCTGCAGTAGAAATGATCCCAGAATTAAGAAGTTTGTTTTTGTTATCAAGGAGAACAAGAAAATAAAGTTACGAATGGAAAAAAGATCGTCTGGGGAATGAATTATGTTAGACGAAGAAAGAAATGCTGAAAATCAGACCAATGTGACCATCTCACTAGGAACTGAAAACTTACCTCTACCACTCCGCCTATGAGCAATAATGTTACATGTAGTGATTGTGCAGTGCACCTCTACAATACTAATAAGGCATTTAAAAAATTTCAGACGTGTAGTATAGTATTACACGATAAAACAGTTGGGTAAAATTTTAGCCTTGCACAAAGGTCCACTTTCTCATAGATATGTGGTTCTAAGCCACAAAAATGTGTTCTGTTATGCCAATAAGCTTTCTGAGAACACAACGTTAAAAATATGTCATACACCTAATACCTAAGCTTACCTGCTTGTACATGATGCAAAAAAGTTCATTTCTATAGTCACAGAGACAAGTACATCAAAGCAATAATTAATTAATTATTTAAATGAGCAACCTTATATAGTGCATTTCCAAGAAATCTATTTGGCAGCACAGACCAGCCTCTACCAGGCTCCTAAAGGATTACCTTTTCGCTCTGCGAGAGATGACCATCTAAGTCACTCGCTAAAATGACTATCTAAAGACTACAGCAACACAAAGATATTAAAACAAAAACTGAATGAAACACAACAACTTGTCATACACACAATTATGTTACTAGAGAACCAGTGTCAGCTGGTCACAAGGCCGCAGACGTCACTATGACACGTGCACAGAAGCAGATGACGAATGTTTTGAACAAAGTCAGTATACATAATTTATGTCTGCACACTGTCCAAACTCGAAGAAGTCAGTTGAAACTTGTCTAAGCTGGTCTCTGTCGGCCTATTACCAAGAGCAAAGAAAGATGACAGCTGACAAGAAGTCCTCCAATAACGTTACGGAAATCTGCCAGCAATGTTGCATCCGTGGCAGACTCCTGGAAGCCCTGAGGGGCCAGGCGGACCAGTGACCCCTGGAGGACCCGGTCTCCCCATTGGTCCTCGTTCCCCAGGAACTCCAGGGCGTCCAATACCTGGCGGTCCAGGTGGTCCTACAAGAAATTTGAAGTGCTTCTGTATGTATTCATGTTGATTATCGATGAACATTAAGCCTAGGACTTCAGAAATTTCAAGACCAGTGCACAAAAATCATTCAAAATAAATCCAAGAAACAAAATCTAAGAGAAGTGCATAAAAAACACCCAAGTGTGAACTCAGAACAAAAAGCATCAGACTGCACACAATGGTGTAGCTAAGAGGGGAGGGCTTGACAAAACTGGAGTTGAAATTTCCAGTCATTTTTCACTATACGAGAATTGGATAGCTGCTTTTTCTTTGCGCTCTAACCAATTCGTTACCGTGCTCCACACGGCTACCATGCCCCACTAACAATACACGTTACACTCTATATAAAGCAGGGATTTCCTGCTTACCTTGCAATCCAGTGACTAGAGGCTGGGCATGTTCGTAACGGAAGCCGTTTGTTCCACGTTCCCCTCTCTCGCCTTGATCACCTGTAGTAAAAATCACATGTATATGGCTCAGGTAAGACAATTAAAACTGGTAAAAATTGAACTAAAATAAGTTGGTCAGATGGCAGGTATATAAGCTGAATTAAAAAGAACACACACGTTTTAGATTGGCCTTGAATAAAAAATATAGCATAATTTGCTACCAAAGAAGCAAATCCAGCGATACACGGACTCTAAAACCACGACTTTGCAATTCATACCACTCCAGCTCATGTTTAAGGACCGGGAAAGGCTGCCACAACTTCCACTATGCGACACAGAAGACTTTTACTGATCTACTCTAGTTTGTTCTGACCTGTTCTGGTATTTTCTCATCTGTTTTGTTTTATATTGTGGCTATAACACACTTAAGAAAATGAGGGTGACCCAGAAAGTGATGTTTGTTGGGCCCATAGTTGACCGTCACTGTCCTCTGGTTGCCAGGTAAGGGCACAATGTAGGCCCAACGAATGTGGTTATCAGAGGACTTATATGTCTAGAAAAAGGAAGGGGAAGAGTTGTTTTTTCTTTTCAAATGAAAAGCACTGGGTTGTAAACTCATCTCAGGGATACTGGGGTGGCCCAATCAGACTTCCTGTTTTCCCACTCCTTTCTTCCCAACTGAGGTCAATGGATTCACTTGGATGAAGGAGGAGGCTGTTTAAAATCTCAAAATCCCACCTTGTTTTGGAGTCAACTGATGAAAATATTGGGTGGCTCAAACCAATGCAAAACTTGCACCAAACTAATTTCAAGGTCCTTTGGAATTTAAGCATTATGGTAAGACAAAGAGTTACCTTTTGCTCCAGGAGCCCCATCTGATCCTTGTGGACCGGGAAGTCCAGGGTAACCTCTTTCTCCTGGAGCACCTGGCATTCCAGGGTCACCTAAACAAAAGAAATCAAGAAAACTCAAATTTTAAAAAATGACCCGCAATAAGCCGGTTAGGCAGTTTGTAAGAAAACATAAATATCATGATTTTTTCCAACGCATCTTTAGTCTTGATTAAACCAGTATGATTTACAATCACTGCATTCTGTGATCTGTGGCTACTTTTAACTGAACACTGGTACAGTGACTTGAGCTCATCATCATCTGGGAACAATCTTCAATTGAAGCTTCTAATTTTTCAGCCATCTCGTGGTGGCATGAATATAAATGTCAAAATATATACGCATTGCTTGAATATATTACCTTGTAATCGTAATCACAATCTCCAAATTTCTAAAGCGCTACTAACTGTAATTCAGAGATTTCTACAGCGCCCATCGAAAGGCGTGCTGCGGGGACCAGCTTATTCACAGGCGCTCAGTCAAAACAAAATCGAAAGGCAAAAAGGGTCCCGTTCCAGGTCAAGATCCAAAAGTCAGACGGAGAGACAGCATGGCAGCTATATGGGGGGTGGTGTTTGGGGTTGAAGAGAGAGAGATAAGAGGAAGAAGGGGTGTCAGAGTACAATCTGTGAAAGAGGAATGTTTTGAGTGAAAGGCCAAAGCAGAAATTGCAAGCGGTGGAGCATCGATGAGTTTGTATGATGGGTCAGAAAACTGTCGCAATTCTGGGGGAAGTTTATTCCAGAGTGGTGGGGCAGCTATGGCTATGAAGCGATTACCAAAAAGCCAAGCACAGGGCACCAGCTTATTCACAAACCTTGGTCAAGTCAGTGAGGTTGTCCAAAGATGCCATGTCAAGAACCAAGTCCGGTTGCCAGAAGACCAGAGAGAAGGGGAAAACGGGCTGTTAGGGTGGGTTGTGTTTAAGCTGAGAGAAATGGGAAGGCAGCAGAGTCGATGGATCAGGGTGGGATTTTTTTGAAAGGGTGAGACTTGTGTATATTACTGGTATGTATGTGCATATAGTATACAAACTAATCTGTACATGAGCGTCATTCATGGACAGACAAACCTGGCAGTCTATTAGAACTGAAAAACAGTTAGAAGCTCTTTAGAAATGCTCTGATACATGCCTGGTATTCCCTGAATGCCCTGAGGCCCAGGTTTTCCAGGCACTCCGAGTCCGGGCAGCCCAGGGGGACCATGCAGGTCCCGGGTTATCTCCTCCAGCCTCTCTGCAAAAAATCAATCACTAATTAGAGATAGCACATTAACAGTTGTAACCAAATTTAGGCTATCATAATTTATGTGCATGGTACATGCCTGGTACAGTATAATTATAGTACTTGCGTGGTATAATCATGGTACATGACTGGTATAATCGCGGTACATGCCTGGTATTACATGCCTGGTATTTGAGCACCTCTGTTGAGTTTATTCTCTAATAGGCGTTTTAAAAATCTTAAATTACAATTACAAATATGGTAGTGCAAGGCAATTTAATAGAAGGCAGCATAAAGTAAGAAAATATAATAAAAATTATGGTTAGGTAATAAAAGGTCATGAGAACATCTGAGGAGTTAACTCAAACAGGCGTTATATAAATGTGCACTTAAGATTTCAATGATGTAAGGTAACAGAATGTACCTTATGAATGAAGACTACTGTGTATAAGTGATTACACTACCTTATATACCGTAAGAATGCACCATGCCACTCATATACTGTGATCACAAATTCATATAAAATTAGAACAGATTAGAATATACAGATTAGATTATTCAACTAGTTGATTAGAATGATTAATGATTAGAATATACACAAGTCTATAACAGATTAGATTATTCAACTAGTTGAGATTGTAAAGATTAGGTTGGACTGCAGTGTTAGATCACCGTAAACTAGTTATCCTAGACTACTGTAGTCTAAGTTAAATAGATCAGAGTGATCAATTAAATAGATTAGAGTGATCAATTAAATAGATCAGAGTGATCAATTAAATAGATTAGAGTGATCAATTAAATAGATCAGAGTGATCAATTAAATAGATCAGAGTGATCAATTAAATAGATTAGAGTGATCAATTAAATAGATTAGAGTGATCAATTAAATAGATTAGAGTGATCAATTAAATAGATTAGAGTGATCAATTAAATAGATTAGAGTGATCAATTAAACAGATTAGAGTGATCAATTAAATAGATTAGAGTGATCAATTACCAAGATAAACAAGACCAGACTAGACTGACTCCCCGAGATAGATCACAGTAAACTAGACTAGACGAGATTGTTGGAGATCTTACCTCTTAGTATTTGTGAGCAAACGTCTCGAACTTCAGCAATGCTTACGCTGCGACCCTGACAAGAAAAGTTAGTAAGCAATCAAGTCAGCTATCCAGGCAATATACCTGAGCATAGCTGGAAGGCTTTTTAAAGGGTTTGATGAAGACAGTTTAAGCTTGACCTGAACTCAACAAGTGGAATAGAAGAGAAAACATTCTATAACTGAATTTACATTCTCCTATGAAATCAAAACATTTCACATTATTTGCCTCCATAGACCTTTTGTGATCTGTCATGAGTGGACATCTTGTTCAATTAATGAAGCCAGCTCATCACAGGAGGTATTAACGTTTAACGACCAGTTGTCTGAGCCCAACTGCCGCTGTCACCAAGAAATATAATCTTGTAAGCTGGGAAGTAAACGGCAAGTCCTGCGATACACTGGCCCCGTGTCCAGGACTTTGGAATTCATCCACTGATGGCTCAAGGGCCTAAGAAAAGGAAATAAGTGCCTCCACTATGTTCCTCATGAGACAGAGGAGCTTTACTTTACTTACTCTGGTGCACAGGAATCCAATACAAACATATAGATCAACAGCATAAATATAATACAGTTTATTCAAAATATGGATAGGAACCTTGGCCAATGACAGTGGCAAACAAGAAAAGATTGGAGGAAGCACATCACAGATGGCTGAGGAGAAGTTTGCACATTTCGTGGCATGACAGGATATCAAATAAAACTATAAGAAAAAGGATGAGACAAGAGGATACAGAGAATATCATAAAAAAGAGAAGACTGATATGGATGGGACATGTAATTCATATGGACAAAGATAGATGAGTCAATCAAGCAATGAACTGGATCCCTGAAGGGAAACATAAGAGGGGAAGACCAAGGAAGAACCGGCCAGAGACCATCAGAGATGACCTTGGGTGTTTGGAGATGTCGTGGGATGAGGCAGGAAGACTGATGGTCAACACAGGTGAATGGAGAAGCTGTGTTGCCCAATGTGCAGACCTGCACAGCAAGTACTAAATACTAAGTAAGTATATTAAAAACAAGTTTCCATTTAAACATCAGTTTACAAGGCACCCAATCTGTGCCACTGGAATCATTAGATGTTTGATGTCACCTACTGGCAGTCCAGGCACTCCAGGCATTCCAGTCTGGCCGCTGTCTCCATGCGCTCCAGGAGGTCCACCAGGTCCAGGAGGTCCAGGGACACCAGCGTTCCCTGGGATTCCAGGAGTACCCGGCTCTCCGGCAGATCCACGAGGTCCCGGCTGAAAAGAAAGACATTTATATGAGAGTCCATAAGAAAAGCATAGATGAAGAACAGAATGAATGAATGACAGAAGGAAGAAAGGTAGGAAAAGAAGACGGACTGTGATCGAGAAAAGGAAGGAAAGAGGGGAGAATGAAGGCTAAAAGAGGAAGTACAGAACATGGAAGGAAGGAAGGAAAGGAGAAGGAATGACTGGAAGAAATCAGGACAACAGATGGGAAGGTAAGAAGGATAGTTTACAGAAGATAATGAAAGTGAGAATTAAGAAAGAGGACAGTAACTTTAGGATGAAAGAGAGAAAAACAGAAAACAGAAAGAAATGGAGAAGGAAAGAAAAGAAGAATGATGGAAAGATAGAAGAAACGAGAAGAATCTAGTAAAAAATTAATTATACTAGCCTACAATCAATTTCACAACCATCACTTCACCACAACTTCACTGCCTAACCAGTAACTCTGCCATCATCTTTAACAGTGTTTCCCAATTGTTAGCTTTCTAAATTTGATCAAATGTCTCCCTCAATGCAATCCTTAGTTTTGAATCCACTCCATTCTTTCATACTGAGACACAGAGGGAAACTGTCCTGAAATGTCTTACCTGTCCAGGAGGACCAATGGCTCCGGTGGGTCCCTGAAAAAAAACGACAGAACAGAGTCACATTTCCTTCAAAACAGAACTAAAAATGCATTGGACTGCAAATGCATTTGGTAGGCTTGGAACTGTATGTATGGCATTGCAATGAATTTACTGCCCTGCAAATATTTTTACTGTTTTACACGGCAGAGTTTTTCGTATTACCCAAGCTCAGGTGGCTTTGGAAGGTAGGAGTTTAGCAACTTGTTGCCTTGAAACTCACTGACTTCTTCAGGGCTCTCAGGCTGGGTGTGTCTCTGAATAGTTTGTTTTGCAAGAGGTGCTATATAAATTGACAAATACAATGCAAAGCAATACAGTATCCCACCGGAGGCCCAGGAGGTCCATATCCACCACCGGTGCTAGGAGCATAAATGACCGTATCTCCGCCCCTTGATCCGTTTCCACCACCTCCACTGGAAACCTGGAAACGTTAAAAGACAGACGTAATCGTAAAAGACTTCGTTATCAACCAACGGTTCAAAGTACTCACATCAAGCTAATGCTAGGTAGGATAAGGCAAGGGAAAAGATCTGTTAAGTAGAATATTATAACCTAATGCACTTGTGCATGTATCTTGCTATTTATGTGGAGCCTTTTATGAATCTTACAATGGCACTAAAACAAGGCTAGCTAACAGGTCCAAAAACATGCAACTTAAGATAGGACGATTATGTTTCATCAGCTATCTGTGACAGAACAGTACATGTATTTTAGTAATGTAACATATATGCATGGCAAGAAAGAGGAGGTTAGGAAGGGTCTGGTGAAGGTAACATGGGTAACATGTCCTCAAAGAAGAGAAGTCTGTCGATTGAAGGATCTCTCAGATATTCGAGTGACCTTCCCTTAATGGTTTTGTGGTTCAACATGGACAATTTTTTTAAGGGAACTGAGATCAAGATATAATAATTTTTAAGGGAATTGAAATTAAGATACATACCATCCAAGATAAAGATACAACAGCGAAAGAGAAATGATGCACATTCAACTGACTCCTTTAATTTACTAGTTTTATTACTTTGGTTATAAATAAAAACTAAACAAAGTAAATACTACAGTAATACTAATTAAGTGGAAATGGTTAAAAGGTTTTACCGGTCCAGGTGGTCCTGCTGGGCCCTGGAAAAAATAAAAGAACATAAAACATTGGTATCATCCTATATTTTGAATCAAATATTATCATAATTATATTTAACCTAGTCACTTATAAGTGATTCTGAGAGCCACCTGAAAAGCACAACCATCCATCTATGCACCCATCCATATATTTACATCCACGCATCCCTCAAGCCACCCAAACATCCGTTATCTCCAACCACCAAACCACCCACCCATCCAATGACCAACCCACCATTCTATAATACCTACATAAGACTTAAGACTTACCTTTTCAGATTGCTTATCCATCGTAGTCTGCCTTTCTGTTGTAATGGACTGATCTTCTGGGTACTGACCTGATTGTAGCTTGGCTTTGGTGCGCCATCAGATGAAGCCTTGTGCATTAGACACCAGCACAATTACAATCCATGGTCCTCCAACCTCTGACCCAATATGACCCACCCATCCAAGCAACTCCCTTCCATTTTACAAAAAATTAATAAAATCATATTCACTGAATAGCACAGTACTTACAGGGGGCCCTGGTGGTCCCGGAGGCCCCACTGGTCCCATCAGCCCTGCAGCTCCATTTGCTCCCTGTTGGCCCTGCAATGAACGAAAAAACAGTTCACATGAACCAAAGCTATTAAAAATTTCAGCAAAAATCCATCCCAGTTTGATGAATAGAGTCCAACATATCAATCAAATTATCATCAATTTACACATATAGATCAATATATCAATCAATATATAGCAATATTTTAATAAATACTCTGATCTATTATTTATTACTAGGGACAAAAATGCACCTTTACTCAGTGCTTGAAACTGTTATCTTTTGTTAAGAATGGGCTGATAGCACTTCTGAGTAGATATGTGGATGAGGTGCTATATAAATTTACTGAATGAATAAATGAATCAAAAAATTTACCAAAAAACTGATCATTAATTAATCAAGATATAGATCAAATTAATAATACTACCCCAGTTTTGAGTGGAAAGGTGCTACAAAATACCAGGACAACCACAATATTACAATGTAAGCATGTACTTACCGGTGACCCAGGGGGTCCCGTTTGCCCTGGTGTCCCAGGGGGTCCTCGCTCCCCGGTTGACCCCTACAGGCAAAAAACACATGCGTAAGTGGGTAATCAAGTCGACAAAAGAATATCTACTTTATTTTATTTATTTATGAATTGCACCTATTATGTAGTCAAGGTCAATGATTCTGAATCTGAGACAAGACAGAAGTGGGCATGAACAATTAGTCCAGAGATGTTACAGAGAGATCTCGCTCAGCAGGCACAAACCTTCAACTGTTGGATCACAGGCCCAGCAAGCTACCAAAATGACCATCATGATATAAGGTATATGCAAAAGTAAATGCAGGGATAATGTAAACATCACCGAGCTACATGAGAAGACAAACAACATTCTCTTTGTTCTCTGTCAATATATATGTATTTAAGGATATATGTATGTATGTATGTATGTATGCATGCATGCATGTATGTATGCTTGTGTGTACGTATGTATGTATGCATGAATGTATCTATGTATGCTTGTGAGTGTGTATGCATGCATGCATGTATGTATGTATGTATGTATGTATGTATGCTTGTATGTATGCAAGCATGCATGTATGTATGTAAGTATGTACATTCATCGTCACAATCATCATCAGCATCATAACTGTCATCATCATCACTGTCCTTGCAACTAAATTATCCACCATCATCATGGTTTTAAAGAACATTTCTTACATATACCTAACAAGGCATTATTTGTGTCAGGTGCCTACCTTGATGCCATTTGCTCCAGGTGTGCCAGGTGTTCCAGGTGCTCCTATCTTACCCTGTCAAAGACATCAACAGTCAGTTCTATCAGACTAGAACTCTGAACCTGAACCACATGAACTATCTGAACACCAAAAAAGTATCTAAAGTATCTGAAAAAAAGTATCTGAAGTATCTAAGTATCTGAACACCAAAAAAGTACCTGAAGTATCTAAAAAAAGTATCTGAAGCATCTGAAGTACCTGAACACCAAAAACTCAGTTTTCATCAGTTATCAAAAACTGAAATCACTACTTAAAATAAAAATCCATAATTGATCTCTTATAAACAATAGTAATAAGTAGCTGACATTATTTTTACTATTACAAAAACTAGTGATCAATACTAGTTAATCAATAATGGTTAATTAATAATCAATAATAACAACAATCAACAATTAGAAGACTCACAGGAAAGCCTCGGTCACCTGACTGTCCATCAGGGCCTCGTTGACCTTGCTCTCCCTGAAATATAACAAATGAATGAATCAATGAATGATTTAAATGACTGACTGACTGACTGACTGACTGACCGGACGGACGGACGGACGGACGGAGGGAGGCAGGGAGGCAGGGAGGGAGGCAGGGAGGGAGGGAGGCAGGGAGGAAGGCAGGGAGGGAGGGAGGGAGGCAGGGAGGCAGGGAGGGAGGGAGGCAGGGAGGGAGGCAGGGAGGGAGGCAGGGAGGGAGGGAGGGAGGGAGGGAGGGAGGCAGGGAGGCAGGGAAGGAGGCAGGGAGGGAGGCAGGGAGGGAGGAAGGGAGGGAGGGAGGGAGGCAGGGAGGCAGGGAGGGAGGCAGGGAGGGAGGGAGGCAGGGAGGCAGGGAGGGAGGGAGGGAGGGAGGGAGGGACATATAAAAGAAAAACTGTAAGCACAAACAAATGAACTGATGATGGAGCAAAAACTAACAAATTAAAGGTTGGGTTTACAGGATTCAACAACACAATCCAAGACAGTTTCATACGACACAGCAACGCGTTTTGACTGAGGTCAGAAAGGTAGAAGGCTGGCGGGTTAGGTGCTTGGCTAAATGGATGAAGTGGATAGATAAACAGATGGATGGATTTATGTGACAATTAAATGAATTAAAGGAGAGATGGCAATACGGATGGATGAATAGTTCAAAAAATCCATCCATGCAGTTAAATAGATGGACTGTTGGATCATTAATCCATCCAACTATGCATCCAACAATCGATCTATGCAACTGCACAGATAGATTGTTGCACGGCTAGATGATGGAATGGATGATGGCAGATTGGATGAATACATTAATAAGAATGGATGGTTGACAGAATAGATGGATGGCTACATTGTTAGATGTGTGAATGGATGACAGAATGGATGGCTGGCACAATGGATTACTATATCATTGGATGAATGGGTGGATAGATGACTATTATTATTATTATTATCATCATTATCGTGATTATTATTATTATTATCATTATTATTATTAAAAATTTCAATGTGTGCAAAGTTACACAGAAAAGATGATCAGACAGCACAAGCACAGCTAGTTAATTGAAAGATTACCGATTAATGGAATTAGATATCCAGACGTTTGAAAGCCAGTGAGAAATAGTGAGCTCTAATGTGTTTCTTGAAGGAAGAAAAAGAGTTCTAGCTTCTAAGAAACGTTAAGTAAATCAGTTCCATTCCTTGGTGGGCAGTGGCGCGGAATTTACTAGATTGTTAAATAAATGGATGGATGACAGAATGGATGGATGACTAAACTGTTGGATGAATGGATTGGGTGAGTGTAGGTGAATGTGAAAGACAGTTTACTTACAGGTTCTCCAGGTACTCCTGGAACACCAGGTGGGCCTGGAAGGCCCTACAAGCAATCAGATCGTCAATCAAGTTTGAAGTTTATCAATAAAAAGGTATCCATCAACTGCTCCTAGTAACAGACATTTGAGAAAACTGACTGACCTTTTCAACTTCATTCAGTTGTTCATTAAAATCTGCTCCTTTGTTCAATGAGTCAATCAACAAATCAATAAATCAATCAATCAACTGATTGATTGATCAATCAATTTGAAATTCAAACTGAAATTTTAAATCAAATCATAAACATCCAGTCATTAAACAGTCATCAATCAACTAAACAATCACTTAATAATTCAGCAGTCCATGTTTCGGTTCATTCAGTTTCTTTGCATTCATTTCAGTCACACGTTTACTGACTCTAATTCTATTCTTCTCACATTCATTTGTTCGTTCATTCATCCACTTAATCTAACTCATCGATATTAATTCACTCTTCCCTTCTAACTTTTCTTCCTTCATTTACACACTTCCACAAAGTTTATTCTGTTGTGAATCTATTTAAAACACAAAAAATGCATGTTTTGGATCCATTTTAAATGCAATGCATGTTTTGCTCTCTGTCTTAAATTTTTCCTTATTCTTGCTCTTTTCCTTCTAATTCATTGTCATTCAGTATTGTAACTGCAACTGTAATCACAGATTTACAGAGTCCATCTTCAAAAGAAGCCATTAGAAGAGGTGCTCCTAATCCCACACTGAGTCTCAATCCAATAGTAAAGATCAAAGCAACAGAGGTGGACATAAACATGCCAAAACGCAAACTGAAAGTCTAGTACAAAGTTATCTACCCACCTGAAGCCCATCAACTCCTGGCCTGCCATGTGGCCCTGGAGGCCCCGGGGGTCCTTGTGGCCCTTGCGGTCCAGGACTGCCCGGCTGTGACTAATCAAAACCAAAGGAAACACAAATTACTTTATTGAAACTGCAACCTTCACCAATGGCACTGACAGAGATGATGGACCTAGACTTTACTTCATGAATCATCATCAACATCATCAACGGTGAGTAAGGATGATAACAGAAATGATACACCTATATTTTACCATCATCACCACCACCACCACTACCACCTTCATCAAAGCTAATGCCATGAACAGCTTACCAAAAGAAGTTCTAAAGTGCCTTCATCTTTCATGTAACCTTGAGGCCCAGGAGGACCAGGAGGTCCCTGCAAGAATGGTAGCAAAACAGTTAATCCATGTAAAGATGGTGACAGATTTGGTAAGGTAGGGTAACATAATCAATGGCTCATTACATGCATATATCCTTTGCAAGGCTCTGAAAAAGGTGCTATATAAACAGCCAGATAAGTAGATAATATTATTAGTCCTCAGAAGTGAAGTCGTGGGGTCAAAGGATCGTCTGACCTCAGTTGTAAAAATGACAACAGCCATCCAACAAATACCAGACAACCGTTTCTTACGGCTTACAAGACTTTACAGCAAATTGTCAATTTCACATGACATGCTTGGATCTGAACTCCAGTCCAGAGGTGAAAAGCAAACACATCAACTATACGAAATTGTGCCAACCATGATGTTGGTGACCTTACTATTCTAACAATATTACTCTAACAATATTATTCTAACAATATTACTCTAACAGGATTACTCCTACGTTTTTTATTAATTATTAATGATGTCATTACTGTTGTTGTTTATTAGCAAATGGTGTTAAACAAACAGAAATCCAAATGGTGTTAATCACATTAAAAATCCAAAGGGTGTTAATCAAACAGAAATCCAAATGGTGTTAATCACATTAAAAATCCATAGGGTGTTAATCAAACAGAAATCCAAATGGTGTTAATTACATTAAAAATCTAAAGGGTGTTAATCAAACAGAAATCCAAATGGTGTTAATCACATTAAAAATCCATAGGGTGTTAATCAAACAGAAATCCAAATGGTGCTAATCACATTAAAAATCCAAAGGGTGTTAATCAAACAGAAATCCAAATGGTGTTAATCACATTAAAAATCCAAAGGGTGTTAATCAAACAGAAATCCAAATGGTGTTAAAAACATTGAAAATCCAAAGGGTGTTAATCAAACAGAAATCCAAAGGGTGTTAATCAAACAGAAATCCAAATGGTGTTAATCACATTACAAATCTAAAGGGTGTTAATCAAACAGAAATCCAAATGGTGTTAAAACCATTAAAAATCCAAAGGGTGTTAATCAAACAGAAATCCAAAGGGTGTTAATCACATAAAAATCCAATGGGTGTTTATCACACAGAAATCTGTCTAGAAAGAAAAGTCTCTACTGGAAGCAAACAACAGTATTAATCACTTGGGATGAATGGATACACTGTTTGAAATCTCGATGGATTAAAAAAAATGATCGGGTTAGATAGCAATCCAAAAGGTGAGACCAAGATGCAGACAGCTGTTACACTTACGACTTCGCCTTTTAACCCTGAATCCCCTTTTTCTCCAGTTGATCCCGAGTCCCCTCTCTCGCCCTTCTCACCCTGCAAGAACAAAATGTTATGGTAACGACTGCATAGATGTATGTATGTTGCTAGATATACAACTAGAAACAGAGGAGTCTTGTCAGCGATTCACAGTAACTATCTAACGATAGTAGCTGCTTATTTTGTGATCGTAAACTCGAGATTTCCATGGCACCCAACAAAAGCCAAGTCATGGGAACCAGAACTTTTATAAAACCAACATAAGTAATCACGATACTAACTAATAACTAATTTGAACCAAATGTACAGTAGAAATGATTGCTCAGAATTAAAAAGAAATCAAGCTGTCAAAATTCTTTTGCTGTTGCAAAAAAATATTTCATTAACGCATTAATTTATTTACATCTATCGGCAGCTGATTTTTGTCACACAGTACAATCATAGGATAACTGTAAAGCAGCACAATGCTCAGAATTGTATTGTGTTTCTAAGTAATAAACAAGATACCTTTTTTCTTGTTAGTCCAGGTGATAACTTACCTTTCTACCAAGCAGTCTAGGCAGTAACTGACATTTATTACTAACAGTTAATATCTTAGGATTTGTGCTATTAGTTTATGTATTAACTTACCTTTCATATGATTAGTCCACATAACAACATACCTATCCTATGGTTACTCCACGTAATAACTTACCTCTCTTATGGCTAGTCCATGCAATAACTCACCTTTCCTCCCATTAATCCAGGTAGGCCTCGTGATCCGGCTGGCCCAGTTGCACCCTTCAAATTTGAAAACAGGAGAACATAAATCTTACCCAAAGGGTAAATTATTCCATTTTTCTTTAAAAGAATAATCATAAGCCTATATTTTTAGACGAATCACATCTCAGATGGATTGATCCAACCCACTGTCCACTGAATCATCATCATGAGACTTGCAATGAATATTATGACTATTGTCATCTTCATCGTTGGCATCATCATCATGTTTTATTGTTATCGTGGTCGGCGTCACCATCATCATCAATGCTACCTTCAACATCATCATTACTGCTGTCAACACCACTGTGACCACCACCACCACCACCACCTGCTACCTATATTGAGAAGTGTACCTTAGGTCCTGGTTTTCCAGTATCTCCTGGTTCCCCAGATGGACCAATTGGGCCCTGGAAAAATAAAGAAGAAAAACAAGTGTCAAAGGACAACTAGACCTTGAATGGTAACCCTAGAACAACTGAAAATTATTTCACACATTTACAGCTACAGCACTCCTTCAAGCTACCAGCTCAGAAGTCCTTCCTGTCAGCCTAGTTGAAGGAAAATATGGAAACATTGCTAATATGCTCCATCTGCTTCCAGAACCCGACTTATGAATTCATCAGAATCTATAACAATGCAAGTCAAATGGGAAGGCCGTTCATTAGTCAGACAACTGTTGCATGTCAACAGCTGATAAGCCCATGGTTGTCCAGTTGTCAAATTGCTGTTGTTAACATTGCACTTCTACCATAATACTGGAGGTAAACTGCTGATAGACATAAATAACAAACGAACCAATGCATTGAACACTGTCATCACCTCCTCCTCCTCCTCCTCCTTCTCCTCCTCATCATCATGATCAGAATTTGAACTCACCGGAATTCCATCTGACCCTGGAATTCCATCCAAACCATTTTTTCCTGCTTCTCCCTGGAATTCAAACAAAGCAATCAAGTAATTAATTAAGCCAGTCGTGTAATTACTGTTAAAGATAGGCTGTGCAACTGTATATTCTTTGGTTCCATATTCATTCAAATACCTTAACACAGTCTATCATACTTGCTCACTTCACATATTCCATACTTCATACATTACACTTTGCATTCTTCACTCACCACATCTATCACAACTTAATTCCTCCTACCTTAGTTCTATCCATCAAACCCACTTCCTTAATTCATTCACCAATTTTCCCTGAGCTACAAAGTGCTTCTATTAACTTACTTTAAGCCACAAGGTTCTTCTGTTACCTTACCTTAAGCCAGAGTGTTCTTCTGTTACCTTATCTTAAGCCAGTGTTCTTCTGTTACCTTACCTTAAGCCAAAGTGTTTTTCTGTTACCTTACCTTAAGCCAAAGTGTTTTTCTGTTACCTTACCTTAAGCCAGAGTGTTCTTCTGTTACCTTATCTTAAGCCAGAGTGTTCTTTTGTTACCGTACCTTAAGCCAAAGTGTTTTTCTGTTACCTTGCCTTAAGCCAAAGTATTTTTCTGTTACCTTACCTTAAGCCAGAGTGTTCTTCTGTTACCTTATCTTAAGCCAGTGTTCTTCTGTTACCTTACCTTAAGCCAGAGTGTTCTTCTGTTACCTTACATTATGCCAGTGTTCTTCTGTTACCTTACCTTAAGCCAGAGTGTTTTTCTGTTACCTTACCTTAAGTCAGAGTGTTCTTTTGTTACCTTACCTTAAGCCAGAGTGTTCTTCTGTTACCTTACATTAAGCCAGAGTGTTCTTCTGTTACCCTACCTTAAGCCAGAGTCTTCTGTTACCTTACCTTTTCTCCGTTGGGTCCAGGTGGTCCCTGCATCCCTGTCTCTCCTCTTTCACCCTGTGAAGAAGAAATAGCCACATGTAAAACATTACTGAGTAATGTATGCATGTATGTATGCTTGCATCTTTATATATTTGTGTGCTGAAATGTATGCATAATAAAAATAATAATAAGACGATTTATAGAGCACCATAGTATGGCCAAGGCCAAAATAGGGCACCGTACCTGTACAGTTATTTGCAGACTTGTAAGTATCCATGTAAGTATGTATGTATGTATGTATGTATGCATGCATGTATGTATGCATGCATGCATGTATGTATATATACATGTATGTATGCATGCATGTATGTATATATACATGTATGTATGCATGCATGTATGTATGCATATGTATGTATGCATGTATGTATGCATGCATGTATGTATGCATGTATGTATGTATGCATGTATGTATGTATGCATGTATGTATGTATGCATGTATGTATGTATGCATGTATGTATGTATGCATGTATGTATGTATGCATGTATGTATGTATGCATGTATGTATGTATGCATGTATGTATGTATGCATGTATGTATGTATCATGTATGTATGTATCATGTATGTATGATACATACATACATGTATGTATATATACATGTATGCATGCATGCATGTATGCATGCATATATGTATGTATGTATGTATGTATGTATACATGTATGCATGCATGCATGCATGCATGCATATATGTATGTATATACGTATGTATGTATGTATGCATTGATGCAAGTTTCTAAATACTTAACACAGTGCATTTAACTTAAGCACTTAACAAAAAGTGGAGGAGGTAAATGAGTGAGAACATTCACAGAGCACCCACAATTACCCTTAGCCCCTCACATGAAACAAAACAATTTCACAAGAACTTAAAACAGATAATTTGTTAAACGGTGCCACTGAATTTTTAGAATGACTTGGCTGACATATGTGAGAAATGGATGTGAGATCATAGAACAGTTGGAATTGGATGTAACGGGACTATATGGAATGGGATTTGACATGATGGAATCAGATATGATGCGATAGACTTAAATGATGGGCCTGAAAAAGTCAAAACAGATTATCAATCCATTGATCCATTCACCAATCACCCAATCCTACCAACTGATCCATCCAAACATCCACTCACAGCCAGCCAGCCATTTAGACAGCCAGGGAGCCAACCATCAATGCACACTACCAGCCAGCAATGAACACAGCCAGCCATGGAGCAAGAGTACCATCCACTCACTCGGCCAACCAATTAGCTACCCAGCCAGTCAACTACTGACCATTATGGTAGTCTACATATTTACAGTGAGGCAGAGCAACAGACTGGATAGAGCGCTTGGCTTTATAACACTAGAGTACGGGTTCGATCCTCTCCTGAAATGGTTACTGAGTAGGGACCTCGAGCAAGTCCTTCACTCACCATTACTCAATGCTATCGATTGATGCCTAGTCATTAGATAGTGGTGCAGTGGTGCAATAAATGCATAAATAAATAATAATACAGACAACTGTTCCCTCTCCTTCCCAAAAGACACCATAATCAGTGTTAATTGATGTCCAAACCTTCTCTCCAGGTAGTCCAGTGAAACCTTTCAAGTTCAGCAAAGACTGCAAGAAAATTTCCACAATCAGTGTGCAAAATGGTAGAATAAGATAAAGAAATTATCCATTCTTATGTTCCACAACTCTTATTAATCTCAATATCTACACAGCACCTTCTAAGAACCTCTTGGAGGGTTCTTCAATATACAACACTCAAGTTAACCTTGAGGTCAAAAGATCTTTTGGATGAATAGCAGACATGAATACCATCAATTGATGTATTGTACATCATGATAACTGCGCTATAAAAGTTATTAGGTTAGATTACGCTACAACAATCAAACAAAAAGAAGAAATTGCTTGGCTTTACATAAATTTTAAAAATCATCTCAGTTCAAATCCTAAACATAACAACGAAAGGCTGACATAAACAAAACCACACTACCACAGTTAACTAATTAAGGTGATACACTAGACAATGAATAATCAACAGAATATTAATTAATGAAAGCAAATAAATAAATAACGTTCACTTACTTGTGGATGGCCAATCTCATTTGCTAGGTTTCCATTGCCTTGGTCACCAGGAGGACCCTGAGAAGAAAACTATTTTTATACAGTGCAATACAATAGAAATGAAATTTTATAAATGCCCCCTTACAAGAGTTTTGATCTTCACTATGAAGCAGGGCAACAAGAAGCATTATCAGACATGGAGGGGCACATGTAAGTTTTCTGTTTTCAGAGCGATAGACAGGGTCAGCAGAAGAGCTGCAAACACAAAGAAGTAGAGAATTCCTGATGGTGTTATTCTGCTAACATAGTAGTCATATTATAATATAATATTATAATAATATTATAATCAGCTAATCTGACCTAGTACAGGCCAAAGACAAGAAGTGTACAAAGGTCAACAAAGTACCCAGAAGATGTTGGTTGAAAACCGGATAACACAATAGCTCAGTTAATTCAGTTAAGGTAAATACTATGTCAATTATTCACACATCATAAATTGATGAAGTCAGTTAATTAATTAAGTAATCAATAACTTAAATACCATAAGTAAATAACATCATCAATAACTTAAGTTAATTAATTCAACTAATCAATCAATTCCATTCACCCACTTTCTCCATTCACCTACTATATTCCACTCACCAAACCATCCATCCCCATCCTTAAACCAACCCACCTGCATCTCAGCGTTAACACCCTCATCCCATTCCCCATTCTACTCCTCTGCCTCACCAAACTCCAATCAACCTCAAACAACCAGAAGACCTGTACAGACCTGGACCATACTTTCAGGGTTACTTCTGAGAGATGCCCATAGTAACTGAGCAATTAATTACCTCACTTTACCCCATACTTCATACCCAACTCTGTAGCAAGACAACAGTGACTCACCGGTGGCCCAGGGGCACCAGGTACACCTGGAACTCCAGGATCACCCTAAAATTAAAAATAATACTCTGCATTTATTATCAAATAAACTAATAAACAAATCAAGTATTGTAATACAGAGTTAACAAATTAAAGAATTATTGATTGATAACTTTTTGAATGAATGAATAAATAAAACAAGCCCAAAATATTGTAATAAACAAATTAAAGAATTATTGATTGATAACTTTTTGAATGAATGAATAAATAAAACAAGCCCAAAATATTGTAATAAACAAATTAAAGAATTATTGATTGATAACTTTTTGAATGAATGAATAAATAAAACAAGCCCAAAATATTGTAATAAACAAATTAAAGAATTATTGATTGATAACTTTTTGAATGAATGAATAAATAAAACAAGCCCAAAATATTGTAATAGAGTTAACAAATTAAAGAATTACTGATTGATAACTTTTTGAATGAATGAATAATTAAAACAAGCCCAAAATATTGTAATAGAGTTAACAAATTAAAGAATTACTGATTGATAACTTTTTGAATGAATGAATAAATAAAACAAGCCCAAAATATTGTAATAGAGTTAACAAATTAAAGAATTAATTGACTGATAACTTTTAGAATGAAAGAATAAATAAAACAAGCCTCAGTTAAAGATTTTGTATCATTGCTAGACTTTAATTACTAACAAAGATGCATTTTAAATACACTACAATTAACAAATAGGTGTATATATAGTCTAAATTTATTTAATTTTATGTATGTAATTTATGCATAAAAGTAATGTAATCAAATGTAGCCTGTCTATGTATGAATCAATTCATTTATGTAGCATCTTTCTCAGGACCACAGCTCTAAACAGAGCTGCATGGCCCTAAGTGTTGAGTCAAACTGCATTTTAATGCATTTTCACTCAAAACTGAAAACATTCCTCTTTCACAGATCCTGACTCCTTCCTTTTATCCCTCTTTCCACTCCAGTCCCAAACATCACCCACCGTAGCTGCCACGCTGTCTCTCTGCCCGACTTTTGGATCTTGACCTGGAACCAAACCCTTGTTGCCTATCGATTTTGTTTTGACTAAGCGCCTGCGAATAAGCTGGTCTCCGTGACATGGCTTTCGTTGAGTGCTGTAGAAAGTAAGAGTTCATCCATACCTTGAGTCCTTCGGTACCTGGTCGACCATCTTTCCCTGGGATTCCACGCGGCCCTTGAGGCCCTGGGGGCCCCTCGGGGCCTTTTGGTCCATCATCACCCTGAAAGCACCAAAACGCATATAATACGTAGGTCTGTATATATTTTCTGTTTAATATAAATATGGTACAGGAGTTCAGATTTCAAACCAAGTCGACAGCATTGAATTTTTCAATTATTTATTTTTGTATTTATATAGTGCACTAACTACTGACTGACACGGCATTGTTGAATAAATAATGACTTGTTCTAAGTCCTCAAACTGTTACCTCAAGTCATTATTATCACAAGGAGTCACTTAATTTCACGTCACACTTCTGTTTACACTCATGTCATTATTATCACATGGAGTCACTTAATTTCATGTCACACTTCTGTTTACACTCATGTCATTATTATCACATGGAGTCACTTAATTTCATGTCACACTTCTGTTTACGCTGGCTTTCATTTGATTATAGATAACAATTCAACAGGCCTAAAATAAAAATCTCTCTTGCCTGCTCTCCCTTTGATCCAGGAATCCCGGATTTTCCAGGTTTCTGCAAAAAAATTTGCAATAAGTAAGTGTGAGGACTCCAAATAATCATAACAAAGCCACCAATGATGATGACGACGATGATGATTATAATGATGATGGTGAAAACAATCGTCACAATGACAACAAAAGACAAAAAAAACAAAAAAGACAAAGACACTGATAATGATGATGATGACGACGACGACGACAATGATTATTGCTATTGTTATTGTTGTTATTATTAATATCATGAACATAATGAGATGACGATGATAATATTGATGAAGAAGATGGCGATGATGACAGTGATGCCCATTTAAATAAACAGATGGTGTAGCAGAAACAGATATGTAGCTGGAAGCAATGGCGCCGACCCCTTACGATCCCAAAGGCACATGATCTGAACGAGTGAGTGGAATTAAGCACCCCCTTCCTGTACAAAATAAGCCCTGGTTAAACAGATGAGACAGGAAGATGTAGGTTATGTCCAGACTACTCACCCCAATCCCGTGAAGTCCTCGTGGTCCCTGAGGACCGGGAAGACCAGGAGGACCAGAAGGTCCCTACAAAATCAGAATGATTTCACCAAATTAGTTCCTGAACCAGATAGTTCTTCCACTAAACAATATGTAAATGTGTGCTTAGCCGACATATTAAGACATCTGATATAGCGCCACAGACCACTGCACAAATAGCATTACACTACATCCATCATCAGTTATCGAAATCTGAACAAATTAATATATTAAACTTAATGACTGTTGAATGGTAATAATGACCGTATAAGACATTTAAGTAAGTAAGTAAGACATCTGTTAAGTTTACACGCCATGTATCCATCGGCTGAGCGAGGAATCACAGGAGTATGGCCTCGACCCTGATCGTTTTCAATGAATTCATCGTGTGAGACCTTTCACCACCTCTGCCCATTTGTATGGGCGCCACATGATTTAAGGTCCCCGTATACGGACTGTGCTAACCCGAGATTCAAATCTCTGAAATAATCCACGACCAGGCATGAACCGGCATGCTCATGCTCACACTCAGAGGTGCTTTGATGTATGCGTTAACCAATGTAGCTATCCAGGTATAGATGAACCTAGTGGGGTTTAAAAACAAGGAGCAAGTATAGACAGGGCAAAGGTAAACAGCAGTTCCAGAAAGGTTAAAGTATGATAAGATAATGTAGTGCATGAGCTATAAATGGTAGGGTAGCATACACAGTGTAGTAAAACAAGAAGTGGGGTAGGGCAAAGTAGAGTAGCTACGAAAATGTTAGGGTGTAGTAGAGTAGAAAAGGGTGTGGTGGGTAGTGTAGGGTATAGCAGAGTAGACCTATGATATGGAAGGGTAGGACAGGGTGGAGTACGATAGAGTAGGGTCGGGTCCGGGAATAGGTTAGCACATAAGAGAGAGTTGAGGAGTGTCGCATTGAGCGGGTTTGAAATATGTTAAGATGGGGTCAGTACAAATAGAATAAGGGAGTTGAGGAGATGATAGGGTAGGAAATGGTGCTACTGCTGCTGATGATGATGACGAAGACGATATCATGGCTGCCATTAAACTCACCGTTGTTCCTGTTTCGCCTCGAACACCACCCAACACCTAAAATCATACAAAATATTTCATCTATAAGTTGCCACAGGCCTACGTTCTACTAATTTGGTAATTTCAAACTGATTGATTGATTAAAAATCATTGGTTGAGCCAGTGATCGAATGTTTTTGATGTACTCGATTATTGTAGCCAATGCATAACATAGCAGTAATAGCTCATACGCGTTTCTTATGTACAGAACTCTGCACTCACACATTTCTGTAGCGCCAGTTGATGGAAAGTCAGGCAGAGAAACATCGTGGCGGCCACGGTTGGTGATGTTTGGGATTGGAGCAGAAAGAGAGATAAGAAGAGGAAGAGGAGTCAGGATAGGATCTGTGAAATGATCAGTTCGTTTCCAAGTTCAGATCAACAGATCAGGTACGTGGGCAGACTGTCACACGCCCAGCGAAGAGATCAAAAGTCAGGTGCGGATTGCCCTGAGAGGCATAGCTTCCTAAGATGGGGCGCAGATTAACTAGTAAGCAACCGAGGCAGATGTCTGCGGGATTTATACGCAGCTCTTTACCGCCAGTTTCAGATGGCTGGGGGTTCGCCAGGGGACAGTAGGGCTCCAAAATCGTAATCGTAAACTCGAGATTTCTACAGCGCCCAACGTCACGGTGACCAGCTTATTCACAGGCACTCAGTCAAAACAAAATCAATAAACAAGAAGGGTTCAGCTCCTAGCCAAGATTCAAAGTGAAGCAGAGAGACAGCGTGGCAGCTACGGTGGGTGAATTTTTGGAATTGGAGCGGAGAGATAAAGAGAAGAAGGGGCACCGCAGCCTTTAATCCGGGCCTGCTGATAGTTGTGTTTCAGCATTAAGGTCACTGCGCTTTCCAAGGTCAACACTGCTGCTTCTTACGCATGGGATTCTCTAACTTCGGAATATTCCGGCAACTCCAATCTCGACTACCCTTCTTCCTCTTATCTCTCTTTCCGCTCCAATCCCAAGCACCACCCACCGCTGCTGCCACGCTGCCTCTCTGCCCGACTTTTGGATCTCGATCTGGATCCGAACCCTTTTTGCCTATCGATTTTGTTTTGACTGAGCGACTGGTCTCCGTGACGTGGCTTTCGTTGGGCGCTGTAGAAATCTCGGGATTACGATTACGATGCTGCTGTTTGTTCTGGCACCGGCACTTTCGGAGTTCTCTGGTTGCCCGATGCCTTCAATCGTTCATCGATTCATTCCATCGTTAATGGAACTTTAAACGGATCCAGCAGGAACAACCTGTTCTGTCTTCCACATCCAAAAAGCCATCAGCACGGATGCTCAACATAAGTGGTTCTTTTGGGCGTCAGTTTCTCTGAACTCAGTTTCCCCACCAGGCAGTGCCTGTCTGGCCTTTCAATTTTACGACCCAGCCCTTCCTCCCTCCGTTTCCCTGGCCTCCTCTCATCTCGCTCAGCCTCCCAAGAGATGCTCTTCAGAATGTACTCAGTGCCATCCGACGCGTATGGACTGTTTCATTAATTCGCCCTGTGTCAAATTTTTGACCAAAGAGCTGAGCTGTTGCGAGTTAAGTAAATAGACAATCAGTCTCACACTTTGAAGTCTCAGCCCCACGGATGCCTCATGCCAGTCGATGCGAGGTCATCCAAGATAACTGACTTATATAATATATATATATATGCATAAATATAAACTTGAGTAATATACTAATATATATATATATACATATATAGGCCCCTAGATATTTATATTGATACATATATACTGCAATAAGACATCTAAAAACACACAGAGAGCCAGGCAGGCAGGCATACAGACACACATAAAAACAGAGGAGAGACAAGGACTCAAAGACAGATGCAAATAGACAGACAGCCAGACATCCGAGGGCACTGGAAAAATGGACCAATATTTGCCAGCAGAAAGGGAACTGAGAGGATAAATGGATGAGTTATTACTCAATGGGCAGATGGATGGATGGATGGATGGATGAGTGGATGGATGGATGAATAGATGTATTACTGGGCTGATGCAAGGACAGGTGGATGGATGGATGGATGAATTTACAAATGGATGGATTGACGGAATGGGTGAGTACGCTTATTTGGGTGTAGGCCTATTGTTAGGAATATACGTAGATTGGTAGATCATATACCTACCTTGCTAATTACCTGTCCATCTAAAGTTAGTGTCTACATAGGTAGGTAAGTCGCCCATCTGATAGACTTATCTATCTATGTAAGTCTGTCTGTCTGTCTGTCTGCCTGCCGTCCGTCCATCATCCATCCATCCACACACACTCACACCTACACACACACATACGTACCTACATGCATACATATACATGAGGAGGTATTCCTGTCTATCTAAGATGGGGAAAAGCACACTTACTTGTCCACTGTGGTCTGCACTGAAAACTCCAGGCGGCCCAGGTAAACCTGGAGTTCCCTGGACAAGTTAAACAATCACGCATTCAAGCACCAGCAATGTAATAATGTAACAAGCATTTATATAGCGCCTATCAAGCATCTCTCAAAAGCACTGAAGTAAGATGATGATGATGACGACGACAACAATGATGATGATGACTATGATAACGATGATGTCGATATTGTTGATGATGATGATGACACCTGAAGAGATGAAGATGGAAAGTGACAAGAACAACAAGAAAAAAGAAAGAGGCTTCTATAGAGGCGTGTAAGCGTAAAAGTAAACGAATATATTACCTCTACCTCTTAGTAAGACAGTAGCGGCGTTGCTAATGTTGTTGTTTATGATGATGAAAATGATGATTCGTGACGATAACGATAATGACGACGAAGATGATAAAGACGTCAGTTGATGTAATTACCGGATCACCAGGAGGGCCGTGAGGACCTGGTAGTCCAGCCTCCCCAGGCTGACCCTGAAAATCAATCAATCATTTGCTGAGCCAATCAATCAATTGATTGCTAGATCTTTAGCTTAGCCAATCAGTTCTGGGACCACGTGGATCTAGATGCCTTGAATCCTGACTCCTGTTCTTCTTATTATCTATTATCCTGATCTAATTCCCAACACCATCCACCGTGGCTGTCGGACTGCCTACCTGCCTGACTCTTGGATCTTGACCTGGAACCGAACCCTCCTTGCCTATCGATTTTGCTTTGACTAAGCGCCTGTGAATAAGCTGGTTCCCGCGACTTAGTTTTCGTTGGGAGTTGTAGAAATCTCGAGCTTACGATTACGATTTACGATTACGATAACGGCGCTATATAAGTTTTCAGATTAGAGTTTGTTGCTGTTGTTGAATAATACTGGTACGCAATGGCACGCTTTAAAATTGCTGATAGGCTGAACGTTCCACCTCTCCATCTAGATTTCAAATTGCGCACTTCATGTGAAACTGAAAATTTGTTCTTGTTAAAGACGAGTGTTTATTGTGAAACGGTATTGTTGTCATCGCTTCTGCCAGTCAGCTGATAGATCCTCAAACCCAAAAACCACGACCACGAGTGTTTTATTGTTTAAAGAGGCGTGTAATAAAAGAACGAATACATCATCTTTTATTACCTTACCTCATTTTACCTTACCTTGCTCAGTTGACCTTGCCTTACCTTACCTTCATGGATTCTCCTTATTTATCTGGGCACTACATAACCTTAAATAACGGTATATTGCCACGCCATATCATCAGGGCCGGCGCCAGAGTATTTGGCGCCCTAGGCGAACCTGTCTCACTTACCAGCGGTAAGTGCGATAACTAATTAATATTAAATTAACTAAGTTAATATAACCTTCACACAGGAATGCAGCCGAATGCTACATCTTTAGTTTAGTATCGTCGTTCATTATAATCATCTACGAATCATTATTACTTCTAAATAAAACAAAAATATGGCACTTAATAATTTTTAAATTTTCGTATAATTCATTTATTAATAAATGGTGGCAAAACGGCGGCAATGTTTAAAGCAATATTTCTCTACGTAGCTTTTCTGCCACCCCCAGAAATGTGCCGCCCTAGGCGGCCGCCTAGTTCGCCTAGTGGTTAAACCGGACCTGCATATCATCGTTGTTTTGTGCATACTTACCCCAACCCCGGGAAAGCCCTGAATTCCCTGTGGGCCTTGAGGACCAACTGCACCTGGCTTACCAGGAATCCCATTCTTTCCAGGAATACCTCGTCCTCCTGGAATGCCCTGGAATATAACAACAAAACACAGAAACGTTAGTAATTTTCACTTTCTCTTCCACCCTGGATTTTCATAGAAAACCATAAGAAGCTGATAGATCCTCAAACCCAAAACTCTTCTTTGTCGCGTTCCACAACCTCTAGTCAATTTCATATTTACCCCGTGTCTTCATCATGCCCGCTTTTGCACTCTGCCATTTCATTTGCATATAATTTTCCAAACTTGTTTCCTCCATTGTGGTTTTTCAACTCTGGAATTTTCTGTGTATTTCCTTTTCCAACCTAGTTCTCCACATGCGGGCTTATATTTTAAACCCTGCGAGGCTTTAAAATATAATCTAAAGACTTATACTTCGTTATCATAATGCCCAAGATGTCAGTTGATGGTTGCTTCAAGTCAAAATCGCAATCCAAAAGCACAATTCATTGGAGAAGCTGGGTCAAATTCCGATAGGTCAGATAAACCTGAAGCCAGGCTTTAAGTTAATGATGTGAGAAGTTAGACCCTGGCCCGTATAATAATCTGTAAACTTTATAGGGGGTCGGATTTCCTTTACGGTCTCCAAAAAGATACGCCTGCCACGCGCTGTTGTTAACGATCAGCTACCAAGTATCACTTGCACAATTGTCTGTTCTACCTGACTGCATTGAGATGGCGTACCTGTGATCCGTTGAATCCAGGTGGACCCTGAGGACAGATGAGCGGGCACTGCTGCAAAGCACCTGCACCCGTCTCCTGCTCCTTAGCACCTTCCTAAATACAGATCAAGAAATTAAAGTTAAGAGGAAGTTTATTAATAGCGTTTTGCTAAATTACTGTTACTGTTGCTCTCGATATCACCATTACAACAACAACAACAACTACTACTACTACTACTACCACTACTACTACTACCACTAGTGTTTACAATAATAGTAATAGTAGTAGGGCTATAGTACTTTTACTGCAACACTACAATAGAGGTTAAGAAATAAAAGTTAAGAGTAAGTTTAATAATAGCGTTTTGATAAATTACTGTTACTATTACTATTGCTCTCAATATCACCATTACAACAACAACTACTACTACTACTCCACTACTACCACTACTACTATTACTACTACTACTACTGTTTTCAATAAAAGTAATAGTAGTACTATCACTACAACATCACTCGCGCTGTACTACTAAGCCTTGCTCCTCTCCTTGTTACCAGTTCTGCTACCAGTTAATTGTGGTTGTACCTCAGGCTTCCACTTCCCCACGGCTCTACCCTTGACTTCGTTCAGAGGAGGAGGTGAGATGCTGGTATCGACAGCGGTAAAGGCCAGGGTCTCCTTTTCGACGACCGAATGACTGGTCACTGCGACGGGCTGCAGCCCCACTGGCTCCTTGGGGGACGACGACGAGTTTTGTGTGACACCGATAGGGTCTGTCGCCTCTACACCCGGCCTCTTGGTCGCAGGCGTCTTCTGAACAGGCAAATTCAGGTAAGATACGGTAAAGCAAGGTAATGTAAAGTGAGATAGTTAGATAAGGTAAGGTTAGTTAAGGAAAGGTAAAGTCAGGTAAGGTGAGGCCATGTAAAGAGAGGTAAGGTGAGGTAAGTTAAGGTAAGGTAAGTTAAGGTAAGGTAAGTTAAGGTAAGTTAAGTTAAGTTAAGCTATGTTTCATATAGGAATCACTTGAATGTTAGGTAAGGTGAGGAGATCTCAAGTGAGGTGAGGTAAACTCAGGGAAGGTAAGGTAAGTCAAGGTAAAGTCGAGTAAGGTAAGACTAGATAAAGTAGGGCAAGCAAAGGTAAGGTACGGTAAGGTAAGGTCAGGTACGGTAAGGTGAAGCAAGGTCAGGTAAGATGCGGTAAAGCAAGGTAATGTAAAGTAAAATAGTTAGATAAGGTAAGGTAAGTTAAGGTAAGTTAAGGTAAGGTAAAGTCAGGTAAGGTGAGGCCATGTATAGAGAGGTAAGGTAAGGTACGGTAAGGTAAGGTAAGGTAAAGTAAGGTAAGGTTAGGTAAGGTAAGGTAAGGTACGGTAAGGTAAGGTAAGGTAAAGTAAGGTAAGGTAAGGTAAGGTGACGTCCATAATGCGGCCTTAGAATTCGCCAGTCACATACTCATTCCATATAGGAATCACTTGAGTGTTAGGAAAGGTGAGGAGATCTCAAGCGATGTGAGGTAAACTCAGGAAAGGTAGGGTAAGTCAAGGTAAGGTAAAGTCGAGTAAGGTAAGGTAAAGTAATGCAAGGTAAGGTAAAGTAGAACAACCAAAGGTAAGATACGGTAAGGTAAGGTGAGGTAAGGTCAGGTAAGATGTGGTAAAGCAAGGTAATGTAAAGTAAGATAAAGTTAAACAAGGTAAGGTAAGGTATGGTAAAGTCAGTTAAAGTGAGGCCATTTAAAGAGAGGTAAGGTAAGGTAAGATAGTGACGTCCATAACGCGGCCTTAGAATTCGCCACTGGACCTCTAGGACCCTGACATAGGTAGGCTCTAGTCTATGGTCAAAATCCATTCGGCTGAGGCACAGACATGGTAACGGCAATTCCACAACCAGTCTTTGTAGCTGTAAATCCCAGCTAGACACCGAGTTGCATATCAATGGCAATATTCAAAGCATACGTTGTCTAACTGATGCTATTTAATATTGATTCGTTTAATGCTAATTAATATTAATTAGCAATACGGTCATCTAATTACCTGGACTTCATCACAGCGTTCTCTCCTGGGCCGCGTCGGGTCACAGTGCATCATCAGCCATTGCAGATCGAACTAACAACAACAACAACGAATGATGATGGTCTTTCTGAAGTTGTCGAAGATTGTGATCACGGCGACGACGACGACTACAGTGATGATGATGAGCAAGAAAGTGAGAATGGTGATTATGGCGACGACTAAGACAGCGAAGACGACAACGACGATGATAATGATGATAGCGAAGACGAAGACGACGATTATTAGTGATGATGACGTCGACGACGACGACGATGATGAAGGCGACGATGATTATGATAGGGTGGTGATGGTGAGAATGATTACGATAGTTTTGGTGATGATGATGATGATGAATAAAACGGTGACGACGACTACGATGATGATAGTGAAGTCGCAGGAGCCTAATCCCTCTGTTGGATGATTTCTCAATAGATTTTCCTTACCTTGCCTTACATTACCCTTCCTTACAACAACAACAACAACAACTACTACTACTACTACTACTACGGATGTCATACCGTCACAGTTTCGGCGTTCTTCTTCTTGCCAAGTACAATGTCCCCGTTGGTTTCGATTGTCCCCAGAGGTTCCAGAGGCTGCGATCCAGCCGGGATGCAGTCGACGAAGATGATGGCGTTTCCGCCATCGACGCTAAACTGGATCTTGTGCCAGCCCCTGTCGAAGATCTGTCGCAATCGAAATTCAGTGTCACGTGTAACAGTGCACTGTTTATCATTAAGTATTAACTACAGCCAGATGACTTGTGTACTGGCCTAGTTCACTGGCCAATACCTTTCGCCCCTAGAAATCTCTGTGTAGGTTTTTCAATCTAAACTCAAAACACTCCTCTTCCAAACATCTTATTCTGATTCCTCCTCTCCCTCTTATCTATCTTGCAGCTTCAATTCCAAACACCATCCACCGCAGCGGTCTGAGTGTCCCTCTGCCCGACTCTTGGATCTTGACCTGGAACCGAATCTGACTCTACCTGCCTATCGGTTTTGTTTTGACAAGGACCTGTCAATAAGCTGGTAGCCGCGACTTAGCTTCCTTTGAGCGCTGTAAGAAGTTTATTAATACGATTACAATTTAAGTCAGCTACATTGGTTAAAGCGTACGTCAAGGCGCCTCTACGCGTGAGGATGCCGGTTTGCAACCCGATCGTGGCTATAACTTATTTAAGAGGTTTAGATCTCGGGCCAGAACGGTCCGTACACGGGGACCTGAAATGGCGTGGCGTCCAATCAAAAGGCCAGCGGTAGTGAAGGATCACACCCGAATAATTCATTGAAAATGAGCAGGATCGAAGCCATACGGTCGCTTTAGAAAAACATTTAAATTTACATTTACTATCGCACGGTAAAAAGCGCTTCACATGGTGTTCAGTCTAATCTGGAGTATTTATGAGACGACAAAACGAGACAGTGGTTTTATTGAAGCGTCGGATAAGATCAATCAGAAAAGATTGGATCATATCCACGATGCACCGTCAAAAAAGCCCACGACAAATGCCCCAAGACAAATGCGCTCTGCTGAAAGCTTAAGCTAACCTAAACTGAAATCGCTCCATAGCCATAGCTGCCCCACCTCTTTGGAATAAACTCCCGCCAGAATTACGACAATTATCTGATCCATCTTACGAACTTACCACCACTTCACCCCTTGCAATCTCTCCGCAGGTCTTCCACTCAAAATTGAAAACACTCTTGTTTCGCAGATCCTATCCTGATTCCTCTTCTTCCCCTTTTCTATCTTACAGATCCGATTCCAAACACCACCCACCTTAGTCGTCTGACTGCCTGCCTACCTGCTTTGACTCTTGGATCTTGACCTGGAACTGAACCCTTTTGCTTATCGATTTTGTTTTGACTGAGCGCTTGCGAATAAGCTGGTTCCCGCGACTTAGCTCTCTTTGGGCGCTGTAGAAATGTGGAGATTACGATTACGATTAAACTATGTATGCTAGGCAAGCATGAATAATAATAATTACGTAGAAAATGCATTAATAAATATAAAGAACCGCTTAAACCCCTTGTTATGCCACGCTATTTCAAACTGCACCATTTGGTCTGATAATGCCAGACATGATGAGATCCCACAAGAAAAGATGTGACCAGTCTAAGCATAGTTCAGACGCAGTGGACAGACCAGACCAAACCAGACCAAACCAGACTAAACCAGACCAAACCAGACCAAATCAGACCAAACCAGGTTAAACCAGACCTAACCAGACCAAACCGGACCAAACCGGACCAAATCGGACCAAATCGGACCAAACCAGACCAGACCAGACCAAACCAGATCAGACCAGGTCGAACTAGACCAGTTGTATTCAACTTAATGGTTGAGAATTAGAGATATCGAGCCACGTAATCGTCGTACCTTCTTAATGTGAGGGTTCTTCCTGAACTCCACGACCTGAGTTCCGCCATCCTGGTTGCGCAGATAAAATGCCACGTTCTTCGTCAGTCCATTGAAGTGGATGCGCATCTGGGGCACTCCCTCATCGCTGTCAATCCTCAGAAGGTCCCAGACCTCCTTCGGAGTCTTTCCAACGAGGCGCATAGTCACGACGAAGGAAAAGCGCCATGGAAGACCATGAGGAAAAACAGCCCTGGAAAATACGTTGAATGACCGGTAGGAAAAGTCGTCAAGGTAAATAAGGCAACGTATTTTCAGTGACTAACGCAAGCAACGTAACGTAAAAACTAGGTTCATAATGAACCAGATAAGGTAAGTAACGCAATTAACGCTAGTATGACAAGTATATCAAGTTCATGGTAAGTAAGATGATGATGATGATGAGTTTTCTGCCCGAAGGCAGGTCCATTGGCTTTTTGCCACCCGGGGATGAGATGAGTGAGGTGGTTTCCCGTTGCCTTCCTCGCAGACAACTGTGGGTGAGCAACTTGTCCAAGGTCGCTACGCAATGGCGTCAGGTAGATTCGAACCCGCGACCCTCCAGTTACGAGGCATCGAACATACCATTACACCACCACGTCCCACGGTAGGTAAGATAAGGTATGCTAAAAAAGTAAAGTAAGGATTTAAGCTAGTATAGGCCATGGTAAGTAAGATAAAGTATGTTAAGTAAGTAACGCGTGTTAAGCAAGAAAGGTGCAAACTAAGTTAGATAAGGTATGTTGAGACGAATGTAGTGGAGGGACCTGGCACGGAAACTGACCCAACTCTTAGCTCTTGCAGACTTGAATTGATATAGCGACAGTCAATAGGTTAGTCTCTCTACGTAGCCTGTATGTGGCGCTGAGAAATTTTGGAGTTTTACGTTACCCTACAATGTTTTATAAGACGAGACACAGAATTCTGGTTAGAATCAGCGGGCGGAAGAGTGAAAGAGATAAATAATTAAATAAGTAAAGCAGATAGAAGAAAAATGAGGAGGAAAATCCACTTGGACAGCGACAAAGTCTAGTCCAGCCTAAATCTTCCGTTGATTTCGCATGATCAGATGTTTTACTTCGTCATCCTTGAACTCTGAATCGACTGACCTGTTTGGAATGCGAAGGTCGGCGTCCTTTTGGAACCTGTAGGCAGTCTGGTATTTGTTCGACCCCATGATCCTCGTTGCTGCTCCGCCAAACTTATCGAGATTTGGTCCATCCAAACGGAATTTCGATAGGAAATCAAAACCTGCTGACGTCATCGCAATTTAGACGACACAATATTTTAGACGAGACTACACTAAGTTTTGCTACACTCCACTACACTGCGCTACACTAACGGCGATAGGTAACTAGAGAATAGACCACACCAAACTGCACTTCACTAGACTACACTACAGGAAACTACATTAGATTACACTAGACTACACAACAATAACCAACACTACAACACTACACACGATGAAAGACTATAAAACGAAGTGTCATACATGGAACTCTGGCAGGCCTGCAAGGACGGCGTTGCAGTAGTCCAGGCGCGTTAGGAAGAGACCCTTCCTTTTAGAACAGTCTTCCGTTGCACATACGTATTCCTGCTTCCTCAGAGCAAACTTTTTCAAACTATCTTAAAACGCACTTGTTTAGATCTGTTAGATAGTCAGGTGTGCGATTCTCTTGTGAGGTATTTAAAGAGCGCTATATCAAGTGACACGTAGATCAAGAGGGTAACAATTCCTCATTTCGTATGTGGACCTGCTTAATCTTCCTTACATGCGAGCTTTGATTTTGTCACTTTACGAGCTTCTAATAATTACCTCACTGGTCTGTTATCGCCTAAAATAAAATAGACTATGGTCAGGTAAGATAAGGAAGAAGAAGTAAAGTAAATAAGACTAATGGCATACAAAGCAGGACGTCATCACGTAATGTAATGAAATAATTGCTTGATAGAAGACTAGTAAGTCAGATGTTGACGAGATCTTGTTCGAGTTCTTTCCTACCTAGAAAGTCGTCTTCGCCGGTGTTTCCGGTTGGGCAGATCCGCGTCTCTGTTGCGAAATCTTCGTTGGTGTAACCTGAGCGTAAAAGAGAATAAAAAACAGAGAGTAAAACAGACGCAGGTCTTAGCCGCCACAAAAGTTACCTTTATCAATTTTTCAGCTCCTGCCAAGAAGTGAATTCTTAAGAGGATGATCTCACACTTCGCCTGTCTGCATGTGTTTGTTTGAGCCAGGTCCGTTGGCGAGCTTGTTTTGTCTATCAGTCTGCCTGTCTGTTTGCCTGTTTGATTGGGTGCATCTCTCCGTCCCTCTCTGTGAATCTTTGTCTCTCTTTTTGGTTCTCTAACTAATCTAATCTAATAAACTGACTTCTATAGAGCCGTTACTTAATGTCAATCGATGGTCGCCATCTCTCATTGTCTGTCTCACAGTGAGTCAGTGAGTCAGTCAGTGAATCAGTCAGTCTCTGTCTGCCTGTCTGTCTGCCTGTCTGTCTGCCTGTCTGTTTGTCTGCCTGTCTGTCTGTCTGCCTGTCTGTCTCTCTCTTTCTAAAGAGACCATTGCACTTGCCAGTATTTAACTTCATCTTGTCGCTGCCAGGGCCGTTTACGTCAACCTTACCTAACCATTTTACATTAATTATATTACATTTTAATTGATTAACTGAAATCGTGACTGGTTATTCGAACACATTGGTTCATTCGTTTTCGAGTTGTCGGCCATTTTATTCTCATCAGCAGTCTCAGATGACCTCGAAAACCTTAGGTAGGACGAGCGCTTGCGTAATTAGTCTCTCCACCCATAGGAATTCCGGCAGGACCACGCACAAACAGCCTTCCCATCCACCATTCCGCCCATAACACACCACGCTGACGGCTATTTCCGGTCTAATATGGCGGGGGCGTATCGAAAAAATGAGATGAAGGCACGTCGCAAGGGCTCTTGGGAAAATGACACACTTGTTCGGTATTTGTAAAAATACTAATCAGAACACTCGGACTTCTGTCTGATCATACAGTTGTGTGCGTGCGTTTGTGTGTGTATGTGTATGTATGTGTGTGTAGGTTATGTGTATGTATCTGGACATTTATATAACACCTTTTAAAATGTACATACTTGCACCGAGACATCTAGATGATGTGTGTTTGCACCTTGAAGTGCCACACAATCTGGGAGTACATGTATATGTCTGCATGTGTGTATGACTGCAGGGATATGCATGTTTGGCTGTATGTATGTGTGTATGCATATATGTATGCAAATGAACGTATGTTTGTCTGTATGTTTGCATGCCTGTATGAATACATGTCTGTATGTCTTGTTTTTGTGTATTTATGTATGTACCGTCTGTACGTTGATATATCTATAGTGTGTATGTACGCACGTAAGTTCGTATGTATGTATGTATGTATACACGTAATTTATATATACATATAGTCACTATTTACAGACGTTAGTTATGCAGGCAGATAATTTATCTGAATTCGTATTTTAATAAACGTAAGTCTATTTATTTTCAACCAAATTCAGACGTGAACTTCTAAATGGAACAACTGCAGACCTCTCGAAGCTTCGCAGTCATTTGTTTCCATGTAAACCCCCTTTTCGAGAGGTTTCTAATCGGCGTTATATAAATTATAATTATCTATTGCCGTGTAAACATAGTTTTGAGAGGTTACTAAAACGACGCTACATAAATAGCCAGATACATACATAAATACATACATACATACAAATATACGCATACATACATGCATACATGCACATACACATATATACAGTACACACATACATGCATACATACATGTACATATATACATACAAACATATACATACATACATACATACATACATACATACATACATACATACATACATGGCAGGCGATCTATGGTTTGAGTCACCCCAATGCTCTAAAACTTATTTCACAAACACTGGTGGGAGTTTTACTTATTAGACATCTTTCCTCATCCAGCAAACACATTAGCCTCAAGAAAGGGGGGTAGGGAGAGTGGGAGGGAGGGAGAAAGTCTGAAGGACGGGAAGACTAAATAGGCCCCTAATAGTAAGAAAAAATTTTGCCATCAGTTTAAACTGCTCATTAACCTGTTAAAGATCCCTGTTAACATATTTAGCATATCACCTCTGTAGGTCTAATAAATGATTTTTAAGGCACTGGTCTTCTACGATAACATTTGTCATCGCATTTTTAAGCTGTCGTGACATATGCATGTATCAAAGCAAGTACTGTCTTATTCAAAGCACTTAGCACTTATTACCCAGAGGCAGAGACGCAGAGACAGAGACACAGATACAACAACACAGATGCAGAGACACAGAGAGAGACACAGAGACAAAGACACAGATACAGAGACACAGATCACAGACACAGAGTCACGGATACAGAGACACAGATACAGAGACACAGATACAGAGTCACAGATACAGAGACACAGATACAAAGTCACAGATACAGAGACACAGATACAAAGACACAGATACAGAGACACAGATACAGAGACACAGATACAGAGACACAGATACAGAGTCACAGATACAGAGACACAGATACAAAGTCACAGATACAGAGACACAGATACAAAGACACAGATACAGAGACACAGATACAGAGACACAGATACAGAGACACAGATACAGAGTCACAGATACAGAGACACAGATACAAAGACACAGATACAGAGTCACAGATACAGAGACACAGATACAAAGTCACAGATACAGAGACACAGATACAAGAGACACAGATACAGAGACACAGATACAGAGACACAGAGACACAGATACAGAGACACAGATACAGAGTCACAGATACAGAGACACAGATACAGAGACACAGATACAGAGTCACAGATACAGAGACACAGATACAGAGACACAGATACAGAGACACAGATACAGAGACACAGATACAGAGACACAGATACAGAGACACAGATACAGAGACACAGATACAGAGTCACAGATACAGAGACACAGATACAGAGACACAGATACAGAGACACAGAGTCACAGATACAGAGACACAGAGACACAGATACAGAGTCACAGATACAGAGACACAGATACAGAGTCACAGATACAGAGACACAGATACAGAGACACAGATACAGAGTCACAGATACAGAGACACAGATACAGAGTCACAGATACAGAGACACAGATACAGAGACACAGATACAGAGTCACAGATACAGAGACACAGATACAGAGTCACAGATACAGAGACACAGATACAAAGACACAGATACAGAGACACAGATACAGAGTCACAGATACAGAGACACAGATACAGAGTCACAGATACAGAGACACAGATACAGAGACACAGATACAGAGTCACAGATACAGAGACACAGATACAATCACAGATACAGAGACAAAGATGCAGAGTCACAGATACAGAGACAAAGATACAGAGTCACAGATACAGAGACACAGATACAGAGACACAGATACAGAGACACAGATACAGAGACACAGATACAGAGACACAGATACAGAGACACAGATACAGAGACACAGATACAGAGTCACAGATACAGAGACACAGATACAGAGTCACAGATACAGAGACACAGATACAGAGACACAGATACAGAGTCACAGATACAGAGACACAGATACAGAGACACAGATACAGAGACACAGATACAGAGTCACAGATACAGAGACACAGATACAGAGTCACAGATACAGAGACACAGATACAACAACACAGATGCAGAGACAAAGATACAGAGTCACAGATACAGAGACAAAGATACAGAGTCACAGATACAGAGACACAGATACAGAGACACAGATACAGAGTCACAGATACAGAGACACAGATACAGTCACAGATACAGAGACAAAGATGCAGAGTCACAGATACAGAGACAAAGATACAGAGTCACAGATACAGAGACACAGATACAGAGACACAGATACAGAGACACAGATACAGAGTCACAGATACAGAGACAAAGATACAGAGTCACAGATACAGAGACAGAGACATTGAGACACAGACACAGATAAAGAGGCCAATGATTCCTCCTGTCTAATCTAAAAGATACTTAGCATATTGACGTCTTTGTCTGCAAGTCTGTCTTCGGTTTTGTTAACTTTGTTTCTATCTGTATCTCTCTGTCTGTGTCTCTATGTCCGTGTCTTTATCCATGTCTCTATGTCTGTGTCTTTATCTGTGTCTTTATCCATGTCTTTATGCCTGTGTCTTTATCTGTGTCTCTGTATCTGTGACTCTGTATCTGTGTCTCTGTATCTGTGCATCTGTGTCTGTATCTGTGTATCTGTGTCTCTGTGTCTGTACCAATGTCTCTGTTTCTGTGTATCTGTTTCTCTGTGTATCTGTGTCTGCGTCTCTAGTCTGTGTTTTTATCGGTGTCTCTGAGTCTGTGTCTCTATGTCTGTATCCATATCTCTGTGTATGTCTCTGACTGTGCATATCCCTCTTTGTCTGCATCTGTGTTTGTATCTTTGCCTATATCTGTTTTTGTGTCCATCTTTGTTTATTTCTGTGCCTCTCTGTCTGTCCCTATTCCTGTCTCTGTGCATGTCTCTGTGCATGTCCCCATTCCTGTCTGTGACTGTCTTTATGTATGCGTCTATGTCTGTCTCCGTGCCCCTATCTGCGCCTGTGTCTCTCTTTCCACACAGATCGAAGACAAATTTTTCCACTGGCATAAATTTCTGGGTCAATTTGACCTCAGTTTTTAACGGATTTAAAGCTCAATAAAGTATCACATCTTACATGTTTATTATATACACCTACATATGAATGCCACTTATATATAACTGTTAAATATACATGTGGAGAAAATAGTTCGTATATACATATATACATGTAAAAACTGTGGGTTGTGGTGTGCATATAAAATTACATATACATATACCTAGACATATACATATACCTAGACATATATATATATCTAGACATATATATATATATACACCTAGACATATACATAAACCTAGACATATACATATACCTAGACATATACATATACCTAGACATACACATATACCTAAACATATATATATACCTAGACATATACATATACCAAGACATATACATAAACCTAGACATATATCTACCTAGAAATATACATATAACCTAGACATATACATATAACCTAGACATATGCATATAACCTAGACATATGCATATAACCTAGACATATACATATACCTAGACATATACACATATATATGCATATACATATTATACATATACATAAACATATACATACACATGTAACTTAGTATCATTCCTTGTATTTCTGTATCTTCATTGATTCGACTAGAGCCAGTGCAAGTAAAAGGCAGACGTCTGCGTAAAGGGTGTCTACTTAACTGTGAGGGATGGGTCGTTTATTTGGGTTGTAAATTAGTGGCAGGGCGTTGAGGGTCTGAACAGAGGCAGAACATCTCGGGGTAAGGACTTGACGAAATGCGAAGAGCTACTCCAGGTAGAGGCAACAGATACACAGTCAGTCAAACTAACCTAAAGGCATTAGCAGAGAGACGAAAAGAGACAAGAGTGTCAGAAGCATAATTATTTATTTAGCGTATGCAGTTCGCGCTAAGCCAGCATGCAGCAGCCTCATCAGCAACGTGGAGTGCGGATAGACCGCCCGGGAAACTAGTTATTGTACAGACATCAACAATGTGGGACATAGTTTGGATTTCTCCACAGCTGCAGAAAGGGGAGGTAGCCTGCTTCCATCGAACCTGATTCGCCGCACAGCGGCCCTGACCAGTTCTGAATTGGTTCAGAGTAGACCAGAGACGACGTGGCAGGCTGAAACCAGGGGGCCAGACAGATGGCACGGACACGAGGGAATGGTTTACAACATCAGTTGCAGACCACTCGGAACTCCAGACCGAATTAGCCGTCATGTCCACTGGTGAGTTCAGCCACACAGGCCGTCTCGACGGTAGACGCACAGTTGGATGGAGCGCGATATCAGCGTTCAGCGGGAGACTGTCATTCAGTTGGACTTTAGCGAGTAGTCTCGCCGTCGCCTCCTGTCTTCTGAGATGTGGTGGCGGGATGTTACATAGGACCGGAAGCCACGGCAGAGGGGTGGGACGAAGCGTGCCGGAGATGATGCGCATTGATGTGTTCAGCTCCATAAGCAGAGAGACGAAAAGAGACAAGAGTGTCAGAAGCATAATAGGACTGAAAGACAGACATACATGCATACAAACAGACAAACATACAGACATACAGGCAGGCAAGCAGACAGACAGACGGAAGACAAATTTACAGACAGACAGGCAGGAAGGCAGGCAGGCAAGCAGACAGACAGACAGAAGACAAATTTACAGACAGACAGGCAGGAAGGCAGGCAAGCAGACAGACAGACAGACAGAAGACAAATTTACAGACAGACAGGCAGGAAGGCAGGCAGGCAGGCAAGCAGACAGACAGAAGACAAATTACAGACAGACAGACAGGCAGGCAGGCAGGCAGAAAGACAGACTTAACGATAGAAACAGACATTTACAGAGATTACAGAGAGACAGAAGCATAGACACAGACAAAGCCTGAGAGGGAGGCAAAGACATATGCAGAGAAATAGACATAGACAGAGTCCGACTAAGAAACAGTGAAACAGACATAGACAAAGTAACAGAGACACAGTCGGATCGATACGAAGGAAGAGACCTCTGACCTATCGAATTTCAACCAGGTTTCTCCAACGGAGTAGGTCTTGTGATTTTGACTACTGCTTCCTTTGAGGCGACCATCGACTGATGCCTTGTGCATTATTATAATGGCGCTATAGAAGTCATTTAGCTTAGATCGGATTAGCTTAGATCAGATTAGAGACAGTGATAGACAGAGACGAAGACGCAGACATAGAAGCAGACAGAAAAGGAGGCAGAAGAAGACACCCCCGAGAACGAGATCTCTTAACAGCCAGAACTACAGAGACACACCCTTCTCTATCCAGTCAGAAGCACACAGACTTAAAAATTAAGTATGAAATTCCAATCATTTTATTCGCTTAACATAACTAACCAGTGCATTGTTCCAAAAAGTCCATTATTATGCGATTCAAGTGATAGGAGGGACTTGCAACTGAGGTAAGAGTCGGCCCGAAACTAAATTTTTACACGGCAATTTGTTAATCGCCTCACAGGCTCGGTAGTTAAGGTGTGAAGAGCAGTGTCATTATAAAACACATTTTATGCGTTTTTAATGTTGATAGGGGTTCTGGCCAAACTGTTTTTAGATCAAAAATGCACCGCCGATAGAAAAAACTTCAGACAAAAACGTCTGGCCGCGAGTTGTGTGAAGCCGCCGCTAAAATTAGCCACCACGTCCAGTAGTAGCCTTACCTCCCCTGGGGACATCGTCATACTCGCCCCTGTTTATCACAACTTATCAGTCTGCATTTCTGTCTGTCTGTCCGTCTGTCCGTCTGTCCGTCTGTCTGTCTTCTCTTCCTGCCTGCTACTGTCACACTCTACTCCTGTCCTTCATCATACATGTATCTCTGTGTCTACATCTCTATATTTCTGTAAAGGTCGCTTGAGCGCGCATCACAGACAGACAGACAGACAGACAGACAGACAGACAGACAGACAAGCAGACAGACAGACAGACAGACATATATGCAACCATATACTAACGGGCTATATGCATAATAAGAAGCTGTAAGTTGTGTGTGAAACTCAGGACTGAAATTTGTCCGTTCTTCCATCCTTTAGTACATCCGTTCGTCCGTCTGTTTCTCCGTCCGTTTATTCGTCCTTCCGTCAGTTCTTCTGTCCATCCTTCTGTCCATCCTTCCGTCCGTCCGTTCGTCCGTCCGTCTGTCCGGAATGCAAGCCGAACAACGTGGCAGATAAACTAGGACGATAATACAGCTGACCCCTCCCCAGGAAACTGCAGCAGGGGTCGAAGGTCATTCGGCACCTAGGGAAGGAATTTCCGCAAATTAAAAGCAAACTCCAACCTTCGGCTAGACACATGTATTGGACACTGCACGTGCCAGCATGGGCGGCGCTATAAAAATGAACATCAGCAAACTAAACAACAAATTTGTCTTGTATGTCGGATGAGTAACTATTCTCGATGGCTGACGAATTCCCCCTGAATACAAGACGCTTTAATTAGCTTTAATTAGCTGCAATTAGCTGTAATCAACAGCAAAGGGTTATGACTCGATCCAGTTGACTCAGACTGGCTGTAATTGGCTCGAACTGTCTCCAGTTTCCGAAGTGCACACAAAACATAAACTTAACAACCATTGTACATGGTTTCGCGTGTAACGCTTCAGGATTCAAATTAGCCAGCGCCACTCAGTGAAGAATTGTTGGTTTTACACGGTACACATGGCTTCGAATCTGCATTCTTAATCCAAGCATCAATCTTTATGTACCCGTTCATTTATTTATCACTAGGGAACTCAACTATAGCATAAGTACACTGACACAAAGTCTAACAGTACACTGACAGCAGGAATCCTAGGCGCCGAGGGAGTGGACTGCCTACACGCCCTCATGCGCTGAAGCCAAGAAAATGAAGTCGCTAACATTAATTCATATCCTTCTCATGGCTGACCCCGGGGTTCAGTTTATGGGACTGCCTTTCTTCTTCTTTCATGTATTTCACTGCTTGAATTCCTGGTTTATTTGCCCTCCGAACTTATAATAACGGGCGACTTTAATATTGTAATTGTAATACATCGTATGTAGCAGGCTACTTCCAGGGTGTTTACAAAGTCAAAAGTCAGCCCAAGTACTAAGAGTTATGAAGTAAATAGAATTTCAACTGTATTTAAAAGAGGTTGACACTTTTGGACTCCTGAATGGGTGCCGGAAGGCTGTTCCAGGCACGCGGACCAGCGACCTGAAAGGCCCGATCACCCATTCTAGTATACACATAGATATCTTAGACTATGCTTCATAATATTCCAGGATCTCCTCTCCGGCTTCGATCCTCTACAGCACGTCTCCTTCCAAACTCAGGACATGGACCAATACTCTTGATCTCCTTATAACCTGGTCCGGATGTTCTGCTGTTACAAAAATGTCTCCTTCTGAGCCACGTCTGTCTGGCCACACTGTAATTACTGGCCATGTTTCTTTCCATCATCGACCCCTTCCTACATCTACAGCAGTAATCGCCCTTGGAATATGGTGAATGTTTCAACCTCCAAGGCTTCCATTTTTGCCATCCTTCTATCGTCGTCCCCGGCAAAGACATCTACCGAACTTGCTGCCTAACGAAAATAACTCTACCTGAAATCCTGTGTAAGCTCATTCCTGCTAAGTCTAAGAGGGTTGCAGCACGCCCTTTCCTACCCTGGCACAACTCATATATTGCTGTTGCTAGGAGGCTATGCAGTCGGCTTGAAAGTCGTTGGCAACTTTAGGCGCCTGTTCAAACACTTGTCTCAGCAGCCACATCTACCTACTTTTCTCGTTTAGTCTTTGAAAACTTCTGTTCTCCAAGGTTTTTATGGCAGGCAGTGAACAAGTGATAAATCAATATACTACCTAGCTCTTCATCGTACTCTTCTTTGCCGAACAAGTTCTAACTCTTCTTTTCTTTCAAGATCTCGGCTCTAAGACTCAAAGTTTTCAACGTTTCTTCCTCCGATGACCTATCACACACTAAATCTTTCACACCGGTTTTCACTTGACTTCAGCCAACAACTCTGACTGAGATTTGTAATTCCATTAGTTCGTCCCTTAATAAACAATGTGCCAAGATATTTCATTCCAAACGCTCTTCTCAAAGAACGCTTCCTTTTCTCATCCTCTGATAAACTATGGGCCTTCGACCTAATTCCTACAGCCATTTAGAAAGAATGCTTTGATGTCTTGGGCCCAATTGTCACACCCAGAGTCAACTTCTCCCTCGCTGAATGCCCCTTCCACGCCAGTTTCACGCTTGCCAGTCTCCCATCTTCTTAAAAAAATCATCTCTGTCCTGATGATCTATCAAACTATCACTACTCTTTAATTTCCAAAATCCTGCATTAAACTAGTTGCCATCGTCAGGCTGTCGCCTTTCGTCTCTCAACCTGTACCTTACCTTCCAATCTGCCTACCTTTCGTCTCTCAACCTGTACCTTACCTTCCAATCTGCCTACCTTTCGTCTCTCAACCTGTACCTTACCTTCCAATCTGCCTACCTTTCGTCTCTCAACCTGTACCTTTCCTTCCAATCTGCCTACCTTTCGTCTCTCAACCTGTACCTTACCTTCCAATCTGCCTACCTTTCGTCTCTCAACCTGTACCTAACCTTCCAATCTGCCTACCTTTCGTCTCTCAACCTGTACCTTACCTTCCAATCTGCCTACCTTTCGTCTCTCAACCTGTACCTTACCTTCCAATCTGCCTACCTTTCGTCTCTCAACCTGTACCTTACCTTCCAATCTGCCTACCTTTCGTCTCTCAACCTGTACCTTTCCTTCCAATCTGCCTACCTTTCGTCTCTCAACCTGTACCTTACCTTCCAATCTGCCTACCTTTCGTCTCTCAACCTGTACCTTGCCTTCCAATCTGCCTACCTTTCGTCTCTCAACCTGTACCTTACCTTCCAATCTGCCTACCTTTCGTCTCTCAACCTGTACCTTACCTTCCAATCTGCCTACCTTTCGTCTCTCAACCTGTACCTTACCTTCCAATCTGCCTACCTTTCGTCTCTCAACCTGTACCTTACCTTCCAATCTGCCTACCTTTCGTCTCTCAACCTGTACCTTACCTTCCAATCTGCCTACCTTTCGTCTCTCAACCTGTACCTTTCCTTCCAATCTGCCTACCTTTCGTCTCTCAACCTGTACCTTACCTTCCAATCTGCCTACCTTTCGTCTCTCAACCTGTACCTAACCTTCCAATCTGCCTACCTTTCGTCTCTCAACCTGTACCTTACCTTCCAATCTGCCTACCTTTCGTCTCTCAACCTGTACCTTACCTTCCAATCTGCCTACCTTTCGTCTCTCAACCTGTACCTTACCTTCCAATCTGCCTACCTTTCGTCTCTCAACCTGTACCTTTCCTTCCAATCTGCCTACCTTTCGTCTCTCAACCTGTACCTTACCTTCCAATCTGCCTACCTTTCGTCTCTCAACCTGTACCTTACCTTCCAATCTGCCTACCGTGAATGCCATTCCACTGAAACAGCGCTACTTGCCGTTCGCAATCACATAATCAACTCCATGGACAAAGGAAAAGTAATTGATCTTATTCTTCTTGACTTATCTGCTGCTTTTGATACAGTAAATCACGGCATACTACTTCACCGCCTCAAACACAGGTTCGGTCTTTCAGGTTCCGCTCTCACTTGGTTCGCATTTTGCCTGCACCTTGGCACTCAGGCCAGATATTTCCAAGAAACTCACCACAAGCACCCACTGTTTTGACTTGCGGCATTCCATAAGGTTCTGCACTGCGCTCGCTCTTGTTCACATTAAATGCCACTCCACTCGACTCATCATCTTACTAATAGCTCTCTTGACTACCACTTGTAGTCTGACGATATCCAGCTTTTCTTCTCATTTGACAGGTCCACGTCTAATCCTGCACTTCAACTACTTGCTGCTGCTTTTGGCGATGTCGAGTCTTGGATGGCTAGTAATAAACTGCTTCTGAATTCTTCAAAGCGAATTCTTCGTCCTAGACACAAGCCAACAACCCTGCCATTCTGATTGAATTACGTCAGTTTGATGGCTTGCCCGTTAACCGTACTGAATGTGCAGGCAATTTAGACATTGTATTGACTCCACCACGTCATTTTTAACCATGTCTGGGTCATATTCAAATCAGCCCAATTTCACATACGGGATATTCGTAGAATCATACTTAAAATTGCCTCATACTGGCTTGATCTCACTAGCGAATATGTTAGTTTGTAACAGACTTGACTACTGTGACTCGCTTCTCATTTGCATCCCTAGGGGAGCTTTGCATAAAGTATAAATTATTCAAAACTCTCTGCCCAGAGCCATAAGAAATACCACTAAATGTCAACATATTACGCCTATACGTTGTTTTCATTGCATTGGCCACCTCCTGAGCAAAGAATCCAGTTTAAAATCTGTCTTACAGTTTAAAAAATGCTGCATTTAAATCAGCCGACCTATCTCTACATCATGCTCACCCGTCGAATCAATAAATTAAGCTTTGGAATTCGCTGTCAAGTTCTGTTCGTCCTGTCAGTTCTTTAATATCCTTCAGGCCTAAACTTAAGACTCAACTGTTTTAACTTGCTTACCCATCATAGCCTGCCTTCTGGTTTCCCTCCCCCATCGAACTCATCCTGGCTTCTTCAACGGATCAAGATTTATGATTACGATTTCACTTGAAGCGACCACCGATTAATGCCTTAGGCATTATGATAATGGCGCTATAGAAGTCAATATATTAGATTAGATATATCCGTGCGTGACACGGTAGCCCAATAGTTTGAGCGTCGCTTGTTACTCGGAGTATTCATGTTCGAGCCACTCTGAGCCGAATATTACGAAGGAACCTTGAGCAAGTCCTCGAAGCGCATGTTGCTCAATGCCTTCGATTGATGCTTGTCATTAGACAGCGGCACTTAATGAATACATAAAAATAATTTTGCAATTTGAATATCACATTTATTTAGCGCCTCTTCAATGAAACTTCTTCTGAGGCAGTAGGATGACATCCATGCGCCAAGCGCCTAAGACGCCGCAACCATTATTTCAACTAAGAAGATTGCCTCCAGCTTGGCCATGAATATTTGCCTGAATATCATCATGAACGGTGAGCAGTAACTTCTAGAGAGGAAACTGCATTGCTTAGGTCTGCACTGTAAAGGATATAAAGCAGGGACCTAGAATGAAACCCTGCGCAGCCCAAATGAGACCAGAGGCCAGGCTGACCGAGTGGAACCGAAAGCTACAGCCCGAGTGCGTTCAGAGAGGAACGCGCACAACCTCTGGAGAAGACGATTCATGATACTAAACGACTTTTCGAGGAGCTGTAAGAGAATGTCGCCGTGGTCAACAGTGTCAAAGGCCTCGCTCACCGCAAAAGAAGCAAATAGAATTACCTGACCCCCGTCAACGGGCCCCAAAGAAATTAGCATTAGTGCAAGTTAGCACAGACTGTGGTATTAAGCTAAACCATCTGAAACCAGATTGTGGTTTGGGTAAAACGGAATTTGTCTTCAGACAACACGTCAACTGCATTGACACAATCTTTTCAGCCACCGTCGATAAAAACTAACAAATAGAGATTTAAAGATAAGTGGTCATGTCATCAGTAACCAGCCTTTGGCGTTTAAGTCTACGTGTATCCAGGCAAAGTAACCGCCCGCTTATAAGAAACTGGAAGGGTCCTCTCAGTCAATCTATCTGACGTTGAACAAATAAGAAAGGGCATAAACTCTTCCACATAATCGTTAACTAAGTATGGCGGCAGTTGACGGGGCTGTTCTGGTAAGATGGCCTGTAGTTTGGAGGGAAAACGGCGGTGGGGCCCCTTCAGTAGAGCGGCGATTGAGTCGATCTATGAACGCATAAATAACTCCAAATAGTCAGTAGCTGTAGCTGTTAATGAAGTGTGAGTAGGACTGTCGAAGTCCAACGTCCAAGAATATTGGATAGTGATAATATAATAATAATAAATATACTACTGCTGTTGCTGCTGCTGCTTCTCCTCCTCCTCTTTCTCCTCCTCCTCCTGCTACTACTACTACTACTACTACTACTACTACTACTACTACTACTACTACTACTACTACTACTACTACTACTACTACTACTACTACTACTACTACTACTTAGTAATAATAATAATAATATTATTATTATTATTAGTGATTAGTAGTAGTTAGTAAGGGTAGTAGTGTTAGTAGTAGTAGTAGTAGTAGTTTATCATCTATGCATTAATACATTTCCATTCGCGATTTGCCCATGCATTCATTTGGGACCTCTGCAATCGTCGAAACGGGGCCACCATTAATCTGTGAATTTTACTGTAAACATCTTCACCCTTAATGGTTTGAAAGATGCTGAGCCCGCACTCACACGCCGTCTGCGACCGGTTAAGTCTCAGATACTATGATGCGAAGGAGATCCAGGGTCTTCAGACTGAGATCGACCGTCTGCACAGAGGTCGTCGTTCTGGTTGGATACTGAGGAATGCCCCAACCAGTATGGCCCTTGTGGTATCTCTGAATGCGGTATCTCTACCACCCCGATCCAACCATTTATCCATATAAGCAAACATATACCCACTAATTCAGTGATCTCATTACTCATTTATATATTCGTCTAATCATCCATGCATCCAGCTGTCTAAATACTGGCCTAGTTAGCTACACTGGTTACAGCGTACATCAAGGCGC